>JXCR01147027.1:0-11697 GCA_002079205.1 Phalaenopsis hybrid cultivar | reverse complement strand
TGGAGTGGACCGCACGAATCTCTTGAAGTTGAACAAGGTAAGGGTAAAAATTATTTATCCAATCAGTATTTTGAAGTTAAAATACACACACACACACACACATATAATATATATATATATATATAAACTTTGCCCATGATTTTATAATATATATTTATGTTAAATATGATTTATCAAATTCGATATATTCTGATGTTTCAAATTCAGTCATAGATAGAGTAGCTGACGGAACGTGAGAAAATTTGATTTATGAAGCATTGAATTTAATTTAATTTTTTTTTTCCTTATATTTGGCGTGATTTAAGTTAAACTTTTGGCTAAAATCAATTAACATGATGCTACCAAACACCACTTAAATATTCAATATCTTGATGATAGAAACTTAGTATATATTCCATAAATAGCTCAAAAGCTTGCATTATTTTTTAATACAATTCAACTTATTTTAAAAATACTTAAAATAAGTTATTTTTTAATTGTTTTTTAAAAACAAACTTATTTATCTTCAAAATGACAAAATATTTTTTTTAAATAAAAAATATAAGTGGAACAAAATAAAAACAAATTAGAAAAGAAGAAAAATAATCCTAAACAGCCTTTTAGTATATTTTGGGGCATATTTATATATTTTATATTTTATTTTTAAAGGATGGTAGAATATCGCTAATGCTAATTTTTTTAAGGTATGTATGTATTTATGCTAGCAATATCATAATTTCAATAAATTAAATATTTAAGGTATATTCATTCTGTGATGGGGTTTATTTCTGATGGCATAAAATTAAAAAAAAATGGAATATAATTTTTAATTTCTGTTCATTGCAGGAAAGACCTATAGGTTGAGGATATCTAATGTTGGGACAAAATTTAGTTTCAACTTTAGAATTCAAAGTCATCAAATGACATTGGTTGAAACAGAAGGCTCTTATACCAAGCAGATGGGACTTGATTCACTAGATGTTCATGTTGGCCAATCATACTCTATACTTTTTACCGCGAACCAAGCAGTGTCAGGTTACTTCATAGTTGCAGCTCCCACACAAACTAGCATAGATACTAGTGAACTCACTGGAGTTGCCATAGTTCGATATAAGGGCTCAACAACACAACCGAGAGGTCCATTGCCCGTTGGTCCACTTCCCACAGATCAAGATTTCTCTGTGAATCAAGCAAAATCCATCAGGTATCTTATTATCATGTTATATTCTTGAAATATCATTTGTGAAAAAACAAGTAGCTTAGGCTATAATAAGTCTGGATAATATTTAAGTAAATGTTATGAATTTTTATTTGTAAATATACGTATTAGATAAGAGAGAGAATTGATTTAAGGTCTAATTGTTGTGATGTTGATAATAATTTGCAAAGATATATTTTCTGCACATTTATTAGAACATGTAGGCTAGGATAGTGTTTGAGTTAATTTGTTTCACTTGGGTTTGATTAAGTTAGTTCATAAAAGTTATCCTCTCAAGATCAACTTGCACATTTATTAACTTAATTATTAAGCATAGCAGAGTCAAGTTAACATCTCCTCACAGATCAAGGTTTGATTAAGTTAGTTAACAATCCTGATCAACTTACTCATATTCTTAAAATTTTGCGTTTTATGAAGGCTTTGAAATTGAGATATAACGGAGTCCTGGTAAGAATATGAGTAAGTTGATCAGGGTTTTTGATATGATAAGTAACTTACTATTAATGATGTGTTACAAAATAAAATAATTATTAATTTCAATATGATTAGTATAGATGTGAAAGATTTTGTAGTTTGCAAGGTTCATTAAGAAACATCATCGTAATGATTAGGTATAGGCTGCCAAGTAGGTGCTTGAAAGCTTTGGAGCTAGCAACGAAGCTTTAGATTGTTCATAGTGCTTGTTGTGAGAGACCTATATGTAGTTTTGGTATAGAAATTTATTTTTTCACAAGAGCTTGAATTTTAATGCTGCAGAAAATCAAAATGTATCCAAAGTTAAAGTAGAAGATAGTTATGAATATTCTATTGTGAAGATATCTAGCCAGATAATATTCAAAATATATCTGAAATGAATGATAATCCTTTGAACTATTAAGCCAAATTGGATAATACCTTTAATATATTGGAGGAATCTCTTAAGAAGTTAAAATAGTGATTGAAGGGGGTGGTGCATGTATTTTCACAATAAGTTAATGAAGAAAAGAATGCCTTGCTTTAATAGTAAGGTATTATAAAGATCTCATCATCCACTAGTAGTATGGGGGGTAGACATAATACTTTCTAGCCTTACATGCTTGTTTGTGAGGAGTATTTGTAGCTTCTTCTACTAAGTCATGTGAAAGCTGAAGGGATATTTTGTGACTTGAATGAAGAGGAAAACATAAATTAGTCAAGATAAATGATATTTGAGAATGTTATGTGAGATCTATAGCTTTTTCTTTATTGTCTTGATTACAATTTGATCATATATGTGGCGATAAAGTATGAGTTTGATCTATGTGATAGAGTAGTGATGATTGGTCCTGTTTACTAAATTCAAAGTATTATCGAGTTGATGGATAGAGAATATGGAGAGCCACTCGTGGGAGTGCGAAGTGGGATCTTGTTTGGAGTCATAGATCTTTTTTTTTTTTTTTTGCAAGTGATCAACTATATCAGGATATTAGTGCCAATTGAAGTTTTGTAAGTAGTTGTTGCATGTAGACTTCATTACTAGACATTTAATGAATAACATTTTATAAAAAAACTTAATGTATCGACCAACCATGGAAATGCAAATAATAGTCGGTTTAAGCACAATATTTAAAGTTTCATTATAATCAATGCTAAGTTTTTTGTTGTATTCTTGTGCAATACGACGTACATCATAGTGATCAATTTTCCAACATTATAAAATTTGGTATTGTTTGTCTAGCAGCATCCAAGGACATTTTAGGCTATTCATGCTGCTACAAGACATCATGTACGTTACTTTTGAGGAACTAAAAATTTATCATATAAGGCTTTCCTCTGGCAGTGAGAACTTGAGTGGAGATAAATGATCAATACTTGAAATTGCTGAATGAGATAAGTTTAATATCCTTTTTTTTTTCCTTCAAGCTACTTTTTTTTTATATAACTATTATAAGGTGGCTATGTGAGAGTTGAATGTTTACTTGTGAAGAGTCGAAGTTGAAAAAGGAATCGTTGGTATGGGAGAGTATCAATTGAGGGTGAGAATTAAGGATTAATAGTTAATCAGATTGATGGTTGAATGTTAAGGTATATTATTTGAAGAAAAAGGTGGCATGAGAAAGGTTAGCACCTTTTTAAGAGCGGAGGAATTTAAAATTTGATTGAATTTGAATGCTGATAATATCATAAAATAGTATAAATTTATGCAAGATTTATAATTTAATTCCATTAGAATTATCCTTTAAAAGCATGAGGAATCATAATATTTATAAGCTTGAGTATAAGATACCAAGAAAGCCATCATACATCAGCATGGATAAGTTCTAGTAATTTATTTAACTAATTGCTTAGTAATGTAACGATTGATGATAACTTTTGAAAGATTTAGAAATATTACACATGATAGAACTAGCTAAAATAAATAAATTTGATTGAAGATTGGAGATAGCAGAAAGAGTGGAAACACTTAGGTTTCCAAAATATGTTCATTGATGAAAACATGACCATTATGTTTGTAGCCATGAAGGAGGATTTAAATTGTTTTTGAATCATTGTTGTATTTATAACCATTGAAGGAAAATTGATAGAGACAATACTTGTGTTGATTGGGTAGCCACTTAACATTGGTTAAATATATAGTTACATATTTTTTTCATATACATTTTTGCATTAATTTTATTTTATAAAAACTTTTTAATTTTTTTTTTTCATCCAATAACCTCCATTTCATAAGGATATTTATGTATATTTCTCTTTTCTACTTATACACATTTTACATTAGAAGGTTATAAACTGTTGTAAAATTAAATATAGCTTTTTTACTTCATATTTCCTGCACACCATGAATGAATTATCTAAAATCCTACCCTGCAATAGCCTACATTTTTTAAGCTTCCCTTGTCAAAGATGCAATAATCAGCTCATTTATTAATTATTTAAAAAAAAAACTATATCTTAATTATTATCCAAATAATTAGAGCATGGGCAAACAACACAACTATAGAACTCTCACCCAAAACAAAATACTAAAAATTGCTTTATACCTAACGCTATGCATATCTATAATTTATCTTTAAATCATTCATCATTGTTATCTCCATCTCATTTCAATACATTTATCCTATGCCCATCCATAATCTTAGGTTTTTCAGTGTTTATATATGCTCTCATAAACATATTATCATTTTTTTATTCCTCACATTGCATTCTAATTTATTGGCTTCACATTTAGAGTTTTTAAATTTAATGTTGAAAATCTAACCTTTGGTTTATTTAGAATGCAATGAAAACAATTATTTACATGCAAATTATTGTCATGAAAAAGCAAAGAATTATGCTTCATATCATCTATCATATGATCTTCACTTCATAACATTAACAACCACATCGTCTACTTATGCACCCAAAACAAAACCAAAAGATGGAACATGACAACAGGAGCGGCCAGACCAAACCCACAAGGCACCTTCACAGTATCGAACGTGTTTCTCTCCCAAACATTCATTCTTCATAGCTCTTTCGCAACGTTGGACAAAAGCAACCATTTTACCGTAAACAATGTGGCCTACCTGACCCCATCGACGCCGCTGAAGCTCGCCGATTACCTCGCAAACGGCGCCGGAGTATATCAGCTGGACGCATTTCCGGCCAACTCTACAAATGACAGAGTGGTTCAGGGCACGTTTGTTGCAACAGGGGTTCACAAGGGTTGGGCTGAGATTGTGTTTGTGAATGAGCTTGGTGAGATGAACTCCTGGCATTTGGATGGGTTTGGCTTCTATGTTGTGGGGTACGTAGGTTCAGTTAAAACAACAAGTTTTTTTTATATTTTGTGGAGTAATGTAACTTGATGTGTGATTGGTTCTGTTTGCGTAGGTTTGGCAATGGAAAGTGGAGCCCTACTTCGAGAGAAACTTATAACTTATTCGATCCAGTGGTTCGGTCGACTGTTCAGGTTTATGATTCTCTGCACGCTGATTGTGATTGATCTCATTAGAGTTTGAGCAAATATTTATAATTATAAACAAAATTTTTTAGAGTTTTAGGGGCTTTTTTTGTGGATAATGGTATTTAATATGTCAAATGTATTGCGTTTGTTTATCATTATGAAAATACATGCAACTATATTTCTTTTAGAATGCTATTTTTCCAATTAAGGGGGTATTTGGTACTTCCTATTACCAGGATTTATCCGTCGAATTTATTAAAACAAGTCAAAAAATATATGAAATTTTAGATTTAAGATCCGAATTTGACTTTTGATTCATGAATCCAAATTTAAGAAATCTAACAAAAAAGTAGTTTAATAAATCCAAATTTA
Source organism: Phalaenopsis hybrid cultivar (assembly GCA_002079205.1). Taxonomy (NCBI): domain Eukaryota; kingdom Viridiplantae; phylum Streptophyta; class Magnoliopsida; order Asparagales; family Orchidaceae; genus Phalaenopsis; species Phalaenopsis hybrid cultivar. Next base: position 6,223 of record JXCR01147027.1, on the reverse strand, counting down.
CTAAATTCTAGCAAGTCTAAATGTACCGGCAGCCAAACACCCCCTTAGCCAACATATATAACACATGGNAAAAAGTAGTTTAATAAATCCAAATTTACTAAATTCTAGCAAGTCTAAATGTACCTGCAGCCAAACACCCCCTCAGCCAACATATATAACATATGATAATATTATTACTTTATATCACAGATATCAATGAAGCAAAGAATCTCTTCTTTGGTTTCTATAATGAATGTATTAAACATAGGAAAAAAATGAGTTATATTTCATTAATTTAATATTTAAGTGTTTAAGAAGCCATGCATTAAGGAAAGTTCCATTAATTTTAACATAAAAAATATATGTTGCCATAATTTGTATTAAAAATGATTTTTCCTAAATTGTCTTTTTTTCCTTTGAATCGTTGTGTAGGTCTATCCTCAGGGATGGAGTGCAGTTTACGTTTATCTGGACAACCCCGGTATGTGGAACCTGCGATCGCAGATCCTGAGGAATTGGTACTTAGGCCAAGAACTCTACGTTAGAGTATTTGATTCCGATCCCAATCCTGCCAAAGAACGGCCTCCACCTGCAAATCTTCTTCAATGTGGTTAGTCTAATTATTCACACTTCATTGCTCTAATAAAGTTCAGAGCACACTTAGTTGTTGAAAGGAAAAAATATTATGTGCGGGCAAGAAAAGTATGAGTTTGATGGTATTTTATGGTATTGTGGTGATAATGTGGTGAAATATCATCATAATACCATCAAATAACACCAATTTGATCGTATATGCGAATTCCACACGTAATATTTGCTCCTGGTACTCTTGCGCATTATTCATTATTACTCTCTTATGTCTCCTTGCAGGAATTTTTGCAGCACCAGAACCAGCTTCAGCTCCGGTTTCCATTTAAATTTAATAGTAATATTGATGAGTCTTGTTACGTATGTTGTTATCTTGAGCTAAAAGCTAATTAGTGATGGATTTATTATTAGTTATGCTTTTGAATTTATGGTGAGGGAGAGTATAATAAGCTCATATTTAGAATAAAAATTAGAGAATTGAGTTCATAATATGATACTGAAGTATCATAATTTGTTCGTTTGAATTTTTGGGTTAGTGAATGTTTATTGATTATTGATATATTAGATCCAAAATTCAGCTTGGATTTTTGGTGATCATAACAATGTGCACACATGCATTTCAGATGAAAACTAGAATTAGCTTATTTATCTTTTGTTCAGCCCCTCTTTGAGAAAACATGTTTCTTTTTGTTTTTAATATATTAAAGGACCAGTAAATATTATCAAGATAAAATGAAACTATTAGTTGGCATGTCTAATTAGATAAATTAAGTATATTCGTGCACTACCCCTAGTAAAAATTTGTTGATCTGCGACGACTCATTCGTAACGACATAAATGAAACAATTTTTAAAAGCATAAATATGAGCTAAAAGCTTTTTGATACATAATATGACCCCCTTGTATAATTTTCTACATGAATTTCACACTAGTTAACTAGAAAACTTTGTATTTGCAAATCAAAGGTTAAAGTGGTTTATGGTCATAATACTAATTGACTTAAGTAATACAGGCATGGCCTATACTATAAGATCCCTTTAGTTTTGAAAAAAATCAATTGGCCTCTAATATTAAAAGAATAATTATAAATTTATTCAATTCTAAATCTACATATAAGGTTTTCAAGAAAGATCACAACCAAATCTAATGAGATCACTCTTGAGTTAGCTGAAGATCACTCTTAAGATCTTTAGATCTCCTAGGCTAAGTTAGTCGAAGATTAAACTTAAGAACCTTTAAATATCTTCCCTAGGGTCTTTGAAACATATTTGAAAGCTACACAACGCCAAACATATTTTTATAATGGGCTAAATTTGAATTTAGAGTTTAGAAACTCAAACAACCGTTAAGTAGAACATTTAATTATATTGAAGATTCTTATACCATTTAACCCAAGGCTTACCTGAGAGTTGTCTCATGACTTTAGGATGCTCGCCACTCACTTTTGATGGGCAATATGCTCATTAGATCAACATTAAGTCAAACCTATAAAACATAAAATTCATTTTAGCCAAATCTCACTGTTAAGCTTAAAGAACATTTTCTTAGCTTATCCTAAAAATTCTCAAGGCCTTAGAACCCATCTTAGAAGACTTTAGACTCTTCTGAGGCCAACCTCACGTTGAACATAAAAATTAAATTAGACCAAATCAAAGAGATTTAACATTGGCTTTAGGCGGTCTTGTCCATTTTAAAACCAATTAAGCCTGTATTTTTCTTAACCAAAACCTCATAGATCATGATAAAATGAGGTTTGAATATTTAATATGAATTTGCTTATCCTAATTCTATATTAAATCAACCTATTCTAATCAACTATGAACTTTTTTTTTTCTCAACATTAGCAAAGCCTTTAAATAACTCTCTTAGCAATCCTATTCTATTTAAGTTAGCCCAAGTGGGTCAAACATGTTGACTCAATCCATAATTTTCCTTCAAAATTAAATTAAGCCCACTTAAACCAAGCTAAGTCCTTTACCAGGCTCAAGACACTTCCTAGGACCTATCTTTCTCCACTACTATTTGCTTCCATCTAGTATGCCTTTTTAAAGCCAAATTACATGTAAAAGGTTGTTGACCTCAATTTTCAGCCAAGTCTTTTCCTTGACTAATATCTGATTGAATCTCACTTAAGCTGAAACTTGAGCTAATCCATAGTTTAAAATTTAACTAAACAAAATAAAAAACAAACAAATCAAAATAGAACTAATACAATGAACTTCAATCAAAACCCTAAAATTGACCTAAAAAATAGCATTAATCAACAAGCACACAGAAATTATTCTTTTCTCCACAGTTCATCGTAGGGTTTAATATTTATCTAAAAAGTCTTATGATATTTATTATCATATATAAATGGCGTGCAAAAAAGTTTGATGATCATATGATACAATTTGTAAGTGAAATTGTTCAATTTTAGTTTTCATGCATGAATAGTGCTACAAACACCATGAAATTATCATCATAATTATATTGTATAAGTTGCATGATGTTCATAATAATATTTAAAGAGCATGCAAACCATTTTGGTGGTCATCAGACATTTTTTAAGTATAATTTTATGTTTTGGATTTTCATGTATGAAAAATAGTCTATCTAAATTTCTTTTCAACAAATAATTATTTTTCAAATTAAACTCTGTGAGTACTTTTAGATGTCAAAATATTTCAAATGAAACCCTCATGCTTAAATCTAACTCTGTGTGGGGGTCTGTTAAGCTGGCGACGATAATTTGAATGATAATTTTGATAATAAAAAATAATCCTAATAATTAACTCAAAATGTACTCAAATAAAAATCAAATTTTAACCAAACTAAATAGAGCTAAAAAAATACTTAGTTTATTTCATTAAAACCTAAAAAAAATCGCAACTCAAAATTCACCAAAACTTTCTCTTTTATGATGGGGCCCACACTTTGACGTGAAATATTTTGAAATAGGCCCTGCTATAATCCTTCCTTTCGATCATAATTATACATCTGAAAAGTAGTTATACTAATTAATTATTTCATTAGATTATCTAACCATTTAATTATATTGAATGATAAGAAAAATAAAAATTGCCCTTTATATATTTTTTTTCATTAAAAAAAATAAACGCCGTTGTTACGCTGTTCAAACAATCATTTAACAGCTCAATTAATCACATTGTTTAACTTAATCCGTGCATATGTCAAAAGATTAGCTGCTCCCATAAAATTGCCTGGACCTAATGCCATGATAAGCAAGTCATTCATCAAATAACCTAGACTTAATCCTTCAATGGCAACAACTAACACACCAAAGAAAAAAGAAAAGAAATAAAATTATGGAAGCTGAGGTAACCGTCAATCAGCTGGCGCCCATGCCACCGCTCCGCCGACGAAGGCCCTATCAGCCCTAGTAAGCAACGGTGTCAATGACTTCCGTGGGATGATTGCCAATAAGACCGCCATCGGCAGATGAGGAAAAGTAATACGTTTGGATGAGTTAGATGCAGAGAAAGTGTGCATTGGTGTTATTGCGGTGGTACATATACCACCCCAATACCACCAATTCGCACATGCGGTTACTGCACGTAATATTCTCTTATTAAATAGAAAGCCGCTCCATTCATCATCTATTTGTTGCTTCAATTTAATGGCTCTTAAGAGCTTAATTGTGGCATAAACTACGTAAGCTAATTAAGTGATTTTTGGCAAAATAGTACATGAGGTTGCAGAAAGGATTGTCTTCTGCTGCCTGCTAGAAAATTTGCGGCGGTAGAGTGACAGATTATCGTGTTAGCGCTGTACGAAAGTTCAACACACACACAAATGAAAGTGAAACAAGCGATGATAACTCTAAAAGTTTTTAAGTGGAAATCTCTTAAGGGAAAATCCACGAGGCCTGACCCAGTTGCGAAAATTCACTATTGATTGATTATTACAGAAATCCCTTATCACACAAACAAAAAATGATAACTGTATTTTTTAGATTACAACGTCGACTAACGACGTCTGGTTGATAGTGACCGATGGTGGTTAGTGATGGTCGATGATGGTCAGCGTTGGTCGAAGATGATCGACGGTGATGCTAAGCTGCAACTTCTCCTCAAGACTTGAGACTCTTTCTCTAGACTTTAGCTCCCCCTCGTGTGAGAGGTGAGAGGCTTATTTATAGTGTTCTAGGTGTAACTAATACAGATATATGAATTATTTTGATCAGACGATTCAGAGAGTTTTTCTCAATCAAATTACGCTTAATGGACATTTGGATGCCTTAATAATGTCGGAATTGAGTGATATTAGACTAGTTAGATTCGTCTTGTCGAGACGCTCAATTCAACTATGAATTTGCTAGTTTCGACATCTGTTTGACCATCCAAATGTGTCCATAAATCTTTCAAGTGTAGTTTAATGACATGATCTGAGTTTGATTTGACTCGGATTGAACAAATTTTTATATTATTAGATCTGTCTCATCAAGCCGGTCAGTTTGCTATAAATTTGTTGAAATCAGAGTTCAAGATGATTTTTTATCATGATTTGAACATTTCTTGCTCAAAATATCATCTTGAGATTCGTGTCGTGCCTTGAAATTCAGATTAGATGATGAAAATTTATGTTCATATTCTTGGTGAAAGAAATGCATGAAGCTTTTCGAGAGGCGAGTACCCATATCCCAATTGGATGAGCTATACATTCTTTCTAACTATTCTCGAAGCGTTTCTTGTGGATTTATATCTCGGTCATTTTCTCACTATTCTCATCTTTTCCTCCATCTACGCTGCGGTGGGGAATTTTTTTGAGTATTTGTTTCATAAATTTAGAGGATTTGTTTTGCTATGTTGATCATCAATATATCATGATGTAATTTTGGTTTAATATGAATAAGCAATTCCATTTTCCTTTACCGAAATAATTCCAGAGTGCCAAGTGGCTACATATGGTTAAAGCTGAGTTTAATGGCTCGAAACTTCAGAAAATCTAACCAGTTAATGAAAGTATGGTAAAAAAGAATCCACCAATGATTAAAGTACAACCCGTGAGCCATGAACGCCCAACATCTTAGTTTCCTCGGAACATAGTCTAAAGATAATCGACGAACAACAGAAGCCGATCGACCAATTAGAGTCTATCGATTAAAGATTTAGCCGACCGATAAGTAGTTTCAATCGATCGACCACTTGAACTCGGCGAGCCTACCGAGTGGCCTCTTGCCGATCCAATGATATTTCCCGGCCACTGTTGGCCGATTGGCAGGAAGTGGCTTATTTATTTATTTATCCATTTACATAGGCATTTAAATATTTATTTATTTACTTTTATCAAATTACCCTGTAGTGTCTCCATTTACGTAGGGCCACGCAGGTAATTATATCTTTTATATCTCCCTTTGCTTATAAACAGGGGTCATTTCTATGAAAAAATATTGTGTGCAGATGAGATATAAGTGAATTCGGTGTGAATCAATGATATTGGAGTAGTATTAATGATATTGTGATGATACTGTGGTGATATTTATTGAGATACAATACCGCCTGAATACCAGGGTCTACACGTATGTTCGGTGCACTCAATTTCTATAGTAAACAACTAATGAATAAATGGTAATTAGATCCTAGAAACATTAACTATTGTGCTCTCTCTCTCTCTCTCTCTCTCTCTCTCTCTCTCTATATATATATATATATGA
>JXCR01147026.1:79296-120281 GCA_002079205.1 Phalaenopsis hybrid cultivar | reverse complement strand
TTGTGCAAAAAATGCATTTCACATTGCACGATCATTTTCCAAATTATAGAATAGGGCTCCTTGAATATAAGGATTTGCATGATCAACTCCTGATATGTGCTGCATTGTGCCTTTATCACTTAGAATGCAAAGTTTAATTGACAGAATTATTTCATTTTTTTGTGATGAACCATGCTAAATATAAATGATGAAGTACTGAGTATCATTCCTCTCAATTTCTTATGTGCTAACTCTTGGTTCTTATGTTAATTCTTGAAGTTGTTTCATCTACATGGGAAGCTCTGGTTGAATGTGAGACATCTGTAGGAGAAAATATGGCTTGTCCTCATTTGTAAAGACATCTTTCAATGATTTAAACCTTCTAGTATAGGAATTTAACAGAATTTTTCATTTCATGTTGTACCACTTGCATCTATTGTACGTTATATATTGTTTCATCTTTCAAGCTTTTCATAAGTGAATTAAATATGTAATTCTGCAAGCAAGTGTTTGATTGTTATGGTTTGTGTTTAATAAATAATTGTTTATTGATACTAAATAATATTAGTACTTTTCCATTGGCGGCTTTCTTTTTTAACCTTTTTTCCCTTCTTCAGGAACAAATTCTTGCTATAGCGGAGAGTAGACCATTGCCGCCGTTGTATTCTAGTCAGGACATACGCCCTTTGAACATGGATGATTTAAGATATGCTCATGAGCAGGTATTCTAGCTAGTTCTTTTGTTTTTGCTGATACCTTCCCAAATCCATTATATTTGCTCTTTTAATTTACAAGCCCCTTTATTAGAAATAATGGTCTAATATAATCTGCTGTCTTCATGCATATAAAATGATTTTGTTGTCCCTTTTAAAACTGTGAGCAGCTTTTATGTTTGAAATTATGCGATCGTTAATTTTGTTTGTCATCCTCTCATTCATAAATTTTTAAATTGGTATCTAGAATGATTGGTACTTTGAAGCAGCAACACTATCAAATGGGCTCCCATTTCTGTGTCGTGTCATGGCTCCAATACGTCCTTGCATGTTTTTGTTGTGCCAAAAATTGTCACGGTCTTTTAACTATGAAATTAAACTCTGGAACTTATCAAGTGTGGCGGAACATGGAGTGGAATGTTGCTGACATGCGGTACAATTGAGTTAGTGGTTTGATATTTGAAACTATAAATTGTAATTATGAGAGTTTCCCTAGTTGTGTATCGTTTCCCATTTGTTTCTCGTGTCATCAGAATTGAATATGATCTCACTTCTTCACCTTGGTTGGTGCTAAAGGCTTTGACTCTACCTCTTAGAATCTAGCACTCTACCTTCAGCTAAGTCCAAGGCTTTGTCTTCCCCTCTTCGTTCTCATATTTTCCCCTTCACCATGTGGACAATCCAATGTCAGTATTAGGATGAGGCTTACTGGTTGGAAGTTAAACAATATTTTTGTATTAATATTTTTTGTATTTACAAAAAATATGAGAGGATGAAACAAGATCTTTATGGCTATATATTAGCAGTGCTTGGATTGGGCGATAATATGGAATTTTAATACTACTCCTGTAAAGGAAATTTCGAGGGAACATATTATAGTGTTGGAGCTTNCTCACTTCTTCACCTTGGTTGGTGCTAAAGGCTTTGACTCTACCTCTTAGAATCTAGCACTCTACCTTCAGCAAAGTCCAAGGCTTTGTCTTCCCCTCTTTGTTCTCGTATTTTCCCCTTCACCATGTGGACAATCCGATGTCAGTATTAGGATGAGGCTTACTGGTTGGAGNGTGTTGATATGACTTATATTCAAGTCATTAAAGATATGTATACTAGAGTTGTTACTTGTGTTCATACTGAAGGAGGATTGACNCACTTTATATTAGCCACTATGAGAGTGGGTGCAAATAGTGATTCAAATAATTGTTGATAATCTACATGTGTATGTAAGAAACTCAATTGAGATTTCAATACTCGCATTTTTTGGACTGTTAATGTTCCATTTTTTGGATTGTTATTGTTGCTTACATATTGAATCATGCATGGAGTATATTTTCTCCCAAGAACATAGAAGATAATAAGTTCACTTATGAGGAATGTAACTGGATTATTTTAAATGCAAGTGATGTCAACTTTATAAAAACAACCATAATTCACTCAGGGTCTGTTTGGGTCAGCTGCAACTTATTAAAAAGCATTTGTGAAACTGTTGAATAATAATCTGATGCTCAAAAAGCTGTGATGGCTATTTCATTTTTTTTTTTAATAAAAGTCAGGCCGCAGCTAAAAAGCTANTGAGGAATGTAACTGGATTATTTTAAATGCAAGTGATGTCAACTTTATAAAAACAACCATAATTCACTCAGGATCTGTTTGGGTCAGCTGCAACTTATTAAAAGACATTTATGAAGCTGTTGAATAATAATCTGATGCTCAAAAAGCTGTGATGGCTATTTCATTTTTTTTTTAATAAAAGTCAGGTCACAGCTAAAAAGCTGTCACCGCACTTAGCTAAGAGTGGTGGAAAAATGCAGATTTCAGCTGTAACTTTTTGAACAAGCTGCCAAAATACAATTTTCCCAAATAGACAAAACTTTGGCTTGATGCCGCAGCGCCGCTCCATCGCCCGCCCAAACGGACCCTCAGTGAAATTGTTAAATTCTAAATTTATTTGAAGTTGAAAATGTTGTTATAGCTAAGACTTGATTTGCATCAACAATCGTTATTCTTAATTGATTTAAAATAAAACATAAGACTGCAGATAATACTGATTAATGATAGATGGAGCATGTAATTGATATATATATATATATATATATTGGACAAATTGTGAATGAAAAAAATCTTCTAAGATTTATAGAATAAAATGGATCATATTATTTCTTTACAAATTCGTATGATATGTTAAGAGTGACTGATATATATGTCTATTCCTCAACATTTGTATGATATGTGGGATTCTATGATAAAGAATTTGAAAATGAATCTTTCATTAACAGGGTGAGAGACAATAGTCTTCAATCTTTTATAAAAAAAAATCTTGTAAGATTTATAGAATAAAATGGATCATATTATTTCTTTACAAACTCGTATGATATGTTAAGAGTGACTGATATATATGTTTATTCCTCAACATTTGTATGATATGTGGGATTCTATGATAAAGAATTTGAAAATGAATCATTCATCAACAGGGTGAGAGACAATGAGGCTTCAATCTTTTATAAGTTACTGTATGATTATTCTCATAAAAAAAATAGAATAAATGCATTATTCTCTTTCATTGCTTAGCTCACTTTTGAATCCAATAGACNTTTGTATGATATGTGGGATTCTATGATAAAGAATTTGAAAATGAATCTTTCATTAACAGGGTGAGAGACAATGAGGCTTCAATCTTTTATAAAAAAAAATCTTGTAAGATTTATAGAATAAAATGGATCATGTTATTTCTTTACAAACTCGTATGATATGTTAAGAGTGACTGATATATATGTTTATTCCTCAGCATTTGTATGATATGTGGGATTCTATGATAAAGAATTTGAAAATGAATCCATCAATAGGGTGAGAGACAATGAGGCTTCAATCTTTTATAAGTTACTGAATGATTATTCTCATAAAAAAAATAGAATAAATGCATTATTCTCTTTCATTGCTTAGCTCACTTTTGAATCCAATAGACTTNTATATATGTCTATTCCTCAACATTTGTATGATATGTGGGATTCTATGATAAAGAATTTGAAAATGAATCTTTATCAACAGGGTGAGAGACAATGAGGCTTCGATATTTTATAAAAAAAAATCTTGTAAAATTTATAGAATAAAATGGATCATATTATTTTTTTACAAACTCGTATGATATATTAAGAGTGATTGATATATATGTCTATTCCTCAACATTTGTATGATATGTGGGATTCTATGATAAAGAATTTGAAAATGAATCATTCATCAACAGGGTGAGAGACAATGAGGCTTCAATCTTTTATAAGTTGCAATATGATTATTCTCATAAAAAATAGAATAAATGCATTATTCTCTTTCATTGCTTAGCTCACTTTTGAATCCAATAGACTTTGTTTTCTTTACTCTTAGTTTTTTCCATTTTAAAATTATCAGTCCGACTTATTTGTAGGTTGTGTTATTCAAAATCGGGTAAAACGCGAGTTTGGTTACTTGGTTCTATTCAAAAATGCATTTAATTTAATTTTATTTTTTTAATCTCAATATTCAGGTTTCGATTATTGATTTGGATTTAATTTTCATTTAACAGAACAAACTGAACAACCAAAATTTCAAGGTATGATTAAATTGATATATTCATTTAAGGTATGCAATTATAAATGTTTATTTATAACCCAACTCCAACAAACAACTAAATTTCCATTTATCCAAATTAAATCTTTGTTTGGTTTGTTTGGTTTTTTTAAATTTGGATTGGTTTGGTGTTTCTGATTTCTATTGGATTTTATCAGGGATCGGCTTTAAGCCCATATCTTTTTGCTTTTGTTATGGATTTTCTTACTAGACATTTATAGAAAGATGGACCTTGGTGTATGCTTTTTGCTGATCATTTCTTTCTGGTGGATAAGACTAGAGAAAGAGTTAAGAAAAAACCTTGAATTATGGAGGTTAACTTTAGAGTCTAAAGGTTTTCACTTGTGATAATCTAAAACAGAGCAATGGAATATAATTTTAGTAGTAGTAGATTTGGTGACGCTATTGTAATAATGGATGATCATATCATTTGGAGTGAACGTTTTAGATCTTGGGTCTAGTTTTCAAAGTGTTGGTGATATAAATGGGGGTGTTATTAGCCCAATTCAAGTTATAGATGGTTGAAGTGGAAAAATGCAACAAGTTTATTGTGTGATAGCAAAGTAAATTTTTATAAGATAGTGGTGAGACCTGCAATACTTTATGGTGCAGAATATTGGCCTATAAAAGAGAAGCATAAAACTAAGTTAGGGTTGATAAGGTGAGAATGCTTAGGTGGATGGATGGCTTTACACTTAGAGACAAAATGCGAAATGAATATATATGTGAAAGGATTGGTGTAGCTCCAGTGGCAAACAAGATTTGAGTGAATCACCTTTTGATTTTTGGTGAGAAAGGTAGAAGTGGACCTAAAAAGTCTGGAGCATGTTTTATAAAAAAATGATCATAAACAATTAGAATTAAATGAAAATGACACTCAATAGTACACAATGGAGAAAAATGATTCTTGTAGTCTACCCCACTTAATGGCATAAATGTTTTGTTGTTGTCGTTGATTTGATTTTTTGAAACTTGAATTTTGATTGCAGTCGGTTTGACCAATTTGAAAACCAACACCCATCCAAACCAACTGAATGCTCACCTCTACTTATTTGGTTCATTCTTTTATCCGATATTGTGATCATTATGATTCAATAAAATTTCAAGTTGTGATCTAATTAAGGATATGGAGATATCAAATGAGAGGAACAATCCCTAAATTGGCTTTTTCATAACATTAAAGACAAAGCAAACCACAAATTTAAAGTTTTCAAATTCTTTAGATCTCATTATGTTTTTTGTTGCTCGTAATTTCATAGCTTTTAGAGATGCTATATATAAAAAAGCTTGGTGGATGATTTATTCTGTCGATTTTCCATGACGATGAAGTTTAGATTTTAAATTGTTGGCTTAACTGTGATAAATTTTTTTTATCAATTGCTTGAAACGAGACACTAAATAGGACGCAATGGAGAAAAATGATTAATGTAGCCGACCCCACGTAGTGGGATTAAGGCTTTGTTGTTGTTGTACTTGAAACGAGCAAGATCACTCTACAATTTGGAAAAGTTAATCTTTGTTTGTCTTTATTTTTATTCTTTTACTCAAATTGAGTAGACACGCCAAGGAATATGGTCGGCGAATGTAATAAATATATGAATCGAGTCCAAATTTCTTTATTCACTGTAGAATCCAATTAAAATTTTCTCATTCATAAAAGGAATCACCTTGACTCGTTTGAACCATCGAAAATGCCCACGCTATGCCACTCAGTGAAGACAAAGGTCATTGATGAGACATGCTTGAATAGGACTTGAATTTGGCTCGATTGCCATTGAAATCTACTAAATATCCTTCATTCGCAAAGTTGGTGGTGACATTTTCAAAATGTTGAAAATGTCTTAAATTAGTGCTCATATTATCTTAATCTCTGGACGAATGTGAAATGCAAAGCTAACCTAGGTTTGAGGTTGATGATACAAAATTTGAGAGATGTGTACGATGAATTTTGCGAATAAAGATAAGTATAATGCTAAATATGCGAGTAAATAGAAACTAAATTAAAATTAAGTTTAAAATTAGCTAAATAAATATTGTTATTATTATTGTCATCCCTTGCATAATTATGCTATACTCAATCCTGTATGCCAATCCCATCATCCCATTGATTCACGAAGCCTTCCCCACTCCTCCTCGAATGAATTACTAATGTTGAAGCCCTCTCTTCTCGATCATCCCAAGCTCCTAGATACACCCAAACTCGCATTGTATTTCTCCCCTCTTCATCTTATATGGTCTAGAGTAGTCAATAAAACACCCCCTCTTTGTTTGCTTCCTATTCTCATTTAAAAGCTCTTGTCAATCTAAGTTTGTGTCCGGGCACACCGTTTTCCCCTTTCTTCCTCTTTGCCACGAAGTGAAAAATTCATATCTGCCCGCTACTCCTCGTCTCCTAGCCATATCCTAGTTCTGGAAACCCTCACAGGTCTCCCTCCTTGGTTTTGCACAACCCGTCCATGAATCCCTGTATCACACCCCAAACATCCACATTTTTTTGTCTCATTGATACACTTATCTTTTTCAAANGCTCACCTCTACTTATTTGGTTCATTCTTTTATCCGATATTGTGATCATTATGATTCAATAAAATTTCAAGTCGTGATCTAAATAAGGATATGGGGATATCAAATGAGAGGAACAATCCCGAAATTGGCTCTTTCATAACATTAAAGACAAAGCAGACTACAAATTTAAAGTTTTCAAATTCTTTAGATCTCATTATGTTTTTTGTTGCTCGTAATTTCATAGCTTTTAGAGACGCTATATATAAAAAAGCTTGGTGGATGATTTATCCTGTCGGTTTTCCATGAAGATGAAGTTTAGATTTTAAATTGTTGGCTTAACTGTGATAATTTTTTTTAATCAATTACTTGAAACGAGACACTACATAGGACGCAATGGAGAAAAATGGTTAATGTAGCCGACCCCACGTAGTGGGATTAAGGCTTTGTTGTTGTTGTACTTGAAACGAGCAAGATCACTCTACAATTTCGAAAAGTTAAACTTTGTTTGTCTTTATTTTTATTCTTTTACTCAAATTGAGTAAACACGCCAAGGAATATGGTCGGCGAATGTAATAAATATATGAATCAAGTCCAAATTTTTTTATTCACTGTAGAATCCAATTAAATTTTTCTCATCCATAAAAAGAATCACCTTGACTCGTTTGAAGCATCGAAAATGCCCACGCTATGCCACTCAGTGAAGACAAATGTCACTGATGAGACATGCTTGAATAGGACTTGAATTTGGCTCGATTGTCATTGAAATCTACTAAATATTCTTCATTCGCAAAGTTGGTGGTGACATTTTCAAAATGTTGAAAATGTCTTAAATAAATACTCATATTATCTTAATCTCTCGACGAATGTGAAATGCAAAGCTAACCTAAGTTTGAGGTTGATGATACAAATTTTGAGAGATGTGTACGATGAATTTTGCGAATAAAGATAAAAGTATAATGCTAAATATGCGAGTAAATAGAAATTAAATTAAAATTAAGTTTAAAATTAGCTAAATAAAGATTGTTATTATTATTGTCATTCCTTGCATAATTATGCTATACTCAATCTTGTATGCCAATCCCATCATCCCATTGATTCACGAAGCCTTCCGCACTCCTTCTCCTTGTATGAATTACTAATGTCGAAGCCCTCTCTTCTCGATCATCCCAAGCTCCCAGATACACCCAAACTCGCATTGTATTTCTCCCCTCTTCATCTTATATGGTCTAGAGCAGTCAATAAAACACCCCCCCTCTTTGTTTGCTTCCTATTCTCATTTAAAAGCTCTTGTCAATCTAAGTTTGTGTCCGAGCACACCGTTTCCCCATTCTTCCTCTTTACCACGAAGTGAAAAATTCATATCTGCCCACCACTCCTCGTCTTCTAGCCATATCCTAGTTCTGGAAACCCTCTCAGGTCTCCCTCCTTGGTTTTGCACAACCCGTCCATGAATCCCTGTATCACACCCCAAACATCCACTTTTTTTGCCTCATTGATGTACTTATCTTTTTCAATTTGCTCGCTTATTTCCTCTTTTATCCTCAAGCCCCTACTCGCCACTTCTTTCGTTCTATTACACTTACCAACTCTGATCACCTCATGCATTATCTATACCATCTTATCTACATTTTTGTATAAATATATGCATCTATATATTATATTATTCAAAAGGAAAAAAATTAAAGAGTTAAAAAAATATATTTAATTTCATTTGAATTTGCAAAATTCATTTTCACCTCATCATTGTTGTCGCTTCTTGCACAAAGTTTTAAAATGTAGGAAAATTTTAAGTGCCCATTCAGGTTGTTCCAATTTGCAGAAAAATTTGTTAAATAAATACTCATTGTTTTGTTCTAATGTGGCGAGCAATTTGTGTTCATCTTTTTTCATGCAGAATTGAAGGCCTATAAACTCTTTATTAGGCGACGTGGGTTAGAGGACCCCTATCGTCATGGGTGTCTCCTAACACTTACCATCCACGCTTTTTTAAGCATGGTGAGAAAGTCCAGTTCTTTCCTTGATGCCTCTTATGTTGAGGAGACATTGAGAGGGTACTGAAATTTTCGGTGATTTGGACTTACAAAGAATTAAAAATTAATGCTTAAATTGGACAATTGACGTTAATGCGACATAAAATAATGGCAAATAAAAATATGTCAAAATAAATAATTTAAATATTATACATTTTACGTTAAAAATGAAAATAATAATACTATTACAAGAATGAAAGTTAAATAGAAATGAAATTGGCCAACAACAATAATTTGTTCACAAACATTAGCACCATTTTTACTGAATCCTTGAAAATTCAAAACTTGAAGTTTGAAGGGTAAACAATTAGAGTTATTTAAATTTTCGTTCATATTTTATAAAANTTCAAAAATTGAAGTTTGAAGGGTAAACAATTAGAGTTATTTAAATTTTCGTTCATATTTTATGAACNTTCAAAAATTGAAGTTTGAAGGGTAAACAATTAGAGTTATTTAAATTTTCGTTCATATTTTATGAACTAGTTCCCAATTTAAGTACATATTTTTTAAAAATACACAAATGTTTTGAAAACGATGTTAAGTTATCTTAATTATCCAAAAAGTGCTTAAGCTTGAGTGTCTGGAAATATTGCGCATGTTAACATAAATTTTTATTCAAATTGCTCTCNTTTTATAAAATAGTTTGCAATTTAAGTACATATTTTTGAAAAATATGCAAATGTTTTGAAAACGATGTTATCTTAATTATCCAAAAAGTGCTTAAGCTTGAGCGTCTGGGAATATTGCGCATTTTAACATAAATTTTTATTCAAATTGCTCTATGAGAAACATACAAATCTTCTTTTTGAATTTTTTACACTTTTAAAATTACGCTCACTATCTCAAGATAATTAAATTATGANAATTGCTCTATGAGAAACATACAAATCTTCTTTTTGAATTTTTTACACTTTTAAAATTACGTTCACTATCTCAAGATAATTAAATTATGGTTGTTTTTTAGCGGCCAGTCTTATCAATTAAACATGGTTGTATGTTGCACATAATCTCTCATCCTCGTTCTTATAAGGATTAGAGTTATGATATTGATATTTTANATTATGATTGTTTTTTAGCGGCCAGTCTTATCAATTAAACATGGTTGTATGTTGCACATAATCTCTCATCCTTGTTCTTATAGGGATTAGAGTTATGATATTGATATTTTTNCAGTCTTATCAATTAAACATGGTTGTATGTTGCACATAATCTCTCATCCTCGTTCTTATAAGGATTAGAGTTGATGATATTGATATTTTTAATGATATTAAACTAACGAATTTCAAATTAATTACAGAATACAAGCATTTCAAGTATCAATTCTTTATGATGACCGTGTTTACCATGTCAATTTTTTAAATGAAGTTTAAATCAAAATTTTCATATCAACATATCAAAATATTCATCTAAAATTTTATGACCTAAATTTTTGAGCAACTTTATCCAATCTTTCACAACAGTTGTCAATTATGATTTATTTATAATCAATCTCAAATTACAAAGAGTAAATTTTACATTGTATATATTATTATATTCACACTCAAAAGTGAGCTTTGTTAGTAAGGATGTAGCCTAAATTCTATCGGCATGGTTATGCTCAATGATTCCACAAAAAGTAGCGGTTATAACAAGAGCATTTTGACCGTGTGGTTGCCTTCACATGACAACATTAAATAACAGACATGATCTTAATCCATATGTTTTGCAATGACTTGTAGCCTTGAAATTGTGAATTATAAATGTGCTTTTGGCTCAATTGCTCTAAAAAAAGTAGTAGTTATGATCATATATCTTCTATCGAGTGTTTGCCTCTAAATGACACCATTAAATTACAGTCATAGCTGTAGCGTGTATGTTCCTAATTACTCGTACTCTTTAAGCTATTAATCATAAGGGTACATGTGATTGACATAATTTTTTCTGTCAATCAAGATTGATTTAGATTTATCATTTTTGACAAACAGCCACCCCAAGGTTTATAAGATTTCCTCAAATAACATTGCTCATTTCTATTAACAACGATTTTTAAATTTATCTTTTTTGACAAACATTGATTTCCTCGAATAACGTAGCTCGTTGCTACTAGCAAAAATTTTTTTGGCCAAATTGGGTCAACTACCTCATTTGATTAAGTAGGCCGGTAACCATAACAACTTTGAATGATGAAATCATTGTATCTTGGTTGGGTTTGTCATTATTTTTTCCACCATTCACTCTTAGGTCATAGTTTTAATTTTTTAATATGTAATTTAAACTGTAATTGTTGCTACTATAAATTGATTATTCAATTTTTTTACTAGCTTTTATTGAAAGTGTTCTATTGTTATTGGGAGGGGTAATTAACTTAAGGGACTTTTGTAATCCTAGATCTTCAAGTGCTTGCAAAATAAGAGGGAAATCACTAGATAATGTCTTGTCTAAAATCTTATTTGTTTTCAAAAAAAATTATCTTGAATTCAAAAAAAAAAAAATATTCACATATCGAGGAAGTTGGGGCACGAATTTTGTGAACCTACAATCTGCATCTTCATTCTCAGAGAAGCTCAAAATCTACTTAATTACAGCTAAGTTATAGGATATTAGTAGAGATACATTAACCCCAATGGATAATAGTGGAATACTTGAAATTGCTAATCTTTCTCTTGATGAGTCATCTTTGAAATCTTCGAAAATTGTGTTTTTTTAGATGAAGTTGAAGACTTCATTGAATATGGCGTTAGCATTAGTGCTAATGATGGCCCTTGCATGGTGTGTGTTAACACCATTAGTAATGCTATTGTAGTCATATTTTGTTTGATTGTTTTGAGGATAATATTGGGTATATACTTTTTAAATATTTTTTATATATTTTGAAAGTAGTAATAATATTTGTTAAAGAAGTGACAAATAAAAATGTTATTAATTGCTCATTAGCTAAAAAGTTTATTTTTTATTATTAATCATGTTTGTTTTTATTTTGAAACTAAAATTTGTTTTATAATATTAGATTTCATCATATAATATTTTTTTAAGAGATAATAATAGCAATTATATATCTCATACTATTAATTTAGAAAGCATAAATATATGTCCGTGGCATATAGTGTTCTACCTTGTGCAATTATGTCATGCTACCTTTATGGGTCATGTCCAGGACCCTTATGTTCATTCTATATTAAATAATAATTGCCTAAGAAAGATTTATTTTATAAACTTTACATCCTTTCGGTGAGTCTTAACCTCTTTGCGTTGGATTAGAAATTATACTTATTGCTCTAGCATATCATGAAAATTTTGCTAGTTGAAATGATAAATGCTATATCATATTATTGTTTATCATGATCTTTGATTTGCCGATCCCACTTAGTGAGATAAATGCTTCTTGTTGTTATTATATGATATTCCATCCGCCAATTTTTAATGTCCTCGCATTTTGGATTCCTTTTTTTCTTATTTCTATTGACGACTCCACCCAATCCAAAAATGTCACAATTATCTTCAATCTGATAATTGTTGTGCAATTAGCAACACCTAATTATAGCTAAATAGAATTGACTTGGCTTACAATTGTTTTTAATCAATGAATGATATCAATGTCCAGTTACAATTTAGTATAATTAATGTCAGGAAGATTTACATACATATCATACAATTTTTATCTATATACATATCCAAACACCTAAATTTCAATTTTTGCATATTTGCACCTTATCTATGCTTAAAGGTTAAAATAGTGGCATTTTTCGTGTGATATGAAACATTTGGGTGGTGTAAACATAAAAAATGTAAAGTTTAGGTGACTGATATGTAAATACATAAGAATCGGGGCGGTATATATGTAAATTCCTCTAACCATGTAGTTAGAATCTGATTACCAAATAAAAAAAGTTGAAACAGAGCTGCTGCCCCAGTTACTAATTTCTTTTACTCCCATAATTACTTTTCTATTAATCCATAATCTCCTCTTACAGGTTTGTGCCAGCGTCTCATATGAATCTACCAATATGAACGAGCTTGTTCAATGGAATGAACTTTATGGGGAAGGTGGATCAAGGAGGAAGAGCTCTCTAAGTTATTTCATGTAGCACCATCATTTTGTATATAGAATTTCTTCTCTTTTCTTTTTTTTTTCCTTTTTTTATCCTTTCGGGTCAGAGAGTTCCCTGATTAATTTATATAGGTAAGAGCACTCATTTTCAGTTTATTTATTGTAAATCTTATGCTTGGAAGATCATCAAGCAATTGTTCTATTCAGTGTTTAACATGGTATGTTTGAGCATATGCCTTAACAACATAGGTTTATTTTCTTTCTTTACTGTTCTTTTTATTTATTTTTATTTTTTTTTTGCATTTACTTGTGTCACAATCAATTTTTGATCTTTAATAAATGAGTTGATTATTTATTTAGGTTTGCATATAATCTCTTGATTATTGTGTACAATTATAGAGGCAGATGATGCATGTGTATACTCGTATAAGGCTATAAATATGAATATGAACTAGCAAAGGTTGGTTTATATTTATTTTCTTAAATATAGGAGCTTATAAAAAATAGTTAATAATGTATTTTTTGATAATCGACCAGTTTTCTAAGTAAGTTTGGAGAAAAATGCAATTTACTTTTTCAACTAGGTGGTTTATTGGAAAGTTGCTTTGTTCTGGTTAAGCAGGAAATAAGAACTTCTGAATGGTGAGGTGCTGAGTTTCATGCCATTTGCTTTACGGTAGCCATTTGCTTCAGTATAGGATTTTATGCAGTTTCTTTATAAATGGAACATTTACATGCCATCTACTCAATTCTTACATATTTATATATCTAATATCTGGACTTTAATTTTTATATTTACCTTATGTATGCATGAAAAGCTGTATTTTACATTTTTTGATGTAAATAATGTTGATATTTTAGATGTGATGTAAAAGACTGGAGGTATAAAAGTAGAAATTTCAAGTGTCATCTATGTAAATGCATAAGAATTAGGTGGTATGTATGTAATAATCCATTATAAATTTGCAATTTTGATTTCTGATAGAAAGAGTACTTTTTTCACATTTGCAAATTAAAGAATGGTCGTCCAAAAAAAAATAAAATTTAGAACATGGTTGCATTTTGGGTTGTAACAAGCTGTGCTTGAGCGGGTACTCGAATGATTCATGAACAATGTGTTCGGCTCGAATAATATATTTTTGTTCGTGTTTTGTTTGTGTTTTGCTTGAAATAGGCTCGGCAGAATATAAATTGTCGCAGAATCGCGTCAATAATATTGCAGACGGCAGAATAACTCGATAACACCTGAGAATCACCTGTAATAATACATGAGTAATACCCAAATGATGCGGGTGTTATTACGAGTGTTACTCGGGTGTTGTTCTGCGGTGTTATTGGTGTTACTTTGACATTTTTGAATAATATTGTGGAATAACACCAATAATAACGCGGACGGCGGAATAATATCGATAACACTAGTGTTACTCAGCGTTATTCTGCGGTCTTATTGGTACTATCGGTGTTACACTCTGGAATAACACCAATAACACCAGGGCGGAGGAATTACACCAATAATACCGCGGAATATTGAATATTTTTATATTTATATTTATTTCTTTCTTTCTTTTCAAGCTAGTTCGAGCAAAACTCGAGCGAACAAATATTTGTTCGTGTTCAACTAGTTTATATTTTGAGCTTAAGAATTTGTTTGTGTTCGACTCGTTAAGCTTAACGTTCAAGCCAAACACGAGTTATTCATGAACAACGAGCCATTTTGACAGCCCTAATTGCATTATTTTAAACAATACAAAATGAAGCATCGAGTTTGACTTCAAAATAGTTCTTATTGTTTTTAGTGTCTTTTTAGACATATCACACATGATAAAATGTAAAAAATAAAATAAAATGCTAGCTCAAATTATGTTTTATTTATTGTCATTATCACCATCATGCTAGCTCCATACAAAGCATAGCAAGAAATATTTTAAGCTTCATTGATATAATCTTAAAAAGAGTAGGGTACATTTTATTTTTAGTTCCATTATAATTTGGATAAAAAGGAAAAATAATATTGTCAACTGCAACTGATTAAAGACGAGTGATTTCCATAGATAGATGTTTGTTAAGAACCATGGAGAACAAGTCTTCTTCAAGAAGTCATTTCTCATAAAAGTGAGAACTCAGTGTGTGATCCCAAATGATACTTGATATGAGAAATATTGACACCTCCATAACCTCATCGAGGAATTGATAAAAGTTAGGAAAGTTGAAAGAGTTTGTGGCCTCTGAATCTAAAACTCGAAGGTTGGGAAAGCGCCCGTAGAAAACACTAGCTATGAGCCCGCTCTGGCAAGACTAGTGCACATCACCGGCATCATACTAGCCATCTTCGGAGGAGACGGATTTGAAACTTCACGATGGTCCAGCTTGAAGTTATTAAAAACAAGAGAGGTCCACTCAACCTCCCTAGTGAAGTGTGTAACACCATTACATCCTCTCATCACTTTAATAGACATCGATCTATTTGCTGGTCGGAACCCCTTCAATGATGTTATCATGGTCACTACGGTGATCGTGGATTACCGAATCAAAAGTATCAATGGGGACACAAGTAGCTCTGCCAACTTTATGTTCAAAGGAGTGTTTGAGAAAATTGGCATAGCCGTTAATGGACTTGATCCCATCTCAGGTTCATTCTACGGGTTCCTTGATGAAAGAAAAAAGATCTACGGAATAATCACATTGCTTGAGACATGGGTCGAAGGAGAACACCAATACACAATGTCAGCTAACTTCATCATCATGGAAGCTCCTATCATATAGAATTTTTCAGACAGTGACATCCACTTGTCATATTGTTGTAAAGTTTCCAGTAGGAGGACAAGTTGTCTCTAATATAATCCAATTCTAGACTTGTTATCTACGATCTCTGGAGAATGTACAAAAATACCATGTTTAGCTCAACAATAATAAAGGCAGTGGCCTCAAAGCCAATGAGATTATAGAACTAGTACCTATTTCTTAAGATGAAGTGGAGCTTCGATTTCAGCATAAATCATCAAAACTAGTTAATGGTCAGCCTGAAAGGTCATAGCAATGTATTCGGATGGACGTCCAATGAGTTTGGAATCTACATTGACATCAGTAGTCACCAGCTGAATGTGAGGCTAGGAGCATAGCACAATCTAAGACAGCCTTCTCCACTTTACCCACATATGGATCTAGCACTTTCAAGGTCATCACAAGAGGATTGCAAGAAGTAACTTCCTCTGTGGCGTTACACTTCATAGAACATTTGGTCCTCTTCTATGATTCCTCATCTATAAACATAAGATTCTTTAGTCTCTGTTGATGAAGTCTGACTTGAAGGCACGACCTTGTGAATTTCATCACTTCAACGACAGCCTTATCCACAATGGAACATCGGAATTGAAAATTTTCAAAAATCACATCAAGGAGTCTCTCTGCTTCAAAATGGAAACTTACGGTTCCCATGAAATACCTTTTTATGACTCATAAGGGAGCACTCTTAAAGTTTGTTAACCACCATAATTAATGTTAATTTTTCATATTAACTTTCATTTCTTTGGACTTCATATTAGTGTAACAATAGACATTTAGAGCACATACACATGAGAACATGGCAAGCATGATGCTACATTTATTCTCTAACAAAAACATTATCAAGAATAGGAAAGTCTCAACTATTACACTTGTTACCTTTATCTTTTCAAACTTAAATCCAACTCTTTTGAAAACTATCAGTTCTTGTCGTAATACAGCTCGAACAATTAACCTCTATCATAATTGGATGCAAGATCATTAGGTTTCAACATATCAAGTATTCATAAATAAACTCCTTGCAAGGGAGCCAAGAAACCCGAAAACAAACTGATCATATGCATCTGGAAGCTTAAGAGCCTGCTCCCTCCAAGTGTAGCATAGACTGCCCACAGGCAATGGTTTGTCCTAAATCAAAGATGAGCATAAGAGAGCCGAATTCTTCACAAGTATAGCCGAAGTGCCCCCAGATCAAGAAAAATTATGTTATTAATCATATTGCGTTCATGCTCGATGAACTTCTAAATTGAACTGTAAATTGCAATAAGAAATGAATATTTTCACATTCATAGGAAACCAAGAATCTTCATTATCTTGTTATAGTCACTAATGAAAGAACCAAGAGAACAGTGAAACTAAATTTATACCTAAATACAACCGTATAATTTAATAAGGCTTTTCAAAGGGCACAAAATAAGTAAGGATCAACAAACCTTATGAGCTTTGAAGGCCTGCGTCCAAGGATTAGGCCATTCACAAGCCAAGCCTACTTGTCAAAGTGGTCGAGCTAAGCCAACCTGCTGGAATAATCAAATTGAGCCCACCTGCGGAAGTTGTCAACCTAGCCCAGGACAAATCAGTTACCAGAGAAGATCGTCATTGCACATAAGGATGTGTATCTATCCATATTTAAATCACCATCTACGTTGTGATCTTTTCATCAATACATCGCAGACAATCGTAGTAATGTATGTAGTATAATTTTATTTTATTTTTCTCCTATATATAAAAGGGTGCTTTGAGAGGCTATCAAGGATCAACTTTAGAGATCTCAAAAAAGGACTCACGACCTCAAAGTCTCTCTTTTCTCTCTCTCTCTCTATACTAGACTCTTCTCTCTATATACTAGAAAACATAGACCATTTCTTTGAGCCCATCCCGGCAGCCCAGAGATCATGAAAAATATAAAGTGTTAAGCACGAGCTTTAACGATACATCCATAATCTCCTTCCATACCTTCCTCCTGAAAACAATGTCTTTACTGAGTTGTATAAACTCATGGATAATACGAAACTCTACATACTAAAAGGATTCAACAATATCAAAAGTACAAAATAATAACTCAACATGTTATTTTATAGAAATCATAAAATATTAATTCATTAAAAAGATTTTGAATCTTTTTTAATTTGAAATAAATTATCTTTCGGTAGTTAATTCAAAAACATGTATTGGATAAATGTTTCTATCTACTACAGGTTTACATTATGAGCTCCTGATCAGGAGAAAAAAAAGGAGCATTTACATAAATACCAGTCATCAGTCAAGTCCTATGAATTTAAATATCTAACACCTAAATTAAATATCATCATTTTAACTTTTAAAAGGTGAAATACACCTTATTCATTCATGGGGTAAGTGTTATGTATGTAAAAATTGAATTATATGCAACAGATATGCAAATACATAAGATTTGGGTGGTATGCACGTAGATCTTTCAAAAAAGATAAATGAATAAAATATTGGCTCAAAACATTTTATTCTACAGAAAACTAAATAGCATGTACATTAAGGGGATATTATATGCAATTTATGCTGAAGATGACATTACAACAACAATTCATTAAAGAAACTATAGATAAAGCTAGATAAAGACTGTTAGAAGACTTGATATATTAAGTTAAAAAAGAACGGTTACATTTATTAATGGCATTAAAGTACAACTACTTGAGGAAACAGATTCTTATAAAAAATAAAGGATGATGTTGAGTGAAAACAATGCATAAAAGATGTATATTTTTTCATGCCTTTTGTTTAAGCTTTGTTTCATATTTTTGTAAAATATTATGAGCTTTTAAGCAGGAAAATCTCTTAAAGTGACTTAAAGAAAATTTGAAGGGCCTCCGTGGATCGCCTTAACGCTATTTCTAGAGCCTAAGCACCATGATTAGCATCCTGCAGGAACTATTTCTCGAGAGTTCAAAGTCTAGGCCCCATCCACCCAGAGCCTAAGCAACCAAACTCGATGCCCCGATGCTAGATGAATAACTTCATGATGTCACCTGAAGGCAGAAGAATGATGCTAGATGAATAACCTCAGGGTCTGTTTGGGGCAGCTTATAAGTGCGGGCGGCGTTTTCAAAACGCCGTCGTACCGTTTGGTTCGCCGTTTCGCAAGCTTATCCGAAACTGCGTTTGGGTTTTTACACTAAACACAGACCGCGGGTCGACCCCCCAGGCCGGCCCGCTGGTCGCGTTTCAGGATAAACAGCTTATCCTAAAACGCACAAGCCGCCCCAAACGGACCCGAGTTAAAGCCTAAGAACACAGAGCCTAAGCGTCGCCCACTCAACACCTACTTGCCCATAACGATTAGAGTTGTAGTGTGAAGAATGCTATTGCAAAGAACTAAGAAACCAAGAGTCTGGTGTCTAAGTGCTAGTTCTAGAGGGCCTCAACACCCATCCTAGCACTATGGTACCATTGCTGTAGCTTCGTAGCGCGATGTCCATGATAGAGGAATTATTCTCCCCAAATTTTGAATTCTTTTGGGAGAAGGGCAGTTGTGAGGGTGGGACATACTTAAGAGAAGTCTCTGGATAGTGTGAGAGAAATAGTTATGTTGTAGAGCAAGTAATAGTGGGTGAAAAAGTGAGTGTCATAGTGTGTGAGTGCCTGTTGGAGCCAACAGGGGAAAAAGTGGAGGAAGATCACTTGAGGAAGTCAATTGAAATAAAGAATCTTTGGATTTCTTAGTTCTATTTGGCTATGTTGTTATTTTCTTATTATCACTTGTAATACTTTTACAATTATTGGAAATGAAAAGCTTCATGTTGGTAAACTGTAAAAGCAGGTTAGGCTGGGGCACTTAATATTTTGATTTGTGGTTTATAATTTGAATTGAATCGAACCTAATTTAGCATTTGGTGATGACCACACTAGTGATTAAAACCTAGTGTCAATTAATGGTATTAAAAGAATCTTAATCTACATGTGGATCAACTACAACTTGAATTTAAAGGAACATATATATTGCCCTTGAATTCTTGCGATCACATTAGAAAATTTGGTTAATCAATCTTTGAAATCACTTTGAGCATAAACATATAGGAAATCGTTCAGCGGAAGTGCGAGAAGATGACAGGTACGCATTTACATTTTTGTAATGCAATTTCCCTTCCTTTTTCTTTAATGCATTTCCTACATGTGCCTTCTTTAACTACACAACCTCTTTCAAAAAAATTAAAAAATTACAAAAGCTATTTTTTAAAAATTAAACAGCATTTTTAAAATTAAACAAAACAACACAATTTAATAACACGTCCTTTTGAATTTACGTAAGTCCCTCGGATAAGGTAACCCAAAGTTGCTAATGAGATCTCCCCAGTTTAAATGAGCTTAACAGCTAATTTAAGCTAAGTAAATTCAAAAGAAAATAGTGGTACCGAAACGAGGGAACCGTAGAATTCTAATCGTTGTTGCTCTAGTCAACTTTAACTCCCCATAATGTTTGAAAAATACCAAAACTTGTCATTTAAAACATTGAACCTTAGAATTTAAGACTACTACTTCGACGAGGAGCATAGAGTTAGCACTGCGGGCAACAAAAAGGAGATCTACAACAACATATCTTTTCTTAGGATTAAACAGCAAGCTATAGGATTTTGAGGTTGTTTGTCTAAGGCAACATAAAACCTCACCTTATCTTTAGGTCTTTGCACGATCATGTTGTGCAATTTAAGCCCTAGCTCGTTTTAGGATTCCGATGTCATCGTTCTTTGCGACATAAGTCCTTCCATCTTCCAAGCTATTTGTATGATAGTGTTATGCAAATGCAAGCCCTAAATAATGATAATTGGCAGGATAAAATATTCAATAATTTACTTCTCGAAATTGAAGCCAAACAATATGATAGCTTGGAAAGTCATTGAGTTTCTTTTTCAGGATCGGTGACATCCCCTAATTTTCTTCTTATGAATACTATAACAATGTTCCAAATCAGAGTCTTTCCCATTTGACACTCCTTGGTCCGATCTTTGAAAAGTTATACCTTTTGAAATTCTTGAATATGATATTTTTTTATCTAAATCGAGAGTTTTCTTAGATGATCTCGGTCATTTAAAATATAATTAAATAAAGGTGTTTACCCTTATAGGAAATTTTAAGAGCCCAACTTAATATAATAATATCTAATCTTTTATATTAGACAGAGGAATTTGTCGGTCAACATAAATGGTTTCACAGACTAAAACAAATGTCATAAATTTTTTAGTTTATTTAATCGAGCCACACTAGTCAGTAATATGTCTATTCATCGGGATAGATGTATCACTTACGGCGTTGTGCTCACTTATTTAAATTATTGTTTATATGGGATCAGTTTGGTATCATATTTTCAAAAATTAAAATATTACTTTCCAAAATCTAATATATATTACATTAAATTAAATCCCTCTTTTCAACAACGAAAAGACGAACGACATGCACTCCCATGAAAAGATCCATATCAAAGACATACTTTTATTATTCCACTTCTTGCAACAATCATAGAAACCATTATTTTTTTGTGATTCTTTAAATTTGATAAAATTTTTAGATAAAATAATTTTTAATGACACACTTTCATTATATGAGTATACAATTGTGATTGGATGACTCATTTTTGTTGCTTTCTTAAACACTGGCTCTCTAAATTTATTTAAAGGTCAGGATAAATATCCCACATTTTCTAGATGATTGACTTTTGTTTCATGTTTAGTATTTCTGGATGTTAAATGCAAGATCTTTCTTACATAGAATAATACTATGGTTGGTCATTATGTGGTTGCTTCTCTATAATATGTTTTAATTAGCTTCTCTCTTCTACTCTCAAATGCTTCCACATCTTTTGCCTGGCTTTCTATAAAGTTTTCACTCTTCTTCCTCAAGTTGCAATCTCTGCCACATCCAGAGTTTGAATCCACAGATTTTGCCTTAGCACGCTCCTCTTGAAGCAAACTCTCAAATTGGAAAAATATTTGCGTACATAAGATGTACGCAGCGCTGCGTACATCAGGGGTTATTCAGGGGGTACACAGGGGTTATATCCGGGTTATACCCCCCTGTAACATTCGTGTAACTACCCTATAAACTCCGTGTAACTTATTTGTTCCCATGAAATTACAGAAACGCGAAACTCATTTATAGGTTACATGGAGGTTATAGAGAAGTTACAAAGGGGTATAATCTCGATATAACCCCCCTGTACCCCCTGAATAACCCCAGGACGTACGCAGCGCTGTGTACGTCTTATGTACGCAAATATTTTCCCTTAAATTGGGAAAATATTTGCATGTTTGCGTACATAAGACGTACGCAGCGTTGCGTACGTCAGGGGTTACATGGGAGTTATCCGGGTTATACCTCCTTATAACTTCCGTGTAACTCCCTTGTAACATCCGTGTAACTTATTTGTACCCATGAAATTACAGAAGAGCAGAACTCATTTGTAGGTTACGGGTAGTTTACAAAGAGGTTACAGGGGGGTTACAGAAGAGTATAACTCCGATATAACCCCCTTGTACCCCCTGAATAACCCCTGGACGTATCCACCGTTGCGTACATCTTATGTACGCAAATATTTTCCCTCAAATTGCCTTTCCTTCCGTTCATTTGCTTTTGTATTTTATCTATTTGAGACTTAAGAAATTGTTCTTGAAAATCCATCATTTCTTTGCTCTCTTCTTGTTGGATCTTAGTTCTAAGCCTTACAACCCTGTTATCTTCACTGGTTTCATATAGCTTCTGGGTCACATACACAACAGTATTTTTGCACCTCACTGCCAGCCATGTTGCAAGGGGAGAGGTACGGTAGGAGAATGTGGAGTCGTAGAAGCAGTTACACAATTTATAATCCCCGATTGTTGCTTTGGATTTCGCCTGCCAACTGCTGCTTGAGAATCAGCAATATCAGCCTAACCAGGACAAGATTTCACATTTCCAGACTAAACCCATGTTTTAGGAACAGAACTTGAACTCCATTGCTTCCAAGCCACAGCCCCAACTTTATTCTTCTTTTTCCCAGTTACTTCCCATTCATCATTCTCTATAGGATCTGTGGTCAAATTTCCCATGTCACCATTAAATTGTTCAAGATTAGGATAGCTGCTAAAACAATCGGATGCTTGAAAGTAGTTTGCTTTCTTAAAAGAAGTACCAGTAGCTGAAGGAGATTTGCCACCAACCTTCTTTGAATTCATTCTTTCACCGGAAAAGCAAATCGCCATTCCCGACTGCCGCCGTAAAGTTCCTAAGCCGACGACAGTGGGGCCGAGGCTGCCGCCAGAGGCTTATAGACGACCTCCAAATATTGAACCTGTTGCAATCAAAATGATGCTCACACACATTCAACATACCAATATATAATCTCCCACATGATTCCATCAAAATAATCACAAATATTGGATAGAATTATAATTAAATCTCTTTACAAAATTCAAACTTCGAGAAAGAAAACAAAAAATAACGTGCAAACAATCAAATAATTTACTAACAAACTCATATCTCTAGACAACAACATTGTCATATGCTACAATAATACATGAAACTAAAAAGTTGTCTACCACAAACAACCATTTCCACATAATCTTTAAAAGCGCAACATTCTTCATATCTTCTTCAACATATCCTTCTTCTTAAGGTTGTTGATTATCTCCCCTGTAATTATAAAATATTCATAAAATCTACTTCCTTAACAAATCAAATGAAACAATTATATAAAGCATTTCAACAATAAAAATTATATTTCAAGTTACACAAAGTGTTAACATATAAGAAATAGCATACCACCGAGCCAAACTCTGTCATCTGAACGCGATACATGCTCTCTAGCACTGTGGAATGATTGTCTTAAGAAATAGAACCTGGCGACAATAAGTAATGCAAAAGCAAATTTCAGATAAAAAATTAGTGGAATCGGTGAAGTAAATATCCTAAAGTCATTTGATAGTTCTAAATTTAAGTATAAAGAAGATATAATCAACATGCATAAGGAAAAAAAAAATCTAAACTGTAATTAATAAGATGTTATTTAGGGAGTCAATGAGCAGATCTTTATGACACCTCATGCATAGGTTTAAAATCAATCCCTTATAAGTCATGAAGCATGCCGCTTGAGCCCTTAGAAAAGCTGTGTGAAACACTATAGATATACATTTCGAAAGATTTACATACCTACCACTCAATTCCTATCTATTTGTTTGGCTTCTCTTCTCCCAATCCCCATGCTCTCACATACTTCATATGATTTTATATCACAGTTGAAAGATAATTTGAAAAAGGGACATTTACATACACACCACCTAATTCCTATATATTTACATATCTAACAACTAACTTTTATTTTTTACATTTATACCAACCAAATGTTTCATAAAAATAAAAAAATACCACAATTAGTTAACCTCCTAATTGATGGGCTCGTGCAACTGAAGATGCGGCCACAGCAGCAGCCACATGTATCTTGCAGATAAAAACATTAAACTTACACCTTTCCAATTCAAATTATTTACCATTTGTGATGAATGGAGCGTAAGACAAAAAAGAGAAAAAAATTTGCAACGACATTTTGTGAATATCAACATATTCATCAGTTTCATCCACAATCTCATCCTATACAACAAGTACATCTGTGATCAGCATAATAACAATAAATAACTCACATTAAATATAGATTCTTCTCCAAGGAAACCATGCCAAACACAAGCACGAATGTGACAAAACCTCAAATATTCCAAGTATTGACAATCTGAATATAGTCGAACAAATTGCAATACTCATTTATGAAAGGTGAGGCCACAAATAATATCAAACAAGTGCTAACATACAAGCTAGAATCATATCAACTCATGGAAGTTTGAATGATTATGGTTTAATAAAGGCAATTGCTAGAATCAATAAAAAAAAGGATGGAAATACATCCTAGACTTACCAAACGACTCACAAGTATTGAAATAGTAAAAGAAATGAGTTGCATGTACCTGAAGAAGTTCTTCAAACACACCCTCAAGAGTGATGATGTTGATAACCTCTCCATCTTCAATATCCTCTGATGTAAGACCCGAAGTGGAGCTGTTACCATTAGCTTGTTTCTCTGGACCCTTATTTATATCCACCACAAAAGAGCCATCTACTTTTGATAGTAATGGAGTTGTCAAATTTGATTCGTCAGAAGCTTCTTTATTTTCTTCAGACCTGTTCTCTTTAGTGGTAGGAAGACTCTATATTTTCACTTTAGTCTTGACAACAACATCCATATGGCTGCTTCCCTTCTGAAACTCATTTAATACATCATATAGAGGCATGTCTACTGGGACCCTGACAAAATTTTAGGCATAAGAAAATTTATAATAATTATCATAAAAATGAATAAAAAAATTAAATTTGAGAAACCTAGAATTTCTTATGGAAATAGCACTGGCTGGTGTCTCTATCTCAACACGAACAATGAGTAGACTTTTCACCTGAAGAAGGAACTTACGAAGTTAAAGAAGCCCAAAAAATGTACCACATGCATATCTTCTGCTGAACAAAACAAGAAAGAGAAGTATAGCGCAACAAACGATCAGCACCAACCAGTAGAAAACCAATAATGTTCCTTGGGATTCCTGAATAAACAAGGATTCCGCTGTGGCCTCGGATTAGAATTTTGCTGAAGGCTTCCTTGTAAAAAAACAACAAAAGATGTCTTAGGGTCTAGAATTTGTTAATGCAAATCTAGATTGAAGAAAGATCGTACACACATTTAAATTCTTAAATAAAAAACTTTTAATTTAGAGAATCTCATTACTTGGATGAAAACTAACAGCACAGAAAACCGTTCAAATGATAATTTAATAGTTATTTACTAGAAATACTGCATAGAAATCCAGGCTTAAAAATTCATTCAATCAATTGAAAATTATAATGAAATAAATATGTATATTGCATTGAATTTGATAAAATATTAATCACATATACAAGTTTAAAAAGATATTTAGAGCACATAAATAAATTAAATAAAAATAGATCATCAAATCAAGTTTCATGCTAGTGCGAGATAACATCTCACTAAAATACAAGCTCCAAAAGGATAAAAAATAACCATAATTTACACAAACAATCAATATATTACGAGACTTTGTTTTATGAGACTTCAAATTTTAAAGATTTCCAACAAGATACAAAATGTAAAAGTTTGAACATCATACTATAGGACTTCAAAATCAAACTGTTCTTACAAAACACTGAAAAAGTATAGATATTGCACAAGATTCGACACTCACCAGTCCAACTTGGAATTGACATTTAATGAGAATGTTGATTCAATCGGTGTCATTGCTTCCTCAGCAGTCTGTGCATTAAAAAAGAGATCTTTTAGGAAGATATTCATAAAAAAAGATATAAAATAACAAAAAACATCCATGGACAGAAGCACTAATAAATGAGTACAAATACAAGACAAATTTTATGCTACAAAGAAATCTCATGCAGAATTGACACTATAGTAATCTATTTATGAACTATTAAAAGTGAATGTTCAAAGAGTGTAAAAATGTACAAATTAATTAACGTCAACAATACAGTTCATCAATAAAACTAATTTACATATGAGATTTCATTAAAAAAATCCAAAAATTCATTAACCACTACTTCAAATATGGAAAAAGGAATTCTTAATTGATTTTATCATTTAAAAAAAATTGTTATAACATGTCTTCTCTGTCATATCAAGAGCACCACTTATTACTGTTGTTTCAACATGGGTGAGCTCACCGCCATTACCACCCTGAAATTTTAGCACCACAAGAGAACATAATATCAGCATCACATATGTTGGTAAAATTAGTAATTATAATAAATAAAACCTACTTATAAAGCCCTTTGGACCAGCCTGTAGAAGAAAAAGAGAAGAATTATGTGAAGAAGCTTGTAATGAGATTACCACAACCATTTCCCTAATGACACTAGAAACGCATTTTGAAAAGATAATTTTCAAGATTTCTAGATGTGTTCAAGAAGCTCACAATCAATTTTCCATTTATTGAGTCTCTTAAATAAATGTCTAGTTATGTTAAGTTCATGAAGGATATTTAAATAAAAAATGTAAACAATGTGAATTTGGAATTATAGTCCTAAAGGAAGAATGAAATGTCATTATTCAAAGGAATTTACCCCCAAAAATTGAAAGACACAATGAATTTTATCATTTCTTGCACGAAAGGGATATATTCTTAAAAATAGCCTTATGTGACTTTGGGGTTAGTATCAATCTCACACCCTTATCTATATTCAGAAAATTTGGCCTAGGAGAAGCGTAACCCACCATTTTCACCTTATAGCTACTTGATAGATCTTTAATTTACCCTAAGAGGTAATATAGGATGTTCTAATTAAAATAGATAGGTTCATCTTCACTGTTAGTTTTATTATCATATATATGAAAATGCACAAGGAAGTGCATATTATCGTAGGGAGATGCTTTTTAACTACTAGAAGAGTCATAATTTATGTACAAAAAGGTATATTGACTATGCAAGTTAAGATCATAAAGTCACTTTTTAGATTGTTTGAGAATTCATATGAGAAACTTTAAGTGAACATTGCTAATGAATTGAAATCTAAACCAAGTAATATGGGGAAATAAATAATAATGATGATAATTTATTATATGTAATAATTTCTCTATAACCAATTTGTATGTTTAATATTTCTTATTATTTTAAATCATTACAATCTAAATAAATAACTAACTTCTAGCAAAGAAAAAAAATAAAAAAGAAAGAAAAGTTTGAAACTCTAATATCAACGAATACCTCAAAGGTATGCCCATTGAGATTTAATTTTTTTATTTATTTTAAAAAATAAAAAATTTTCATTTTATTGTTATTGCTTGGTTTCAACTTTATATCATTATGTCTAATATATATTTGTTTCAGAATGTGAATGCAAATGTTTGACCAAGTTGAAATTTTTTTAAACTTGTTTCACTAAGGTTTAAATTTGATTTTGATATGTTTAAATAAAATTTGTAATCTATTTTGAATCATGTTCAAAATTTAAATATTATTCTAGTATGATTTGAATCTTATTCAAATACATTTTAAATAATTCAATTTTGATTTGAATGATCTTGTACATCATCCAATAAAATATGATCATTGCTAGAATATAGTTTGAATCTTTTTTTTTATGATGGATTTGATTTGGTTTTCAAAACTTAGCTTTACCGAGTTTGATTGTTTTTAGAACTATGTTTGAACCTAGCAGGATAAAGCCTATGCAGACTAAAAGATATTCATGTTTGGTTTAAATATTTTAAAAAAGATTCAATCAAGTCCAAAAAATGATCTAATCTAGTTTGAATTTGGCCTAACAATGTTCTAATCTGGTTTGAATAGATTCAAATCTAATTCAAACTAAATTCCAACTTGGTCAAACATAGCTCAAATTTGCTCCATTAGAGAACTATTTATTTTGAAGCATTAATCATATTATCAAATCAACATAATATGAAAAGGAGAAAACAAAAAATGCACTGTAACCTTTGTTATAGTCAAATTATAAGTTTCAATAAAAACATCTATTAAAATTTGAACAAGATTCAAACATTATTTGGAGCCACTTTGACTCCTAATTCAATTCAAGTATTTACACCTTAGGGCCTGTTTGGGTTCAATTTTTGTTTTTTTTTCTTTTTAGTCTATTTTATCTTAGTTATTAGTCTTATTTTTTTTTAAATGTGTTAGGTACTGTTAAACACTATCATTATCGGTCCCAAGCACGTACGTGAAAGGTGGAGAGTTGTTATAGGTAGTCGACAACTAGTGTCAAAATTGTTGAAAAAATCATGACATAAATCCTTTTAATCATTTTGTAAGTGCTAGGGCATTCCCTGGAAGAGACGCGTTGTATGGTCTGAATACAGTGAAAAGTGTGCAAGGGCGTTACACAAACGCTCTGGTATAGCGTCAAATAAGCAAGGGTTCCCACATTACAGATAAATGTGGGTAACGAAGTTGATCAATGAAACTAATATTAGGATATGATCTTGGAATATAAGTACTCTCACTGGTAAATTAGTGAAATTAATAGATATTATGATTCATAGAAAGATAAATATCTTATGTGTTCAAGAAACTAAATAGAAAGGCTAAGGAGATTGATAACTTAGGTATTAAACTTTAGTATTCAGATAAGAGTCGCACTAAAAATAGTGTAGGTGTAATTATAAATACGAGTTTAAAAGATAATGTTGTAAAAATTACTAGAGTTGGAGATAGAATTATAGCCCTTAAGATTATTTTTTACACTAAGATTTTTAATATTATAAGCGCTTATGCTTCTCAAGTTGGTTTAGATATAAGTTCTAAAGATAAATTCTAGAATGACTTAGAAGACTTAATGCAAATGATACCTCTTGAAGAAAAAAATTTTATTGGAGGAGATTTAAATGGACATGTTAATAAAGTTGTAGAAGATTTTAGAAAAATTCATGGTGGCTACGGTATTAGAGTGATAAATGGAGAAGGTAGAGCTATATTAGAACGTGTTTTGGTGTATGATTTTATTATTACTAATACTTTATTCAAGAAAAGAGATGAGCATATTATTACTTATAAGAATAGATCTAATAAAACACAACTTGATTATTTTCTTATGAGAAGAATAGATCGTCGAGATTGTAAAGATTGCAAGGTCACTCCAAGTGAAGATTTAACGACTCAACATCAGTTATTAGTTCAAGATTTTAAGATGAAGAGTTGTAAAGTAAAACATATTAGGAATCATCATCGTAGAATTAGATGAGGTACCTAAAAGACATAAATACAATTATTTTTATGAGTAAAATTCAAGATCTCAAATTTTGGGATGTTTTGAAGAAGAAAATTCTGTGGGATAAAGTAACAAATACTATTAAACAAGTGACAAAAGTTGTACTTGGAAAATCAATAGAAAAAAAAAATTATAAAAAAAGTAGTTGGTGGTGGAATAATAATGTGCAAGAAAAGATAAAATATAAGAAATTATGTTATAAAAATGGGTTTAAATGTAAGAGCTTTAAGAACTAGGAAAAATATCAAATGACGCTTAGAGAGTCTAAGAGAACAATCTATGATGCAAAAAAATTGCTTTTAGTGATCTTTATAATAGAATAGATACTAAGGAGGATGAAAAATATATATATAAAGTAGCCAAACAAAGAGAAAAGAAAAGTAAAGATTTAACTCAATTAAAGTGTATTAAAGATGAAAATCAAAAATTATTTTTTTAAGAAAAAGATATTCAAAATAGGAGGTTGCATTTTTTTGATACTTTTTAATGAAGTTTTGGAAAATATGATTTACCGTAGTGATCTTAATATCATTAATAAAAATAAAATGTTTCATTTTTACCGTCGCAAAAGAAAAAAAAAAGTTGAAAAGATTTTAAAGAAAACCAAGGGTGAAAAGTCTGTAAGAGCTGATGATAACCCAATTAAAGTGTGAAAATGTTTAGAAGATTTGAGATTTGCTTGGCTTACTAGACTCTTTAAAATCAAATGGGAAAGATGGCTGAGGAGTGGGGGAAGAGTATTTTTGTCCCCATTTTTAAGAATAAAAGGGATGCACGAGCGTGTGCAAATAATAAAGGAATTAAGTTGATGTGCCATACTTCAAAATTATGGGAGAGGGTAATTGAACATAGGTTTTGATGTATTACAAAGATTTCTCATAATCAATTTGGATTTATGCTGGGAAGGTCTACTATGGAAGCTATACATTTATTGAGAGGTTTGATGGAGAAGTTTATAGATAATAAGGAGGATCTACATATGATCTTTATTGATTTAGAAAAAGCTTACGATAAGGTTCCAAGTGATATCCTTTGGAGAGTTCTTCAGAAGAAAGGTGTTCTTATGACTTATATTCAAGTCATTAATGATATGTATACTAGAGTTATTACTTGTGTTCAAATAGAAGGAGGATTGACCAAATATTTTCCTATTTCAGTTGGTTTACATCAAGAATCAGCTTCAAGCCCCTATCTTTTTTGCTTTAGTTATGGATTGTCTTGCTGGACACTTATAGAAGGATGTACCTTGGTGTATACCTTTTGCTGATGATATCCTTCTTGTGGATAAGACGAGAAAAAAAGCTAAAAAAAAACTTGAATTATGGAGGTCTACTTTGGAATCTAAAGGCCTTCGTTTGAGTAGAACTAAACTGAATAAATGGAATGTAATTTTAGTAGTAGTAGCTCTAGCGACAAATATGTAATTAAATGAGATCAAATTATTAAAAGGTGTGAATGCTTTAAATATCTCGGGTCTATTGTTTGAAGTGATGGTGATATTGATGGGGATTTATTAGTAGAATTCAAGTTGGTTGGTTAAAGTGGAGGAATGCTTCGAACTATTGTGTGATAGAAAAGTACATCTTAAACAAAAAGGAAAATTTTATAAGATGGTGGTGAGACTTGCAATGCTCTATGGCGCTGAGTGTTGACTTTTAAAAGAGAAGCATAAAACCAAGTTAAGTGTTACCCATGATGAGGATGATTGGGCAGATGAGTGGGTTTAAAGTTGGAGACAAATTGCTAAATGAATATATCTGTGTTAGTGTTGGTGGAGCTCCTGTGAAGGAAAAAATTAGAGAGAGTCTTCGTAAATGGTTTGGTCACATTAATCAACAACTATCTAATGATCCGATTAGAAGGATAGTTGTTTTAGATTCGACTTATATTAAGAAAGGTAGAAGTAGACCTAGAAAGACTGGGGCATTTTGTATTAAAATGATCTTAATTTATTGGAATTAAATAAAAATATGACACTAATTCGATGCAATGGAGAAAAAAGATTAATGTAGCTGACCTCATTTACTAGGATAAAGGTTTTGTTGTTGTTGTTATTGTTGTGTTTGATACTGTTATGATTTATATATTTTTTAAAATAAAAAATATAAAAATATATTTGGTTGGATATTTTTCTATAACAAAAAACTATATGTTTTATATAATGGTTGAGTCCATGCGACGATCTAGTATTAAGCTCCGCTGCCCATGATGTATAAGTTGTCTTTCTTGCTCCACTCAACACGAAGCATTCCCGGTGCGTGCGACATGCGGTGGGCGGGAGGCAAATGTGCAACGTGCAGTGGGCTGTGGGGATGGGCGGGAGGCAGACATGCAACGAGAGGCGGATGGCAAGGGCAGGGGAGTGGGGTGCGACTACAGGTAATGACTGACAAGCAGAAGACGGCGGGCGGGCAGTGAAGCCTCGCGTAGGTGATGCTAAGAAAAACGTATTTTTAAAACAACAAAAACACAATTTCTTTGCCTTTGATGTTTTCAAAACAAGCCTCACGTGCTTTACAAATAAACTAAAATGAAATTAAAAAAAAAAACAAATAAACAAACACTATTTTTGAGTTTATTTTCTATTTTTTGTTTCTAAAAATAAAAAACAGAAAATAGAAATTGATCCCAAACAAGGCCTTAGGTTTGAATCTTCTTCAAAACAAATATTTATGTTTGAAACTTGTTTGAACTTTAGTTTGAAACTTAAGTCATTAAGTTAAGTTCATTTTGAACCTCAGCTTCTAAACTTCTTTTCCAAATAGTCAGGAAACCCTATACCACTACTTCCTACTATAATATAATGTTAAATGCTTTCTAAGTCAGTAAATAAAATATTATAACATATTTTAGAAAGTATTGCTTTATGAAGGCTTCACATCATTATATTCTAATATCATTAAGCTACACTGATAGACACCAAACTATAATAAAATAATTTATTATTATTTCTTTGTAGCCCATCAAGGGAAAGCATTCATCTCAAGCTCTATAAGTAGAAATGATCCTTCATCCTTGAGGAACTCCGATCTAAGAAATTTGATTCTCTTCTCCTTCTCTACCAAAAGAATGTTCATTTCATTTCCTTCTACTTCCTCAACTAAACTCACCCAAATTGTATACCCCATGAATAATTTGGGATCTAAAATCCTTAAAAGATTAAACGTTAACAAATTTTATTAAGAGGATTTACATGCAAAACTCTTAGATATTTATGTATCTAACACCAAAATTATAAGTTTTATATATATGACACCTTATTTATGTATGTAAATATGTACTTCAATTTATAAACAATAAAATCATAATATTTTTATGTGATGCAAAAGATTTGGGCGGCATGAGTGTTAACATAAAATTTAGTTGGTTGTGCATGTAAATACATAGAAATGGAGTAGTAAGTATGTAAGTGCTCCCATTTATTATTATTATTGAAATTGTTCCTCACCTGCAATTTTATATTCAAAGAAACATTTTTTATCAAATTGCCCCTCGTAAACCAGGGGAATATTATTCTATCAGAATTCATAATGTAGAGAATCATTTGGAGTCCAATGAAGTCACGCACGCGACAGTGACAAAAAATAAAAATAAAAATTGGTCATTTAACACAAGAGAATATTTCTCCCGTGTTATTCCGTGTTATTCATGTGTTATTATATGTCATTCAAGTGTTATTGTGTTTTGGAAATATTCTCAGTGTTACAATAACACAATAACACATCTATAATACTTAATTAACACACAATAACACTAGAATAACACGAGAGAAATATTCTTTTGTGTTAACAGACATATTTTATTTTATTTTTATCACTGCCACGTGACGTGATTTTATTGGACTTTGAATGGTCCTCTACGTTAGCAATCCTGGGAGAATAATTTTCCAGGTATACGAAAAAAAATTGCGTACTATAGACGTAAGCAGTGCTGTGTACGATTTTGAGATTGTACCGAGAGTATAAAAAAGTTATATCCGCTGTAAAACTTTTTATAACGTTCATGTAATATTCTATAACTTATCCCTAACTTACTAATAAATTTTTAATATATGATAATAGAAGCATAAAACTTATCATAAATTAAAATAGGTTACAGAAGAAGTTAGAAGTAGTTATAAGGAGGTTATACCGAATATATACTGTAATCTCAAAATCGTAGGCAGCGCTGTACGCAAATTTTTTCTATATAGTGTGGCTCGCCGTTTCGGAGAAAAAGAAAGTTGAAAACGCAAGAGAGCGATTCGATGGAGGCGATGCGCCACGCTTCAACCTTTCTCCTCTCCTCATCGGTAGAACCCGCCGGCGACCTCTCTCCGCCGGATTACGCTCTTGTCGTTCTTAACCGGCCACTCCTTCGCTTCGCCCCTCTTCTTTGGGAACGCGGTATTCCCTGTTCTTTATCTGAATTCGCGAGTTTTTAATGGTTTTTGCTTGTTCTACTTCTCGTTTGCCAAGTGCTGAGGTTTTCGATCGTGTATGTTGTGCGTAACAGCAAAACTGCGGGTCTGTGCGGATGGAGGAGCAAACAGTTTATTTGCTGGAATGCCGGAGTTGTTTCCCGAAGAGGATCCAGAGGAAGTCCGATTAAAGTATGCTTTTTATATTTTTGATGAGTGTTGTTCTTTATCGTCTTAAATTTTGTTTTGTAAAAAGTAGTTTGGATTTCTTTTTGGAGAACGACGATGGATCGGGTTTGTGATATTTTAATCATTAAGCGAGTTAGAGAAATAACTCATCTTAACCTACATCTCGAGGATTTGATTTTTTATATTGACTGTTTGTTAGTTCTTGATGTGATTTTAATGAAGGATAATTTATAGTCCAAGTTGGCGGCCTAGAATTTGACTTTTTCTTTATAATTTTTTGTCTTTTCTTTGTGATGACATTTTGACAAAAATGGCCAATTTTATATTCGTAAACAAGAATAATTAGGTATGATAATTGACAGATTCAATCACTAATGTCTGGTTTTCCTGCAACCTAGCAATTCAGCATAGGTTTGCCTAAATCCATGTATGATTTGTTGGCTTGCAACCTAAACATTAATGGCATTTGCGGCCTGCAAATCATGATTTTTTTTTTCACAACCCAAACTTTACTTGGGCTAAGAGATCAAAATATTTTTAAAAATTGCTGTGGTTCAAAGTTCTTTCATTTGTCACTGACTCAAAGCCGCCAAGCTCCCAACATTGCTGGGCACCTGGCTTTAGTGATGATATTAATTCACGAAGAAAAAGGAATAAAAGATTAATAATAATTGATCAGTAAATAAATCAAGTTTCATTATTATGAAAGCAGTGAATTATCATATAAAAAAAACTTGTCCATTACTACGGATAGAGCATACTACAAGGAGTTTTCTTTTTAGGAAAATGTATTTCATAAATTTCAGACTTATGCTATATTGACTATGTTTGATATCTAATGAATAATTGGTGTGCAGTTATAAGCGGTGATGTTTGTTATTTTGATGTTTTTTTCAATGCTTTCTATTATCATCATGCCATCATTAGTGTTACTGATCGAGTGATAAGTCATTA
The DNA here is from genome assembly GCA_002079205.1 of Phalaenopsis hybrid cultivar. Taxonomy (NCBI): domain Eukaryota; kingdom Viridiplantae; phylum Streptophyta; class Magnoliopsida; order Asparagales; family Orchidaceae; genus Phalaenopsis; species Phalaenopsis hybrid cultivar. The sequence continues at coordinate 85,316 of JXCR01147026.1, read as the reverse complement.
TTTTAAGAGATTGTACAAATTTTATTATGTATGTGAAATTTTGGTTGTTATCAGACTATCCAACCAAAAATCATCTTAGAAAATTATTGTTGGAATTGCAATTCATTACATGAATTTGGTAGATTAGCGTATGACATTTCTGCTTGTAAAAGGACAATTTTCCGATGCAAATTCCTATTATAGGTGAATTTACGTCGACAAAATGTTCGAAGCTAAAATGTGAGCCGCAAAGACAATTAGTGTCGGGAATGGATGACACAGTGGTTTGTGTCGGGTTAGCATTCGTATTGTGCGTCGTTAGAAATTCACGACGAGATTCTTGTGGACATAAATTTTAACTGCGGAAAAAAAGTTTGCATAATTAAGTCGGAATACGTCGAAAATTGGCGATGTTAATGTGCGTTGGACAAGGCACATGCAAATCTGATGCAAACTTATAGTGAATTAAAATAAATCTATAAAAGATTAGTGACGTTTTGCTAATCCGCACAAAATAAATTGCACAAACATAATATAAACTTCTACTCAACATTTATTCTTTGCCAACACATAACAAATTGCACAAACATATATCGACAATGAAAACAAACATACATTTCACAATATCTACTAAGCTGTCAATATAACATAAATTTATAAAATGTAAATGAAAAATATATATGACGTTTATGTATATGTCCAAATAACAAACTAGAAAAAAACTATAAACTCCTACGGTGCATTCTCGTCGCACTCATCATCATTCTTGTTATCCTCTTCCTTTTTCTCATGAACTGAATTCAAATGTTGCTTGCCACGTTGATTTACGAGCTGCTTTATAGTGACCTTGATTCTCTGCTACCCCTCATGTAGTTGACAAAGCTCTTCAGTCATAGCAGTGACACTCCAGACAAGTTCGTCATGCTCTGATGATAGAGATCTCGGACCTTGAGCAGATCGGGGGTGCTCAGCCTCAAATACATTTTTTTTGTGCCCAGGTCATATACCCTTCCCTTCTCCTTCCCAACAGCCTACCTCTAGATCTCATAGTCAGATTGCTCAAGAACATACCGACTACCACTATTACTAGTGGTTGTCAGGCTTCTGTCTTTGCTGTCTTCGTGTGTCCTAAATGTGCTCGTAGCCCCCCTATAAAATTGAAGCAAAAAAATAATTAATATTTTACATAAAAAATTGAACTAAATTGTAGAAAATCAATGTTTTTTTACTTCCATAGACACACCGAGATAGGTCAGACACCCACTGTTGTGTCCACGCACCAATGCCTCTATACATGCAACTTTGTAGTGATGGGCGCCCGACTAAGCTAATGAGTTTTTGAACATGAAAAATAGTAAGTACCGAATAATTACATCATTGAACTGTCAAATATTGAGTGAATCTTACTAACTTCCAATATTGCTCTGTGTGCGGGACCAATCATTCAATGTGGAGTGCGGCGTCCTTGGCTCCATCGATCCTCCAGTTTTGCTACTTCGTATCCCTTTTCTTCTGATATTCGGAAGTATCCCATAATATGGCTAACTCCACTCATATTTTCTCCCCAACTGAGATCGACCGCTCTCCCTTCCTACTAGTTGCCATGAACATATCACATTGTTGATGCCCGACGCGATCCTCACAATCGTGCTGGATCTTCTGGTGATCCTCAGTCTACCAGTGGCGCCTCTGCAAAAAAGTATTACACATTATTTATTATTTTGACAAATAAACATAAATTTATAATTCTAATTCAAATAAATTGAATTTACTTTTTGCTACTTAAATCATATGTCCCGAACCGCGATCGGGATTTTTTTCCATGAGAGATAAAAAATTGCATCTATTCATAATGATCTCCGTGAGACGTGTGATAATTTGTCTGGAAGGGTAGAACCTGAAATAGAAAATTTAGTTTAATAATGTAGCAATAATTAATTCAATATATTCTAGATTTAGGTAACTCACGAATCTCCCTCAAGTCATTATATACCAAACCAGAGGTGTCCTGCCTTGAAGTGACGGGTGTGAAGGGATTTGTTTCATCTGAGGAGTGCGGCGATGGACGATTGCTCAAGAACAAACGTTTGGAAGGGGTTGTACTGGTAGGAGCAACAGGTTTGGTCGGAGTAGGAGGCCTGATCGGAGTAGAAACAAAAAATGTAGACCTCACGGACATCAATGTAGTGATGGAAGAGTAGACCAACACAAAACTATTACTCAGTGAGGAAGAGCAGGAAACTAACTTATTTGTTCTTTGTAGGGAATGGGGGATTGAGGAATAGACCGACGAGATGGCTGTTCCCCGCTTCCACCTGAAGTCATCTGTAACATGAAGAAAGAAATTAAAAAAATAGTATTATGCATGAAACAATATCAGAGTAAGTAGCATCGAAGTATAACCCCGACACACCACACTAGAAGTACAAGTAGTAGCAGCAAAAATAAAAGCAGGAAGATATATAATGAGAATAAGAAAAATGATGAAAGTATAAGTATGACACATTAATAGTAAAAGCACCAAAAGTAAAAGTAGGAATACGCAGAACATATAATGTGAAAAGTAAGAAAAATCAATAATACTACAGGCTGTAAAATCATGAAAAAATGAAAATCTGAAAAGATATACCACTCTTAGTCCATTTTATAGATGAATTAGTCAATGATGAACTTAAAATTTATTCATTTTTTTTATTGTTAGTGTCATCTATAATTTAAGTAACCTCTTTATATTGCCATTGTGATACTCTCGAGGATAATCCTTCGATAGAATTGAGTTGAATACGAAAATCTGTCATTTATTACTCTTGATGAATAGGTTCTATAATAGTTGTACCTCAATAGTTCTTTTAGATTTACTCCTTATAACCACAACTCAATCAATTTCATCTCTTGTCCTACAGGGTATCTAAGATAGTAAACATAACTAGCTTGACATGCTAGAACAAATGGATTAAATTTTGCAAACCTACTGTTCATTTTAACTTTAGTGATATCATATGAGTTTACTATTCTTGAACGTCGGTTAGAAATATGATTGAATCATTCACAGTTGAACAAATATGCATTGCACTCAAAACAACCCAGATACCACAACTACATTACTTTTTGAAGAATTTCGTAGTAGCTAATCTCACTATCGGAGTGAGTGTTTCTTTTTACACAAACACCATAATTATACATATTCTTACCTTCACATCAAAAATTTGTATGAAATCTATAACTATTTATATCAAATATTTGTATGAAATCTATAACTATTTATATCAAATATTTGTCACATTGTTATATTATGATTAGGCCCCTAAACAAGACTAATGAGGCTAGATCTATAACTCCATTACTTTGATTGGGAACCTATTACAAATTTCAAAATATAAATACTCTTAATTTGAGTGTGCAACTTGTGTATTGATGAATTAAAGAGTTAATTAAGCGTATGTATAATTTGAATTCTATCGAAAATTTTTCCTCAACTTACTTGGTTATGTCATCCTCTATGCTTAAATTATTGACAAACAGCCTCCTCGCATCATTGTTAGTTATATGAGTAAGTTAATATAAAATTCTGAGTCATATCTCAAGCAATTTATAATTACTAGAAATCTTACTGCATAAATAGTTGGACTTCATTACAATTAATAAAAGATATAAAATCACTTCTCAAAGCTCTTTATCATTGAGGTTGTGTGTACATGCTACTTTGATATTTCTTTTGATATTTAAAATACAAATAATTCAGACTGCGAAGACATCTCACCAAAAATTTGTTGTATTAGTTAATGTTGCTCAAAATAACAAAAATATAATGTAATTTTCTTCTGCAAAAAGTAGGCCTCGCATATTGAGCTCTGTGAATGAGCTTTGTTTTTTACATTTTTTTTATTTTATTCAATAATCTGCATCATTAACATATTTATCCTGACTTTATTGATAACCCTGAATGTGTGGTGTAAGCTTCCCACTAAGGCTATTGTGCGACATTCAATAAATTGTAGTATTTCTACGTTTCACTAACATTCTCAACGAATTGAGCTCTGCTTGAATCAAAAATTATTTTTTCATATATGCTAGGATTTTATTTCGTTGGAGGTGCAGAACTTGATGAAGCACTAACATGATCATATTGAATATCTGGTTCATGCTTTCCATGTGCAATCAAATACCAATAATTAGGTTGGAAGTTCTTATGGTACAAATTCAATATGACTTTATCAGGTGTTAGGTATGCTTGATTTTTATGCTTTGCCATGGGCATTGAAACTTATCTTCTTAAATGTAATGGGCAGCTATGTGTTGATCTCATTTTTCGTGAGGTCTAGTATTTCTCGTAGGAGTTAGGATCTAGCCTTAGGGGTCTTCCTGCGACTATCTTAGAACCTTAGAAGTAGGACCCGCCTCGTTTTAGTTCGACCTACTTCCGTCCTCTTTTGGAGCTTCGCGTGTGTGGTATCGACTTCTAGCACTTAGAAGGATGAAACTGACATGAGGAAACCTAAAAGGAATTCCCGTAGGACCTTTCCGAGCCTTAGGGTGTCCTTCTGCACAATTCGCACTCCCGCGCGCACAGGCTTTGCAATTCGGAGAGTCGACGTATCCGATCGCCGCAATTCGCATTGCCTGCACTGTTACTTGTCGAATGCTCAAGTAAACTTTTTAGGACGATCGATCGCGGGTCGAAATTTTGTGAAATTTGAATTTCGACGCGTTCTAACCCGATTGTCGACGACGTCGTCCGAGCGACCCCGGATGACGAAACGGACTGCGCCGACGCGTCCGGAACGTCGATTTTCCCCAGAGAGGACACCCATTTTGTCGCGTCGCCGCGCGCGAGTAAATCATTTTTTTTTTAAATTAATATATATATATATATATATCTATATTTATATATATATATATTAATTAAACTTTTTTTCTTTACCCTTTCCCCTTTCCTCTTTAATCCCTAACCATCTCCCCTGCGTTCGAGCTCTGTCTCCCAACTCTTCTCCCGTTCACGTGTCTGGCTCTCTCCCTTTCTCGGTCTCGAGCCGTGCGAGCTCTTTCTCCTCCACGCGAGGGAAGAGTTGACCTCGTCCGTCCTTCCCTGACTTTCTTCTGCCCGTGGCCTTCCTTCCCGAAGCCGCGCCAGTCTCCTTGAGCCGTGGGTTTTCTTCTCTCGGCAGTTTGACTCTGGGAAGCTTGTTCCCTGGTACACTGGAATGACTTTTTTTCTTCTCCTCTTCTCGATGCTTCCCTCGCTGCCACTGGCTTCGCCGCTGGGTCCGAGAGACTTGGGTGGCTTCGCCTTCTGTGAGCAGGGAGCGTCCCTTTTCTCTGCTTGGCCCGATTCGAGTGCCGTGGACCGTGGTGTGATCTCTTTTCTCTTCTCTGCATATAAAAATAGCTTCCTTTGATTTTGTGGGGTGGGAAAAAAAAAGAAAAAAAAAGAGAGTTCTCTGAGAGGAGTGAAAGTTTTGGCTGTGAAGAGATTGGAAAGAAGATTCTTGTGAAAACACATCTTTGAGGTAGTTTCTTATGTTGCAGGGCTTTACTTTAGCGTTCTTAATGTACCTCTCTCTTTCCCCCCTCTGTGGTGCCTCGTTGTCTTTCGATTTTTCCCTCTGCCTAGTCTTTGAACTTGTCTCGGTTGGATGATACAACATGCTAGTTTTTTTTACTTGTTTGAGATGAAACAGTGGCATAGTTCTATTATCGTGAATAGGAAGCTTGAAATATGGTTTTGAAATAATTCTAGCACTCCTTGCAAGCATGTTGGGATGTGAATTATGAGGCTTTTCATTTCTTTTTATTCTATTATTTAACATGAGATATGGGTGAGGTTATTTGGACTTTCATGCATGTTGGGGTTTCGGTTTTGGCATCTTATGACTTGCTCTTACTTAAAAGGAATGCTAGAGAGCTCATTTTATTTCTTATACATATGTGGAGTTCGGTTTAACTCCCCATGAGGCATCACCCTTGTTCAAATATCTGTTGAAATTGTTTCATGTCTGGAATATTTAGATACGCAGGTGATTCCTCGACTTGGAGGCTTGGTT
>JXCR01147026.1:45301-75772 GCA_002079205.1 Phalaenopsis hybrid cultivar | reverse complement strand
GTCTTTCCCTTTTCACACCTCTTCGTCCGATTTCGTTGAAAAGTCCTATCCTTTTGACTTCTTTGAAGATATTATTCCCTGATTTTTATCAAAAGTTTTCTTAGGTGACCTANGTATGAAATCTATAACTATTTATATCAAATATTTGTCACATTGTTATATTATGATTAGACCCCCAAACAAGACTAATGAGGCTTGATCTATAACTCCATTGCTTTGATTGAGAACCTATTACAAATTTTAAAATATAAATACTCTTAATTTGAGTATGCAACTTGTGTATTGATGAATTAAAGAGTTAATTAAGCGTATGTATAATTTGAACTTATTGAAAATTTTTCCTCAATTTATTTGGTTATGACAAAGTCATCCTCTATGCTTAAATTATTGACAAACAACCTGCTCGCATCATTGTTAGTTATATGAGTAAGTTAATATAAAACTCTAAGTCATATCTCAAGCAATTTATAATTACTAGAAATCTTATTGCATAAATAGTTGGATTTCATTACAGCTAAGAAAACATATAGTCATTGCTCAAAGCTCTTTATCATTGAGGTTGCGTGTAACATGCCACTTTGATATTTCTTTTGATATTTAAAATACAGATAATTCAGACTGCGAAGACATCTCACCAAAAATTTGTTGTATTAATCAATGTTGCTCAAAATAACAAAAATATAATGTAATTTTCTTCTGCAATAAGTATGTCTCGCATATTGAGCTCTGTGAAGGTGTTTTGTTTTTTACAATTTTCTATTTTATTCAATAATCTGCATCACGAACATATTTATCCTGACTTTATTGATAACTTTGAATGTGTGGTGTAAGCTTCCCACAAAAGCTATTGCGCGATATTCAATAAATTGTAATATTTCTACGTTTCACTAACATTCTCAACGAATTGAGCTCTGCTTGCATCAAAAATTATTTTTTCATATATGCTAGGATTTTATTTCGTTGGAGGTGCAGAGCTTGATGAAGCTCCAACTCATATTGAATATCTGGTTCATGCTTTCCATGCGCAATCAAGTACCGNCTTCCACCTAAAGTCATCTGTAACATGAAGAAAAAAATTAAAAAAACTAGTATTATGCATGAAACAATATCATTGTAAGTAGTATTGAAGTATAATCCCGACACACCGCACTAGAAGTACAAATAGCAGCAGCAAAAATAAAAGCAGGAAGATATATAATGAAAATAAGAAAAATGATGTAAGTATAAGTATGACACATTAATAGTAAAAGCACCAAAAGTAAAAGCAGGAATACACAAAACATATAATGTGAAAAGTAAGAAAAATCAATAATACAACAGACTGTAAAATCATGAAAAAATGAAAATCTGAAAAGATATACCACTCTTAGTCCATTTTATAGATGAATTAGTCAATGATGAACTTAAAATTTATTCATTATTATTATTATTAGTGTCATCTATAATTTAAATAACCTCTTCATATGCCATTGTGATACTCTCAAGGATAATCCTTCGATAGAATTGAGTTGAATACGAAAATATGTCATTTATTACTTTTGATGAATAGGTTCTATAATAGTTGTACCTTAATAGTTATTTTAGATTTACTCCTTATAACCACAACTCAATCAATTTCATCTCTTGTTCTACAGGGTATCTAAGATAGTAGACATAACTAGCTTAACATGCTAGAACAAATGGATTAAATTTTTCAAACCTACTGTTCATTTTAACTTTAGTGATATCATGAGTGTATTATTCTTGAACCTCGGTTAGAAATATGATTGAATCATTCACAGTTGAACAGATATGCATTGCACTCAAAACAACCTAGATATCACAACTACATTACTTTTTGAAGAATTTCGTAGTAGCTAATCNTAAAATAAACCCTATTTAATTCTTTGTATTAAATAGGAGAACTTGTCGGCAAATAAAACGGTTTCGCAGACCAAACGGATGTCATATCTTTCTTAGTTTATTTGATCGAGCCTCACCCTCAAGTCTTGTGTTTATCCCTCGGGGTAAATACAAGATTTGAGATTGAGTGCTCTTTCATTTAAACTGTGAAAAATATGAGGTCAGTTTGATTTCATATTTTTCTAAAATTATATACATATATATACATAAATTAAAACGTCCTTCCTAAGCGAGCGACGAGATTTCAATTCCGGCTGCCGACAGCTTCTTACGGACGACCCCCAAACATAACTTTCCCCCTTTTAAGCGCCGACACTGTGTTGTCGCTCGGACAAATTCTTTCACATAATTTAAGAACTCATCAATGAATTCTTTTATACTTAGAGACAATATATTATATACATCCATAATTTCAAATTTTGAATATCCTTCATAGGCCTATATATATGTAGATTTAAAAAATACAACAACAACAACAAGTTTTTATCCCACTAAGTGGGGCCAATTACATGAATCTTTTTTCTCCACTGCGTCCTATTGAGTGTCATATTTTCATTTAAACAATAAGTCATTTAAATCATCGGTTATACAAAGATCGTTTTGTACATAACTATGTATATATATTTAAACCTATAAATCTAATTAAATCTAATATATATATGTATGTATGTATGTATTTATGTATGCATGTGTGTGTATTTATGTATAGACACACACAAATTAACATATATACCACAGGGAGGGTGGATTTAACACATCAATCTACCATTTTCCGATGGAATTTTTACCTATGTGCCACCTTGCCTATATATAAAAAGGTGTCTTTCACTTTGTAAAAGTTAAAATAGAGGTATTTTTGATGTGATATGAAAGATTTGGGTGGTATAAATGTATATATTAGAGTTTAGGGTTAGATATGTAAATACTTATCTATCTGGTATGTATGCAAATTCCCCTTTCCGGGCTCACTAAATCAAACAAATCCTAAATCCTACTTGCAGCCAAACTCCCCTTAAGGCATAGCTAATCTCATAAACATAAACCTAATGCAAAGTAGATTAATTTGGCAAAGAAAAAATAAAGAAGTGGACAAATTAAATGTGAAAAAAAAAGGAAATGACTTCGAAGTGCTCAGATAAGAGGAAGAGGAGAGGTTGCAAAGTCGTTGGACGGCCAGAAGAGCGGTTTCGGAGTCGCCGAACAGTCGCGGGGAGGTAGAGCTCGAATGAGCTTGAGAGGTGCAATTCTAGATTTTAAGGACCAGGCGTTGGATTTGCGTCAATTAATTTGCATTGACCTTAACGTTTGTATTGACACCACTATTAAGTGACAAAGATAATGAGGAATAGTTTCGTCGCTAATCTCGACGCTAAATATTTGTGTTGGCATACGGCGAAGCAAAACTCGTCCTTAATATTGATCGTCTTAAATCATACACAAATCCGACACAAATATTTGGCATCGAAACATGTCCGACGCAAGTGTTGATGCTATTTAAGTAATTAACTATTTTCCCATATTGATTGTTTCTGGTTGCTTCTACTATAGTTATTACATTATAAAGTCTATCATAGAGCTTTACAATATTTTCAATATCGTCCATTTTACTAGCGTTATTCAAAATTGATTTTATTATTGTAATTATTTAAAATATTGAAAATTTTAAACCTCCATTTTATTTGTATCAGGTACAAACCTGACGTAATTATAGGTGACTTGGATTCAATAAGTACAAAAGTGAAGGATTTCTATTCTGATTTGGTATGTGATATTATTCGAGCTTTACAAACATGTATTGCTATTTTTGTTTTTGCTGTTGTAATATAATTATCCAAGCATTTTTGTTTACCTTGTTTTTCTTTATTTTCAGTTAAGATAGCTTTCTTGTTGAATCAGCATACATGAAGATTATAATTTGTAAATACTTCGATTATTTCTCAATCCTGATGATCATTTGCCAGGCTTGTTTTCGCTTCTTGAAGCTTAAGAATATTATAATAGAAATAACATATTTCCTTTTTGGTTCACCAACATCTATGTTGTAATTATTTATAGATACTTAGACGTAAATATAACTCTTATTTAAAATAAAAAATTCTTAGACTGTCCTTCAATGTTTTTTGAAGGCCATTATTTTGTAATAATGATAAATATATCGTCAAGTGGCTTTCGATGTTTGATCATGTTGTTATGTCAATGTGCCTGGTATGGCATGGATGAGACCTGATCATCAATGACATTTTTATCCCTGGAGTGTAAACTTTTGCTTTTAATTTTATTAGTAATTGGTTGTCACATTAGCAACTTGATGGATGAATGTTTTTTTTTTCTCCAAAATTGATATTTTGGTGTAATGAAAGCTCTTTATTTTTGGTGCATGTTAGGTAGCTGCATTTACAAGCTACTCATAGTTGATTATCTACTAAATTAAAAACTGTGCTATGTTAACATTTAAATGATAATTCCAATTGTTCAGCCTTAAACATATGTTTTTTGCAAGAAGAGAAAATTTTAATCTTATTACAATCGAATAAGTTTCTATATTTTAAACGTTTTAACTTGCATATTATTGTGTGTATGCACATCCATCAACTACTACTTGTTATTAGTCAATTTTCTATCGTTATAAGGATCTTTCATGTTGCCCTAAAGAGCTCTAACGCAAGTAGTATACTCATAGTTTCCAAGGGGAAAAAATACTCCTAGGTTCTACGGATATTGGCACAAATTTGAGTCAAACCTGTTAACTTTTTAATTAAATTTTTTTAGCCTCCTGTGTACAATTTATCATAATGAGCTTTGTGCCCTTCTTATTTATAATTGAATCTGCGCCTATTTATCTGTTGCTATTCTTGTGCTCTACTTTCAACTAATTAAATAATTCATGCATGTTTCTTTTCCTTTAAAAGAATGAATATTTGGTGTTGTACCCTTCCTATCAAGACAAATTATGTCAAAATTCTAGTGAAGTTTCTTTAAGCAAAGGATAAAACCCATTACATATGTTTCTTCTTCTTCTTCTTCTTTTTCTTGGTGTCTATGGAAGGATTATTGCCATAAAATTCAACGACAATCCTCTAAGCATGTGGAACTGAAAATTTTAGTTAACTGAGTGTTATTTATTAGAGGTTAATTTAATCGAATGCCATTTTTATGCCTTGCAAAATTAATTACAGGAAATACCCCCACTACGAACAGATTTTTTCGTAAGAAAATAATCATTATTCACCAAAAAAAGAAATGATTTTTCACCAAAAAAAGAAATGATTTTTCTATGCAATATTAATTGTTGTCGGAAATGCTTTTTTGGTGAGTGTTGGGTTAAGTTTTTTTTTTTTTACTTTTTATTATTGTTTATCCAACCGCTAGTATTTACCAATAGGCATATTGCTGGAAATCTACCAATATTTATTGGTAGATTAGATAATAGTACTTTTTGATAAATTAACCGTTATTATTTTTGTTTAATCAGTGAGTTTCTGTCAATCTTTTTGTCGATAACATGATGTTTTTTTTTTCTTGCACAATATTCTTTCGTGAGTATGACATGTACATTTTTCCTAATAAACATATTACTTCTAATGCATTTTATTTAATACTTCAAAACAAAACCTACACGTTTAAGAACACCAAAAGTGGGCATTAAAAATAAAATTTACATAATACAAAATGTATTATTAGAGTTATTATAAATTATTGCTTATTTTTTATTCACTCCCCTCTCACACATTCTTCTTCTATATGACTATCTTCCTCTTTATAGTCTCCTTTTGTTGTAACATACTGCCTGCTCGCCCACTTTAGACTGGGACATTAACTTGTGGTTGTGCTTTTGTGATTACAAAAGCTTGCTGATCCTCTGTTATAGCAGTTATCTAGCATTGCATCATTTCTTACATCTTATATCTTACATAACCAAGATAAGGGGTATATAGGACCAAGTGACCAATTCATGTATTATCTTTCTCCTCCAATAACGTATGTCAACAATCTGTAATCTAACTATTAAGATCATTCTCTTGAACATTTCTCTTATGTGAAGCTCCGGCTTTGCATATCTCTAAGGTACATATACTCATCTTATAACNTTACATCTCATATCTTACATAACCAAGATAAGGGGTATATAGGACTAAGTGACCAATTCATATATTATCTTTCTCCTCCAATAACGTATGTCAACAATCTGTAATCTAACTATTAAGATCATTCACTTGAACATTTCTCTTATGTGAAGCTCTGGCTTTGCATATCTCTAAAGTACATATACTCATTTTATAANTTACATCTCATATCTTACATAACCAAGATAAGGGGTATATAGGACTAAGTGACCAATTCATATATTATCTTTATCCTCCAATAACGTATGTCAACAATCTGTAATCTAACTATTAAGATCATTCACTTGAACAGTTCTCTTATCTGAAGCTCCGGCTTTGCATATCTCTAAAGTACATATACTCATTTTATAAAAAATATTATTCGTTATATATTTAAAATATTAAATAATTAAGTTCATATTTCAAAGTATTCATACTTAAGCTCTTTAGATTTTGTTGTTGAGCTATCTACCTATGGTGGGTGCACATGTCAAATGTTTGGGTCTCTTTCTAACATGAACTTCTATAAACATATTAATATTGTTTTAAAAAATATATAAATATAAATTAAATTTATTAATTTACACTCACCATTCAAATTCTATGCTCTATTTGTGAAATTAAGCTCCAATATGAAGAGAAGTGCCCATGCCTGCGTAATCAAAATCACTTTTTTTTTGTGGCTTTGTATTCCTCATACATGCATGACTTCCCCGCTTGGTGCATAAAATGGCTCAAATGCCTTTTCCGACCCACTTAGTTATTTACCTAGGTTTACGGATATTAGTAACAATGCCACCCAAGTTTTTTGAATTGCATTACTCAAAATGTCATTTGATCTGATTATTTTTGTTGAGGAATTTTGTAAAACTTTTCTAAAATACAAAATTCATTAATTAGGGGGATTTACATTCATACTACACAATTTTTATATATTTATATATGTGATGCTTAAACTTTATATTTACTTATATAACATTCAAATTGTTAACATCACATAAACAATATTTAATATTATTTTTTAAAAGTCAAAACNATTCATTAATTAGGGGGATTTACATTCATACTACACAATTTTTATATATTTATATATGTGATGCTTAAACTTAATATTTACTTATATAACATGCAAATTGTTAACATCACATAAAAAATATTTAATATTTTTTTTAAAAGTAAAATTTACATTCTCATGAACATATTTTGATCTGATTGTGACACTAAAGTGTTAAATTAATAAATATCAAAGTTCGGGTGTTAGATAAATAAGTGCATGATAATTGTGTGGCATATAATAAAACTCTCATTAATTTGTATCTCAAAATTAAAGATTTATTTGATAAAAATACAAAAATTTTCATCTAAAACTCACAAAATTACTTGTCACAATATCTTCGATGTTTCTTTTCCAATGATACCATATAACTATCAAANACTCTCATTAATTTGTATCTCAAAATTAAAGATTTATTTGATAAAAATACAAAAATTTTCATCTAAAACTCAAAAAATTACTTGTCACAATATCTTCGATGTTTCTTTTCCAATGATACAATATAACTATCAAATTTAATTCTTATGTCTTCTTAATCTTATGTGGGTTAAACTCATAGAAAAGACAATTAAAGTGGGTTAAACTCATAGAAATCAACTTAATTAATAAAGATATCTGTAACCGTTCAAAGACAATCATATTCAAGGTTTAATGTGTCATTGTTTGGTTCAAAACATTAAGTGTGCTCATGAGTAGCAATTTTACACTTCTTTGGAGTTGGCTTGGTTTGTGATACAATGGGATAACTATTAAGAGGTGTCAAGACAGCTAGATTGTCTAAAACAATGAGGTGGTAGGGAAGAAGGGTAGTAGTTTGGTTGTGCATACAATGATTATAGTGTGTGGATGGCCCTCCTACTTACGATGGTGTTGGAAATGGTTAATATGAATGACTGAGTGGTATATTGATGGGAAGAGGTAGATCGGTGGAATATAAATTAGTGATTTGATATGTATGGTAGTGGTGGTGATAAATGTGAGTAGTGTGGAGTAGATCATACTGCTAGTAGTCGTGTCATCAACTATTTTTTTTTTCCACCTAAAAACTATAAATTAATAAATTGTCATGTGTTTTTCTCTTTCACTAGTTGACATCTATAAAGAATATAAATAAATTATAAATAATTTAATGCTAGTAGTGGTGGCATCAGCTATTTTTTTTTTCCACCTAAAAACTATAAATTAATAAATATGTCATGTGTTTATCTCTTTCACTAGTTGACATCTAGAAAGAATATAAATGAATTATAAATAATTTAATGCTAAAATATTATAAAAGAAATGTGATTATGAACGTTAAAAATTAATTTGAAAGCCTAAATGTGTGTGGGTGTGCACTAGTCCAATTGATAATATCCTTGAAAGTTGTTGCTAGTGTCCAGTGTTTGATGCTTGCCTATATAATAATAAACTCCAACCCTCCAAACTTTGGAGTAGGAAAAAAAAAGGGGCAAAAGATTATAGTGTGTGGATGGCCCTCCTACTTAAGATGGTGTTGGAAATGGTTAATATGGATGACAGAATGCTATATTAATGGGAAGGGGTAGATCGGTGCACTATAAATTAGAGATTTGATATGTATGGTAGTGGTGATGATAAATGTGAGTAGAGTGAAGTAGATCATACTGCTAGTAGTGGTGGCATCAGCTATTTTTTTTTTCCACTTAAAAACTATAAATTTAATAAATTTGTCATGTGTTTATCTCTTTCACTAGCTGACATCTATAAAGAATATAAATAAATTATAAATAATTTAATGCTAATTAAAAGAAATGTGATTATGAACGTTAAAAATTAATTTGATAGCCTAAATGTATGTGTGTGTGCACTAGTCCAATTGATAATATCCTTGAAAGTTGTTGCTAATGTTTAGAGTTTGATGCTTTCCTAAATAATAATAAACTCCAATCCTCCAAACTTTCGAGTAGGCAAAAAAAAAAGGCGCAAAAGATTAAATGCGTGCCAATTGTGCAAAAAATTAAATTTACATATAAGTAACCATTAATTATTCTTCTCATCTAACTTAATCTTGGTAATAGGTATTATTGTTCTTTATCATCATTATCTTTTGTATTGTCATTAGCAAATCCATAAACCTCTTTAAAGTAACTTCAACTTTGTGAAATTTAGTCATTAGGTCTGTATCAGCTACAAGTTCTATGGATTATGATTTCTCTTCTTCATGATGAGAAACTTCCAATGTTTATTTATTATCAATGCTACCTATAAGTTTTGTCGTAATCAGTACCAATCAGTTTTACTTTATTTTTAATCATCCAATTTAATTTAGTTACTATGCTTGAAATACCAGTCGTGAGAGAATAAATGGATATGTTTTTAATTTTAAATTTTATTGTATTTTAATTTTTTCATTTTGCTTATACACTCCTGTGCCTATGTTAGGCACAAGATCGTGTTAATCACAGAGAAAGAGAAATAAACTTTTGGTGTGTCTTTTAAGATATTATGTGATGCAATATAGGCAGCATAGGATTAAGGGACGAGAAGTTCATAACAACAAAAAAACTTACCCATTAAATAAATAACTTTTTATTTATTTTTGGTTGTAA
Source organism: Phalaenopsis hybrid cultivar (assembly GCA_002079205.1). NCBI lineage: Eukaryota > Viridiplantae > Streptophyta > Magnoliopsida > Asparagales > Orchidaceae > Phalaenopsis > Phalaenopsis hybrid cultivar. Next base: position 66,143 of record JXCR01147026.1, on the reverse strand, counting down.
AAACTATTTATATTTTGAAGTTAGTCTTATTTGAAAAGTTCAAAAATTGAATTTCGGTGGAGCTTAAATCTTTAAATCCTTAGAAAAATTATGCAAAATCATGAAAGTTNCAGCTTCAAGTTCTATGGATTATGATTTCTCTTCTTCATGATGAGAAACTTCCAATGTTTATTTATTATCAAAGCTACCTATAAGTTTTGTCGTAATCAATACCAATCAGTTTTACTTTATTTTTAATCTTCCAATTTAATTTAGTTACTATGCTTGAAATACCAGTCGTGAGAGAATAAATGGATATTTTTTATTTTAAATTTCTGTATTTTAATTGTTTCATTTTGCTTATACACTCCTGCGCCTATGTTAGGCACAAGATCGTGTTAATCACAGAGAAAGAGAAATAAACTTTTGGTGTGTCTTTTAAGATATTATGTGATGCAATATAGGCAGGATAGGATTAAGGGACGAGAAGTTCATAACAACAAAAAAACTTCCCCATTAAATAAAGAACTTTTTATTTATTTTTGGTTGTCAAGGCTATTTATATTTTGAAGTTAGTCTTATTTGAAAAGTTCAAAAATTGAATTTCGGTGGAGCTTAAATCTTTAAATCCTTAGAAAAATTATGCAAAATCATGAAAGTTTTTTTTAATGACTTTTTAGAATGTTCAAAGAAATTAGTGCTAGCGGCTCTTTCTTCCTTCATTAAGGAGGGGTTGTCCCTCTCCTCTCTTTTTTTTCTCTTTCCATAATAGAATTAGGGTTTGTGTAGGATATCTTTATTTGTTATGTGGGTCNGAGGGGTTGTCCCTCTCCTCTCTTTTTTTTCTCTTTCCATAATAGAATTAGGGTTTGTGTAGGATATCTTTAATTGTTATGTGGGTCAAACAGGTGAAGATTTTGGTGATGTTCCACCACTTCATTTGCTTNCATTAAGGAGGGGTTGTCCCTCTCCTCTCTTTTTTTTCTCTTTCCATAATAGAATTAGGGTTTGTGTAGGATCTCTTTATTTGTTATGTGGGTCAAACAGGTGAAGATTTTGGTGATGTTCCACCACTTCATTTGCTATGGTGAGTGATATATTTAAATTTTTCTTGCGCTTTTATTTCAATTTATTGCCGAATCTTATATCTTGTTGTAGGAATCTTTTTTTTTTTTTTTTGCATCCTTGTAAATCTCCAAAACATTGCATCTTGGTCATATTAAACATCGACCATTAGATGATCCGATTAGGAGAGTAGATGTTTTAGATTCGATTTGTGTTAAGAAAGGCAGAGGTAGACCTAGGAAGACTTGGGCTTATTGTATTAAAAATGATCGTTAAGAAAGGCAGAGGTAGACCTAGGAAGACTTGGGCTTATTGTATTAAAAATGATCTTAATTTATTAGAACTAAATGATAAGATGACACTAAATAGGACGCAATGGAGAAAAAAGATTCATGTAGCCGACCCCACGTAGTGGGATTAAGTGGACTCAATAATGGTTAAAAATGATCTTAATTTACTAGAACTAAATGAAAATATGACACTAAATAGGACGCAATGGTGATGATTTTAATTTATTAGAAAGACAAAGGTAGACCTAGGAAGACTTGGGCTTATTGTATAAAAAATGATCTTAATTTACTAGAAGGAAATTAGATTCGACTTGTGTTAAGAAAGGCAGAGGAAGAACATAGGAGACATGGGCTTATTGTATAAAAAATGATCTTAATTTACTAGAACTAAATGAAAATATGGCACTAAATAGGACAGGCTTATTGTATAAAAAATGATCTTAATTTATTAGAACTAAATGAAAATATGACACTAAACATGACTCAATGGAGAAAAATCTTATTGTATAAAAAATGATCTTAATTTATTAGAACTAAATGAAAATATGACACTAAATAGATATTGTATTAAAAATGATCTTAATTTACTAGAATTAAATGAAAATATGACACTAAATAGGACTCATTGTATTAAAAATGATCTTAATTTACTAGAACTAAATGAAAATATGACACTAAATAGGACGCTATTAAAAATGATCTTAATTTATTAGAACTAAATGAAAATATGACACTAAATAGGATGCAATATTAAAAATGATCTTAATTTACTAGAACTAAATGAAAATATGACACTAAATAGGACGCAATGGTGAAAAAAGGATTCATGTAGCCGACCCCACGTAGTGGGATTAAGGCTTTGTTGTTGTTGTTGTTGTAAATCTCCAAAACATCAGCCTAGTTTTTATCTCACAAAACTCAAACCAAAATTCAGTAGTAATGGTTGGCCAAGGCTATGGCTAAATCTAGCCTGGTCTTACTAAGTTGGTTAACCTAGACATCTTTTAAATCAGTGAAAAACTCCAGAATTTATATAGACACATCTACTATCATTCACTGAAATTTTCGTAATTTTGTTCAAGCTGTGAAACCCTCTATCTAAGCCAAACATCCACTCAAATTTTACTGCCGAATTATGATTCCGCTTGACCTTATATTGAAATAAAATCCATAAAAATATCAATACTTGACAAAAATTTTTTAGAAAATTTTAGAACATCTCAAGACACCCCAATCTAAGATTTTTATATTTCAAGCGATTTCAGGCATGACACATTTCTTATACTAAGGTCTAAAATCATGTAAGGTTTTCTACTTTTGGTTACGCCTTGTATGGCCAACGCTTTAATTGGGTTTTTAATTTGACCCCTTCACCTAAACCTTAATATCTTGCTACCACGGTTTCCTTATCAATCTTTTGAAGGATCGTAACTTAAGAGAACCTACAATCCAAGGCAAGTTTTGGGTCCCATACTGTCCCATACTGTTGTTGTTGTATTATTTCTTGAACAATATCATAGCTGTTAAATTGATTTTCTATGGACGTGTTTCTTTTTACACATGCACAATTACTATTTATATTCTTATCTCCTCGATAAATTTGTAGCAAGTTACCAAATAAATCAACCATAATCTTACTTCTCTCATTGATCCCCATGTAAGACCATGTAGTTCTCAATTTCCTACCAAATTTTTTTATGATAAACTCGATTGTAGCATACAATATATTGCATGCAAGGTTTGTTTAGCAAAGATAAATTCTAATTATATTATAAATTTTAATTAAAATAGTTGTATAGAACATAAATCATATGATGAATTCAGCGTTGACCTTATTGTTAATTACGTTAAATTAAGTATATAAAGTGTGCTCATGTATTACCTTTAGTAAATAGTATTGCATAAAATTATTATGAAATTTATTCTTGGAGACTTGCACATCCTATGAGTTCACGAAGATATATAATGTGCTAACAAAAATCTTTTTATCACATAACTATCTTTTTACACACTTATCAGATACTCTCTCTGATACTTCAAAATTAGGGTTTGTTTGGCGCAGCTGCAGCTTCTCAGCTTTTCAGCTGCAGCTGCGCTGTCCCAGGAAATTGCTGCGGGAAAGCTGTTGCAGAGAAGCTGACTGTCTGTTTGTTGCAGCTGTGTGAAAATAGCTGCAACTGTATGAAAACAGCTGTAGGGCAGCTGTTTCTGGAAAAAATGACCATTTTGCCCCTGTTCAGTAAATTTGTTTGTAACAGAACTGTGACATCAATATATTTGATATTCCATAAACAGAAATTCATTTCAAAACATAATAAACAAACAAAATTATTCTCGCTCTCGAAGTGGATTCTTCACCGAATAATATTATTCCAAAATCATGTAAAATTTTTCAAAGTTAAAATGGGTCTGAAGAATTAATTAGACATAGAAGAAATTTGGGGGTTTTCATAGCTAAAGCATCTTTTTCTCTGCCACCAATACGCGGGATGCAAAGGTTACCCAACAATCCCCTAATTTAATGAGTTTAATGAAAGGCAGTTTGAAAATGGTAGGTTTCGGGTGCAACAATTTTAACCATTCTGCACTGAAACATTTACAGGCAAGCATTCGAACATTGCTAAAACACTTCCACTTCAACTCAAGCAGTATTTAGGAAATCCAGTAAAAGTGAAACTCGCTAGTAGCAGATCCCCAAGCCATCATAGCTTCGCAATCAGCTTGGAGAAGTGAAATTTTCTTTTCATTTTTGGATGAATTACCAGATTTTAACCAAACTTCACCCAAATACTCGTGAGTAAGCATTCGGAACTCATTAGCCTTGCTCTCCCTTCATTTTAAAATTTCAAGCTAACATAAGTATTGAAACAACCAAGAATTCCTCTCTTAACAGCATCATTATACCGATAACAAGAAAATAAATAGAGGGGGCAATCATGAAGAACGTCAAAGAGCCGGCTCTGTTGAAAAAAAAAATGTTACCAGTGCAAAGAGAAGAGAAGGAAGATGCCCTGCGCGTGAGGAACTTGTGAGAAGAGAGGAAGAAGCGGCTTGGTTGCGTGAGATGCGCCAGAGAAGAGGAAGCCATCAGTGAAGAGGAGGCGAGAGGAGCAGATCGCGCGGTTCGTGAAGAAGAAATGAGAATCGGGGGTAGGGTAATCGGGTAAAAAGTCGAGAGAGAAAGCCAGGCCACGGGTTGTTTATCGCGTTCTGCTTTCGGGGTATATCGCGGTCGGCTGCATGCTCACCGCCGCTCCAAACGACATTTTTTCGCGGCGCAACACCGCGCCGCAGACTGGCAGCCGCGCCAAACAGAGCCTAAATAAGGATGATTGGGTTATTTCATTTCCATCACCCTCTTTATTTTTACTTTACGTTGGCTACACTTTATATGTGGCTCAAAATAGTGAGTACTAAAAGTGATATTTTCTGCAGTGTTGGAATAAGAAAATTTTAAAGTTAATGACTTTTATCAGCATTAAGCTAAAATTTCTTCTCTTTGGCGATCCNTTATTTTTACTTTACGTTGGCTACACTTTATATGTGGCTCAAAATAGTGAGTACTAAAAGTGATATTTTCTGTAGTGTTGGAATAAGAAAATTTTAAAGTTAATAACTTTTATCAGCATTAAGCTAAAATTTCTTCTCTTTGGCGATCTGTTAATTTCTTTTGGCTACAAATATTTATTATTGGTATGACAAGAGTCAATGTTTTAGCTAAATTTGACACAATTAAGCTTTCAATTGCTTGTTGATTTTTTTTCTAATTTGTAATTAATTTATTTGAGTCAATTTATAATTGCATTATCATTTTGGTTCAGTTTTCATATCAAGTTTATATATTAAGAAAATAAATTTTTGTATATTTAATCTTTTTTTATATGTCAATTTTTANACACAAGTGACTATCATATTATCCACATAAAAGACAAACATATTAATGTAACCACCATGTNCCCTCATCACACAAGTGACTATCATATTATCCACATAAAAGACAAACATATTAATGTAACCACCATGTCTTCAAAAGAAATTTGTGTGGTTGACATTAATCCACTAATAGCCCATGCCTACTATTGCTGTTTGAACCTATCAAACCAAGCTCGAGGAGGCTGTTTCAACATCTATTGTGTCCTCAGTCTACATACATTGTCCACTGTTTTGTTTGTGTCGAAGCATGAGGGTATCTCCATGTAAACCTCATCTAGCAGATCCCTATGAAGAAATACATTCTTCACATCTAGTTGGTGTATCTTCATCCACCATTTACATTCAGAGAGACGAGTGTCCTGACTATGCTCATCTTCTTCACTGATGCAAATGTCTAGTCATAGTCGATGTCATATGTCTGACCATACTCTTTTGCCATAACTTGTGCTTTATAGCGACCATTTTTTTTAGGTATGTTTCACTGTGAATACCCATTTGCACCCGAGCATTTTTCCCTATTGGTTGCAATGCGAACTCCCACGTCCTGTTCTTAAAGAGAGCATCAAGTTCTTCCAACATGAAAGCCTTCCTCTTTGGATCCTCTTGTGCTACCAACCGACACTTGGGGATAGAGACAATGTCCAAAGATGTAATGAAATCATGTGATATGTTAAAGTGTGAGACAAACTGAGCAATGTCATGTGAGAAACTAAAAAAAATCAGGAGAATAATGATCATAGAATAACCTGCATTGTTGCGAGAGGTACTCCTTAAAGTCATGGGAGTGGGAGGAGAAGGAAGAGGAATCAGATCAACTATGTAATCTAATTCTGAATTGGATGGTGTAGGTGTTTTAGGAGTCTGAGTAGACCTGGATAAAGGATTTGNGATCAACTATGTAATCTAATTCTGAATTGGATGGTGTAGGTGTTTTAGGAGTCTGAGTAGACCTGGATAAAGGATTTGTTGGCATGAGTGACACGACATGCACTGTTCCATCATTCTGCCTCTTTCTCCTTGTATACACTCTCAGCTCTTCTTGAGCTTGAATCCCACCATCTTCAGGCTCATTTTGCTCATTTTCGGGCTCTTCGTTAGCTGATTCTTCCCACACAACCGGAGAAGNACCGCGCCGCAGACTGGCAGCCGCGCCAAACAGAGCCTAAATAAGGATGATTGGGTTATTTAATTTCCATCACCCTCTTTATTTTTACTTTGCGTTGGCTACACTTTATATGTGGCTCAAAATGGTGAGTACTAAAAGTGATATTTTCTATGTAGTGTTGGAATAAGAAAATTTTAAAGTTAACAAGTTTTATCAGCATCAAGCTAAAATTTCTTCTCTTTGGCGATCTGCTTATTTCTTTTGGCTACAAATATTTATTATTGGTATGACAAGAGTCAATGTTTTAGCTAAATTTGTCACAATTAAGTTTTCAATTGCTTGTTGTTTTTTTTTTATAATTTGTAATTAATTTATTTGAGTCAATTTATAATTGCTTTTATCATTTTGATTCAGTTTTCATATCAAGTTTATATATTAAGAAAATAAATTTTTGTATATTTAATCGTTTTTTATATGTGAATTTTTATTTAATTTATGTGAGCTAAATTTATTGCATCATTTTAATTGCATTGAAATCATAGCTCCTGAATTACTCATCATCGGAATATATCTTGGTTTATCATTAGAGATAAATCTCTAGTAAGAGGATATTTGTGTGTCATCATCAACATTATGATCAACATTCCCAACTATGTTACCAATTCATGGAATTAATGGTTTCATTTGATTGTGCTTTTAGATATTTTTGAAAGTAATTGCTCTTCAAATCTTACCCATTTCATTAATGACTTGGGCTTATATTGAATCTCACAACGTTTACTAATAAATTCCTAGACTTTTTTTCTATTAACAAATACGATTCTACATTAGATACAAATCTCAACACTCCCCCTAAATATGGACAAAAGATATCCACTAAGCCCACTTTATCACATAACCTACACAAATCTAATGAGCTAAGTCCTTTGGTGAGGCGGTTAGCCGCTTGCTCTTCAGTGGCTGCATGACTAAGCTATAGTAGTCCCTTATTCAACTTTTCCTTGATGAAGAACCTATCACATTTGGTTCTATCATGTTGCATCAGAATGTTCGTGAGGTTGATCGTTGAATTCTTGTCACACCACTACTTCATTTGAGCTCCATGGTTCATCTTGAGCTCTACTAGCAAGGCTCTCAGCCACATCATCTCGGCAACTCCTAATGTCATGGCCCTATACTCTCCCTCTGTTGTTGACCTCACTACTACTGATTGTTTCTTGCTCTTCTAAGGGACCAGGTTGCCCCCCATGAACATACAATATCTAGATTTGAACCTTTTGTCATCAGCTCAACTTGCTCGGTCAAAGCCACAATAGCCCTCAATGCTTACATGTTCATTCTTCTTGAAGATCAATATCTTCTTCAGGTATCTCATAATCTGTTACACTGCATCTATTTGGTCCTTTCTCGGATCATGTATGTAGCGACTCACCACGCTTACTTGAATAATATGTCGGGACGAGTGTAACTTAGATAAATGAGACGATTTACTAATCTCTGGTACCTCTTGCAATAAATTGACTCTCCTGCCTTTGTGCTCAACTTTCTTTTCTGATTAATTAGTGAAACTGTAAGCTTGCATCTCAACATGCCTATCTTTGGGAGCAAGTTTAGTACATTTTTTCTCTGAGATAGAATGATCCCCTTTGCTCCACGAGCCACATCAATGCGAAGGAACTATTTATGCTGTCCCAGGTCCTCAAATTCTTTGCCCAATTTTACCTTTGGCTGCACAATTTCTCTCTCATCATCACAAGTGACTATCATATTATCCACATAAAAGACAAACATATTAATGTGACCACCATGACTTCGAAAGAAATTTGTGTGGTTGACATTAATCCACTGATAGCCCATGCCTACTATTGCTGCTTGAACCTATCAAACCAAGCTCGAGGAGGCCGTTTCAACATCTATTGTGTCCTCAGTCTACATACATGGCCCACTGTTTTGTTTGTATAGAAGCATGAGAGTATCTCCATGTAAACCTCATCTAGCAGATCCCTATGAAGAAATACATTATTCACATCCAGTTGGTGTATCTTCATCCACCATTTACATTCAGAGAGACGAGTGTCCTGACTATTCTCATCTTCTTCACTGATGAAAATGTTTAGTTATAGTCGATGTCATACGTCTGACTGTACCCTTTCGTCATAACTCGTGCTTTATAACGACCAATTTTTTTTTCGAGGTCTGTTTCACTGTGAATACTCATTTGCACCCGAGCATTTCCCCTGTTGGTTGCAATGCGAACTCCCACGTCCTGTTCGTATCGAGAGCATCAAGTTCCTCCAACATGAAAGCCTTCCCCTTTGGATCCTCCTGTGCTACCAACCGATACTTGGGGATAGAGACAGTGTCCAAAGATGCAATGAATGCTCCGTATGCAGGTGATATGTTAGAGTGTGAGACAAACTGAGGAATGTCATGTGAGAAACTATAAAAAACCAGGAGAATAAGNTCACAGCTTTACATAGGTAAGAAGTGATTAAGATCTTACCACAGTTGCTCCAGCTTTATGGAGTACTCCTGATTCAATCTATCTCCTATGTACCACTGCCTCTATCTCACACTGAATATAAAATACCCTCATGTGATTTTTAATCCCAGTAGAGTTATTCTACTTTGCCCAGATGTCCTTCACTTTTTGAATGTCATCAATTGATAAGGCCATAGATGGAACCATCGAGTTAAGTAGTCAAGTGTAAAGCAAGACATGTGAGGTCCTTCACTCATCCCTTTCAACCTGCCACTCTTTGGCTCAACACCCATCAAATATCCTTCTAGTCTCTTCACTACCAGAGCCGCCTCGATTTGACGCGATTAACTCAGATATGTGACTAGTCCATCAAGTTTCATATCCACATGGAGATATAGCTTCACCTGCATTGAAGCATGTGTCGAGGTAGTGGCCCCCATCGAGACACTAGGCTTCTTGTATGAGCCCGATCAAGACCTTCAGAACTTCAGGATCTATCTTCTCCAGAAGCTTCACGCCTTTACCTCCTGCACCATCTCTTTCTTCTAACATCCTAAATTTTACTATTCTTTGATTTGTATGTCTTATCTGATGCCCTTGCCAATTCTTGTTTCACTCGAAGCAGCTTGAACCTCCCTGTTCCTATGCAAGCATGAGCCTGCACTTCCCCTCTGCTTCGTAGCAAACGAAAAGATTGTTTGTGTATGAAGTCCTTTGAAACTCCAACAGTCGCAATTAGGGCTCTCTGGACAGCAGCGAAGGGATTGCAACCGCATTTAGAACTCACTGGATAGCAACAACAGCTTGCTGGACAACAATGAAGAAATCACATGAAAAAAAACCAGCCTCTGAAATTCCCTTCTTCCGTTCCTGTGCTCGGGAAACTCGACGACAGGATGCAACAACTGGATCACACAATAATAGCAACGACGCTCCTTCCGCTCCTGCGTTTGGGAAACACAATGACGGGATCACACAACACAAAGTTCTCGCTTCGTTGCATTTGTAGCCAAAGCCGACTTCCGTCTCTTTTTCCCTTTCNACCGCATTTAGAACTCACTGGATAGCAACAACAGCTTGCTGGACAACAATGAAGAAATCACATGAAAAAAAAACCAGCCTCTGAGATTCCCTTCTTCCGTTCTTGTGCTCGGGAAACTCGACGACAGGATGCAACAACTGGATCACACAATAATAGCAATGACGCTCCTTCCGCTCCTGCGTTTGGGAAACACAATGATGGGATCACACAACACAAAGATCTCGCTTCGTTGCATTTGTAGCCAAAGCCGACTTCCGTCTCTTTTTCCCTTTGCTTCAAGCTCAGTGCTAGGGTTCTGATACCATTTTAAAAGTAATTGCTCTTCAAATCTTACCCATTGCATTAATGACTTGGGCTTATATAGAGCCTTACAACATGTACTAATAAATTCATATACTTCTTCTATTTACAAATAGGACCCAACATTAGCTACAAATCTCAAGAGATATTCCACTAAACTTTCATCACCATGGATTTCATTTTATAAAAATTCAGTTCTTGTATTGGACAAGGTGATAATACCTACCCATGACTAAACATGGTTAGAAATATCAGAATTCCAAACCATGTTGCNCAACGGCCTGAATATTTTCTGGAACAGTTAGGTGAGTATAAGAAGAAAACTCACTAGCGTTACCCGCCACATTTCAAGATGCACCATAATCTACTATCCATTTTAGTGATCTCATTGTGGATATCGATGCAAGAGCATGTGCATTATGAGAATCTTTGGCTAAGTCAGCATAAGTAACAGTGTTTCTCTTGAATGACGATAAGGTGGATGCATTCTCAGTCACATCATCTGCCACTCTCTGCTTCCTCTTCAATATCTCCAGGAACTCCTGATCCTTATTAATAAAGATCACTCCTATCTCTCTCTCATTATCTTCTATCATCAAAATTTTCTAGTGGCCCTCTCTTCTACCTATTTGGCCTCTACAACTACGACCATGGCTTCTAGACTGTCCTTGTTCACTAGTCTCTTTATCCTTGGGTGGCTTTGCACAAGTCTTGCTCAGGTGTCCCACTTCTTCACAGTTGTAGCACCTACGTGTCTTCCCTTGGGCACTTGTCATGCCTAAGCTCAAAGCAAACAAAGCTGATCACATAATTGGAAGTCCACCCGGCTCTNTGTTCCATCATTCTGCCTCTTTCTCCTTGTATACACTCTCAGCTCTTCTTGAGCTTGAATCCCACCATCTTCGGGCTCATTTTGCTCATTTTTGGGCTCTTCCTTAGCTGATTCTTCCCACACAACCGAACAAGGCATTGTTCCCACACATACCAATCTCTTATCATCACTACTCTCCCCCACTCCCCCTTCTTCTCATACCTCCATTATCTAGCGAGTCACCAAACGGTGCAATCACCTTCAAGGAGTAGTAAGGTTCGAATTCTCTAAAAGTCACATCCTTACTCATAAGTAGTATCTTTTCTACTGGGCTCCAACAAACATACCTCTTCTGGGTAGCAGAATAACCCATGAAAATACACTTCACAGCATTGAGATACAGCNGGCTCCAACAAACATACCTCTTCTGGGTAGCAGAATAACCCATGAAAATACACTTCACAGCATTGAGATACAACTTCTTTATTGATGATCTATTATTCTTTAAAAAACATACACAATCAAATATCTTTAATGGGAGGATTCAATCATTTTTTCCTTTTTGCAACTCACAAGGAGATTGACATTCCAACACTCTTGAGGGCATTCATTTTATCAATTGCGCAGCTACTGTTTTGCCTNACATACACAATCAAATATCTTTAATGGGAGGATTCAATCATTTTTTCCTTTTTGCAACTCACAAGGAGATTGTCATTCCAACACTCTTGAGGGCATTCATTTTATCAATTGCGCAGCTACTATTTTGCCCNCACCAAACGGTGCAATCACCTTCAAGGAGTAGTAAGGTTCGAATTCTCTAAAAGTCACATCCTTACTCATAAATAGTATCTTTTCTACTGGACTCCAACAAACACACATCTTCTGGGTAGCAGAATAACCCATGAAAATACACTTCACAGCATTGAGATACAGTTTCTTTATTGATGATCTATTATCCTTTAAAAAACATACACAATCAAATATCTTTAATGGGAGGATTCAATCATTTTTTTTCTTTGTACAACTCACAAAGAGATTGTCATTCCAACACTCTTGAGGGCATTCATTTTATCAATTGTGCAGCTGTCAAAACTGTTTGGCCCCACGAGTGCTTTAGGAAATTCATCATGATCATCATGTTTCGGGATATCTCTAGAAGATGTCTATTCTTCTTGTTCGCTACTCTGCTTTGTGTCGGTGTGTATGGACATATGGTTTGATATTGTATTCCTTAGGTTGACAACTACTCTCAAACGTCTTGTTGGTTTACTCTGTCTCATTATCAGACCTCAATACCTTCACTACTGCATCGTTTTAAGTCTGAATCACCCTGTAAAGTCTTTAAAGCAGACGAGAACATCACTTTTATTTCTCATCAGATATATCCAAGCAACAAATCCTCTACACTCTTCACAGATTCTCCTACTCAAGCACTCTCTACCATAAATGTCAAGGTTGAGTCCATCTCTTTTTATGCAAGTAATAGAGTCCATTATGCCACATGTTGGTCCTAAGTTTCCGTTTAGTCTCTTTCTCTTGAAAGATCACCTTAGAATATCAAATGAAATAATACATTTTAGTTGGTGTATGATACACTAATGGATAAAAGGTTCATTGGAAAGGAAGAAGCATACAAAACATTGGACAAAGTCATAGAATCTGTACACCTCACAGTACCCTTACCAACCATCGATTATATTGTACCTTCAACGGTCTGAATATTTTTTGGAACAACTAGGTGAGTATAAGAAGAAAACTCACTAGCGTTACCAACCACATGTCAAGATGCACCATAATCTACTATCCATTTTAGTGATCTCATTCTAGACATCGATGCAAGAGCATGTGTATTATGAGAACCTTTGGCTAAGTGAGCATAAGTAACAGTGTTTCTCTTGAATGACGATAAGGTGGATGCATTCTCAGCCACATCATCTGCCACTCTCTACTTCCTCTTCAATATCTCCAGGAACTCCTGATCCTTATCTATAAAGATCACTCCTATCTCTATCTCATTCTCTTCTATCATCAAACTTTTCTAGTAGCCCTCTCTTCTACCTCTTTGGCCTCTACGACTACGACCATGGCCTCTAGAATGTCTTCGTTCACTAGTCTCTTTATCCTTGGGTGGCTTTGCACAAGTCTTGCTCAGGTCATGCCTGAGCTCAAAGCAGACAAAGCTGATCACATAATTGGAAGTCCACCCGGCTCCGAGTGTAGCCTCATGCAACTCTTCTTCACTATCATCGCGGTAATGGCCTCATCCAGTGAAGGGATCGTCGTTGGGCTAGGAGGATTGATTTCCTCTGATCGAAGGTCAGGTTCAAATGAGCCATAAATTGCATAGTTTGATCATCACAACTTTACATAAGTAAGAAGTGATTAAGATCTTAGCACAGCTGCTCCAGCTTTATGGAGTACTCCTGAATCAATCTATCTCCTATGTACCACTGCCTCTATCTCACACTGAATATGGAATACCCTTATGTGATTTTTAATCCCAACAGAGTTATTCTACTTTGCCCAGATGTCCCTCACTTTTTGAATGTTGTCAATTGATGAAGCAATAGATGGAACCATCGAGTTAAGTAGTCAAGTGTAAAGCAAGACATGTGAGGTACTTCACTCATCCCTCGCAACCTGCCACTCTTTGGCTCAACACCCGTCAAATATCCTTCTAGTCTCTTCACTACCGAGCCGCCTCGATTTGACGCGATTAACTCAGATATGTGACTAGTCCATCAAGTTTCATATCCACATGGAGGAGATATAGCTTCACCTGCGTTGAAGCATGTGTCGAGGTAGTGGCCCCCATCGAGACACTAGGCTTCTTGTTTGAGCCCAATCAATACCTTCAGAACTTCAGGATCTATCTTCTCCAGAAGCTTCACGCCTTTACCTCCTGCACCATCTCTTTCTTCTAACATCCTAAATTTTACTATTCTTTGATTTGTATGTCTTATCTGATGCCCTTGCCAATTCTTGTTTCACTCGAAGCAGCTTGAACCTCCCTGTTCCTATGCAAGCATGAGCCTGCACTTCCCCCCTGCTTTGCAGCAAACGAAAAGATCGTTTGTGTATGAAGTCCTTCGAAACTCCAACAGCAATTAGGGCTCTCTGGACAGCAGCGAAGGGATTGCAACCGCATTTAGAACTCACTGGATGGCAACAACGGCTTGCTGGACAACAATGACGAAATCGCACGAAAAAAAGCCAGCCTCTGAAATTTCCTTCTTCCGCTCCTGTGCTCGGGAACTCGACGACAGGATGCAACAACTGGATCACACAATAATAGCAACGACGCTCCTTCTGCTCCTTAGGCATTTGGGAAACACAATGACGGGATCATGCAACACAAAGATCCCGCTTCGTTGCATTTGTAGCCAAAGCTGACTTCCGTCTCTTTTTCCCTTCGCTTCAAGCTCAGTGCTAGTGTTCTGATACCGTTTTAAAAGTAATTGCTCTTCAAATCTTACCCATTTCATTAATGATTTGGGCTTATATAGAGCCTTACAACATGTACTAATAAATTCATATACTTCTTCTATTTAAAAGTAGGACCCAACATTAGATACAAATCTCAAGAGATATTCCACTAAACTTTCATCACCATGGATTTCATTTTATAAAAATTCAGTTCTTGTATTGGACAAGGTGATAATACCTACCCATAACTAAACATGGTTAGAAATATCAGAATTCCAAACCATGTTGTGGATTATTGATTTTCGGTATTTCATTATATGTTAAATGGCATCAATGGTTGGCGAGAAGCTTCTTTTGGGCATCTTCAAAAGGTGATTTTTTTGGGGAGAGTTTCCTTCTCATTATCACTTCGCTAACATGCCCACATGGAGGCTGAGAATGATGGTTAAAATTTACAAAAGAAAATGTCAACTATTGTTCTGTTTGAGATAATTTTTTGTTTACATTGCTTTTCACAACATCACAGTTTATTTTTTATGTGTAAGTTAATTTTAGTGATCATATCTGTTAAAATGTGGTGGCTATAAAAAAATTATTGCTGATGTTACTTTTTAAAAAGAATAAATATTTATAGTTCTTATTGTAGCTTTCTAATAAATAAGTTTCCTTCCCAAAACTTTACAATCACTTTTATAAAACGCAGCCACCCCAAAGAGGCCTTACATTGGTGCCTTATTTTATCTAAATTGGGTGTAATTTCAGATAATGCTGGTTTTAATGATTTCTAACTCGGCATGTTTGGATACGAAGCATGTCATAGGCCCATGAAATATTTATCTTGGCATGCCCTTGCCAAGTACTATTGTAGTTGACTTTTATTATTATTGTATGTGCAAAGGGCACAATGAAGCTAATACATGTTACAGGTTTTTCTTTCATATAGCATTCAACAAGTTACTCATTAAAGCTTTATTTACTGCAACTTGATGACTATTTCCCGTCTGAACTAGAGTTTTAGAGCTCATTTCTATAAAAGCACTACTACATTTAATAGTAGGTCGGTCATTACTGCGGCAAATGATCTTTCATCTCTCACTCTGTGGCATAGCATGGATTACATTTTTTTGTGTTTCGTTAACTCTGGCAGGGAGTTAAGATAGTGAGAGTGACAGAGCAGGAGTTCCCCGACTTACACAAGTGTGTAGCTTTTATTTGTGATTGCACACCCTCTTTGGAGAAATCAAATGTAAGCATTCACTCTTGCAAAATGTATTGAATATATTTTTTCAAATAAAATATATAAAATGATGTAAAAAACATGCTAAACAAAAACATTAAGGAAAAAAATAAAAGCAAACAGTTCGAACTAATGCACTTGAGTGAATTCAGCTGCATATTCTTGTTGCCGGCGCGCTTGGAGGAAGATTTGACCATGAAATGGGGAACATCAATGTGCTTTATCACTTCTCAAACATGCGCATTATTCTCCTATCGGATCACTGCTTGATTTATCTTCTTCCTAAAACTCATCGGCATGAAATCTACATCCAGTCTTCTGTTGAAGGACCACGCTGTGGTCTCATCCCGTTTGGTGCACCAGCTTCTTCTATTACTACCACCGGTCTCCAATGGGATCTTAGTAAGCATCCACACTACATTTCTTTTACATTTTTATTCCAAGTTTATATATTAATCCAGAAAGTTAAAGAAAACCAATTATTAAAATCAAAGGGGTGCTTAGTTTAATTTTTTTATTTTTCTTTTTTATGTCATTTTATTTATGTTTTGATTTAAATTAAATTATGTATTTGTTATAATTATTTTTAAGAATTTTCAAAGTAATATTTTAGTATTTCTGAGTGTTTTTAAAAATAAAAAGTAAATTGTCTGACCTCAAGAGCTTTCTCTGATATCAACAGCTGAAGGAAGCATGCATTTTGGTGGATTGGTGAGCACATCCAATTCAGTGCGAGAGGAGAAAATTACAGTGCATTCTGATTCAGATCTGTTATGGACAATTAGCATCCGGAAACCAAGATGATGAATTCTTCTTATTGACCAAAGCATTTTAAAATTTTCTTATATGTTGAAATACATTTTTCTCAATTTATCTACATTNTTAGCATCCGGAAACCAAGATGATGAATTCTTCTTATTGACCAAAGCATTTTAAATTTTTCTTATATGTTGAAATACAGTTTTCTCAATTTATCCACATTATTACATCATGTATTTTGATCGTCAAATTTTCTTGTTGAATTTATGATTATTCAGTTTATTGGCTGTAACTTTTAAGGAGCTTAGATGTTTGCATATAGCTGTATTGATATCTAATAACTGTATAAATAATTGACTTAAATGTAAATGACATAAGAGTCAAAATTGTCCCCCGGAGACCATCTGATATGTCGAATTTAGATCCAAAACTCTTCAGAACTGATTTAAAATGGTTCTACTCCTCAAATATAATCCGAAGTAGTTTGAAATTTTTGATTTGGGAAGGGACTGAGTTAAATAAATGAGATGACTAAGATTCAAATGATTTTGGGAATTTTTGTTGATATTTTTTTCAATTATAAATCAGTGCAATAAAAGAATTGTGACTGAGAATTCGAATTGCACCTTATAACATCTCTTATTTTAAGCTGTCAAATGAGAGTCTTCATAAGTGGGAGTCTAATTTTGTGATCTAATAGCAATGCCAATTGGGAGAACCCGAAAGGGCAATTTGGCACCGGTTTGTTAAAACTCGTTTTGTTGCAGTGTCATCAATAATTTTTTATCAAGCACAAATTTCGATGTATTTTTTTATGAAGGATCTTTCAAATTCAAATTTAAGATTACTTGAGCCTCGATTTCAACAAGCTTATATTCAAAGTAATAGTCTAGGCAAAACAAACTTGATAATACCAAAATTGGTTCAATTTAGCCCAATCAAACCCAGATCAAACCATTAAGGCATATTTAGAGGCTTTGAATCTTCAAATGAATTGTTAAATGAACTCTAAATTTGACATATTTATAATCAAATTGAGTGTTTCGATGAGAGAAATATAACGAGTCTAAGATTGTTAAAATTTGAGTTCATTAATTCACTCAAATCATTAAAAAATTATCTATGATCAAGAAAGATTGATGGGGATCATCTGATCAAGTGATTAGAGAAGTAATGTGCCAAAAGACTCAAATGTTCCCCCCTAAAAGACTATAAATAGACTCTCTCTTCACTAGAGAAGAGGAGAAAAAGTGGAATTTCAAAGTTTGTTATGAGAGAAAATCTGATAAATAACCACCGGCCTTCATAGACGCCGACCACTGTTGATCGCAACCCGTTGCCTACCATAAGCCACCATCGGTCATCATTGCTTGCCATCAAATACCCCTGCTTGCAAATCATGTAGTCAAAATATGGTCGTTGTGTCTAACATATATATATATATATATATATATATATTTGTTGTAAAAGGCAAGCATAATACTTTGTTTAATATTATAGCTCCGATTTCTCTGTTGCGAGAGAAAGACGCACCCTTATACTTACAAACTCTTAATTAATTATTTTAATTGCCCCGTAATTTTTCTGTTATATGTAAAAATTTTGTTGTCTCCTCTCGCTACTTCTCTTTTATTTATATGCATGTGTTGGATCGTCATGCAGCACTAACTCATTAAAAAATTACTCCATCGCCACTACATGAGCTACTCGCTTTAATATTCACTATTTTATAACACAGTCTTGAAGTTGTCTGTCGCCAAATTAAAATTTGTCAGTTGCTTTAAAAATAATTTAAAATTAATATATGTATCACCCCGATCTCCCTGTTGCAGGAGAAGGGAGCACCCATGTACTCATAGTGAATAAGTTTGACTTAGCTAAATCACGTGTTTTTTCTCTTCTAGAATATTTCTACTTAAAAATTCTAATATCTTTGATCATGCTACTTCTCTTTTATTTGTGTGCATTGCATTTTCATACATTGCTAAGACATTCAAATACTATTCCACCGCCCTGAATCATATCCATGTGTGCTGCACTGTGTACAATGCTAAAACATTAAAATACTACTACACGGCTCAAATTTTACGACACTTAGCAAAAACATATTTTAAAAATTGATGAAATTGATCAAACTCTTCAGTAACTTAGAAATAAAAAATATGTTTTAAAAAATGTTGATTATATATTTATTATCTTTTTTAGTGTGTAAATAAAATCATTATTTATGTCGGGAAATTTCACATACATATCACACCATTCCTATAAATTTACATATCCACATCTAAAATTTGATATTTAGAAATATCACACTTTGATTAATAATGTATGCATGAAAATTTGTATTAAAAAAAATTAGCAATAGTAGTATTTTTTTATATGATCTTAAAGAAATTGAGTGTTGCCCATATAAATACATAAGTTAGGTGTCAGACATGTGAAAGCATAAGAATTGTGCGACGTGCTGCAAATGCCTCTAATTATTTTTATAATAATAAGATAAATTTAGTGAGAATTTGAAAACAATATTAGTGTCCAACTATTTTCAACCAAAAGCCAGATTTAAAAAACTATATCACTTCTAAATTCATGATTTTAACTTTGAAGCTATAATATAATTACATTTTAATTTTCAAAAGAACTAATGAAATTTGAATATAAATGGAAAAAAAAATTACAATATATTTTAATAGAGAAAAAAAAATACTTGTAGATAACTTCTATGCATAATGAACCAACAACTAGATTTAAAAAAACTATATCACTTCTAAATTCATGATTTTTAACTTTGAAGCTAATACAATTACATTTTAAATTTCAAAAGAACTAATGAAATTTGAATATAAATGGAAAAAAAAAACTACAATATGTTCCAACAGAGAAGAAAAAATACTAAAATNCTAAGATTCAAATGATTTTGGGAATTTTTGTTGATATTTTTTTCAATTATAAATCAGTGCAATAAAAGAATTATGACTGAGAATTCGAATCGCACCTTATAATATCTCTTATTTTAAGCTGTCAAATGAGAGCCTCCATAAGTGGGAGTTCTAGTTTTGTGATCTAATAGCAATGCCAATTGAGAGAGCTCGAAAGGGCAATTTGGCACCGGTTTGTTAAAACTCATTTTGTTGCAGTGTGATCAATAAATTTTTATCAAGCATGAATTTCGATGTATTTTTTATGAAGGATCTTTCAAATTCAAATCTAAGATTACTTGAGCCTCGATTTCAACAAGTTTATATTCAAACTACTAGTCTAGGCAAGACGAACTTGATGATACCAAAATTGGTTTAATTTGGCCCAATCAAATCTAGATCAAATCATTAAGGCATATTTAGAGANCAAGTTACTCATTAAAGCTTTATTTACTGCAACTTGATGACTATTTCCCGTCTGAACTGGAGTTTTAGAGCTTATTTCTATAAAAGCACTACTACATTTAATTGTAGGTCGGTCATTACTGCGGCAAATGATCTTTCATCTCTCACTCTGTGGCATAGCATGGATTACATTTTTTTGTGTTTCGTTAACTCTGGCAGGGAGTTAAGATAGTGAGAGTGACAGAGCAGGAGTTCCCCGACTTACACAAGTGTGTAGCTTTTATTTGTGATTGCACACCCTCTTTGGAGAAATCAAATGTAAGCATTCACTCTTGCAAAATGCATTGAATATATTTTTTCAAATAAAATATATAAAATGATGTAAAAAACATGCTAAAAAAAAACATTAAGGAAAAAAATAAAAGCAAACAGTGCTAACTAATGCACTTGAGTGAATTCAGCTGCATATTCTTGTTGCCGGCGCGCTTGGAGGAAGATTTGACCATGAAATGGGGAACATCAATGTGCTTTATCACTTCTCAAACATGCGCATTATTCTCCTATCGGATCACTGCTTGATTTATCTTCTTCCTAAAACTCATCGGCATGAAATCTACATCCAGTCTTCTGTTGAAGGACCACGTTGTGGTCTCATCCCGTTCGGTGCACCAGCTTCTTCCATTACTACCACCGGTCTCCAATGGGATCTTAGTAAGCATCCACACTACATTTCTTTTACATTTTTATTCCAAGTTTATATATTAATCCAGAAAGTTAAAGAATTTTAGAAAGTTTATATATTAATCCAGAAAGATTATTAAATCAAAGGGGTGCTTAGTTTAATTTTTATTTTTCTTTTTCATGTCATTTTATTTATGTTTTGATTTAAATTAAATTATGTTTTGNATATATATATATATATATATATATATATATATATATATATATATATATATATATATATATATATAATTTAGACAACTTTCTTACAACCACCACATTTTAACATGCCAGTTTGAAAAAAAATGCTTCCAACCACAGAAATTTTAAGAAAACATCAAGAAAGCATTTCCCGAAATGGAGTTAT
>JXCR01147026.1:34808-45273 GCA_002079205.1 Phalaenopsis hybrid cultivar | reverse complement strand
AGAATTTGATTCCCGAAATGGAGTTATGGCTGTGATATGAAATGGAAAGCATGAAGAAAGCTGTCCCAAACAGACCCTAAATCAAAGGGGTGCTTAGTTTAATTTTTTTTATTTTTCTTTTTTATGTCATTTTATTTATGTTTTGATTTAAATTAAATTATGTTTTTGATATAATTATTTTTAAGAAGTTTGGAAGTAATATTTTAGTATTTCTGAGTGTTTTTAAAAATAAAAAATAAATTGTCTGACCTCAAGAGCTTTCTCTGATATCAACAGCTGAAGGAAGCATGCATTTTGGTGGATTGGTGAGCACATCCAATTCAGTGCGAGAGGAGAAAATTACAGTGCATTCTGATTCAGATCTGTTGTGGACAATTAGCATCCGGAAACCAAGATGATGAATTCTTCTTATTGACCAAAGCATTTTAAATTTTTCTTATATGTTGAGATACATTTTTCTCAATTTATCTGCATCNATCTTTAGCCATACATCGTCAGGGAGAATGGTATATATGCCTTCACTTTTGACTTTGTTTTCTTTCTCAAAAACTTCGAAACCAGGTTCTTCAATTCTAACACAGTCCATGTTATGCTGTTATAATCCTGTTAAGAGCAACACAAGTGAAATAAACATGATTATTTTGGTATAAGACAAACTCAATCATCCACAAAAAAAAGAGATGAAAATTTATATTAAAAAATTGTTGTCATGGGCCCAAAATTTATTTCCAAAACTATCACATGTGTTATTTTCTTAGACTATTAAACTCGTATATTTATCATAAATTTGGTTGTTTGGATGAGAATTTGGTATTAGAATGGAATATGAAGGTAATTTCGTAAAGAGCAATGTTTCAAGTGTTGTATGTGATGCCCCACATCCATATCCACTATATTAATATTGAGAGCTCGATTTAATTATATCCTAATTAAAGCATTTGAATATAACCACCTCATTTCCATTTATGAATAAAAGAAAAACCAACTAAATACACATTGATATTAAAACAAATAAATTCACATTTTTTTCTGTTATTATTATTATTATTATCAATATATATATTATTATTATATTAGATGTTATTATTATTATTATCCCGTTTACGTGAATCAGGTGGTATGCATGTAATCCTCATTTTTTTTCTGTTTAAAGGGATTGGGTGGTATGTATGAATATCTCTCTCCATCTCTCTGTTTCTCGCAAAGAAGAAAAAAATATGTGGAGGAGCTTACATGAACGGAGGTTCGTCGGAGGGACGGAGGTTCGCCGGAGAATTGCTCGCCGGAGGCAGGCTTGCCAGCGGGACTAGGACTCGACGTAGGGAGAAGCAAAGGAGGAAGGAGGAGGGCTCTGTTGAAGTGGAGGAGGAGTTGCCGTGAGGTGAGGTCTGTTTNGACAACAAGTGAGGGGACTCGGTGTCATAATCATTGTTTCCATCAATGAATTGCATGAAGATTTTGAATCAATATCATAAATGATGAGCCCAATACGGTGTGCGTTGCTCTCCGATAAAGAGTGAATCAGAAAGTAAAGGATTCCATTGCATATCACACTTTCATTACCTCCTCTCCATCCAACCAAAACTTCATTAAATGATACAACTCTCCAAAAGCAACTCTTAGAATCATAAATCTGAATGGTAAAGTACCAATGAAAGAACTCATCTGGCAATGGATTGGATTTCACCAATGTAACTATATAATCATGAGAATGTCTGTCCACAGACAAAGCGAATGCACTGTATTGTGAAGGTTCTTCATTTAGAGGTTTCGGAAGCTGCTTCCAATCTCTTGAAATTGGGTTGCAAAGAAAAATTCTGTTTTGATTATAGTAATCCATGCAGGAAACCAATCCACATGATGACGAGATAAACCAATTATAATTTTCATGTGACAAGAAATCAAACCTGCACCATTTATTGAATAGATCATAAATGTAGCCTGCATCGTTCTCGTTGGGCAACATGAAGTACCATGGCTTTTGGGGTGGCATGTTGATCCATACATACTTTCCGGACTTTGTCATCTCATGCCAATACTTGCACACACATCCTGCACTCAATATACTGTCTATTGGCAGAAATGAGAAAATCTTTAGCCATACATCGTCAGGGAGAATGGTGTATATGCCTTCACTTTTGACTTTGTTTTCTTTCTCAAAAGCTTCGAAACCAGGTCCTTCAATTCTAACACAGTCCATGCTGTGCTATTATAATCCTGTTAAGAGCAACACAAGTGAAATAAACATGATTATTTTGGTATAAGGCAAACTCAATTATCCACAAAAAAATGAGATGAAAATTTATATTAAAAAATTGTTGACATGGGGCCAAAATTTATTTCCAAAACTATCACATGTGTTATTTTCTTAAACTATTAAACTCGTATATTTATCATAAATTTGGATGTTTGGATGAGAATTTGGTATTAGAATGGAATATGGTGGTAATATTGTAAAGAGCAATGTTTCAAGTGTTGTATGTGTAGTTGCCCCACATCCATATCCACTATATTAATATTGAGAGCTCGATTTAATTATATCCTAATTAAAGCATTTGAATATAACCGCCTCATTTCCATTTATGAATAAAAGAAAACCCAACTAAAATACACATTGATATTAAAACAAATAAATTCACATTTTTTTTCTGTTATTATTATTATTATCAATATATATATTATTATTATATTAGATCTTATTATTATTATTATCCCGTTTACGTGAATCAGGTGGTATGCATGTAAATCCTCATTTTTTTCTGTTTAAAGGGATTGGGTGGTTTGTATGTATATCTCTCTCCATCTCTCTGTTTCTCGCAAAGAAGAAAAAAATATGTGGAGGAGCTTACATGAACGGAGGTTCGTCGGAGGGACGGAGGTTCGCCGGAGAAATGCTCGCCGGAGGCAGGCTTGCCGGCGGGACTAGGACTCGACGTAGGGAGAAGCAAAGGAGGAAGGATGAGGGCTCTGTTGAAGTGGAGGAGGAGTTGCCGTGAGGTGAGGTCTGTTTGGGGGGGTGGGGTTGGGATGCTTTTATAGGGGACGGAGAGGGAAATGTGAGATGGAGACGTGAGTTCGGGACAGAGAATGAAAAGAGAAAATATCGGAGAGAGGGAGGCAGAAGCGTGGGTAGAGAATAGGATTAGAATATATATACTATAAATAATTTTTTTCTTTTATTTTAAGAATATAAATACATATATATATATAGTAAATTTAAATAAATGATCATTGTCATTTGATCCATTAATAATTGTAAGTGCTGTGCAAGCTTGTCGACATCGCTCAAAATATGAAATTTACTAAATTTGATAAATCTTATTCAATATAAGTTAAATTTGCAGCCAAACACCANGAGAAAATATCGGAGAGAGGGAGGCAGAAGCGTGGGTAGAGAATAGGATTAGAATATATATACTATAAATAAATTTTTTATTTTATTTTAAGAATATAAATATATATATATATATATAGTAAATTTAAATAAATGAACATAATCATTTGATCCATTAATAATTGTAAGTGCAGTGCAAGCTTGTCGACATAGCTCAAAATATGAAATTTACTAAATTTGATAAATCTTATTCAATAGAAGTTAAATTTGCAGCCAAACACCGCCAAAACAAAACAAAGCACAACTTTGGTACATACCCCATACTAATTATTCAACTAAAATAATCATAATATTAGTTATAACTTGCAATGCGCTTACCAGCAATTTTATTTCTTCTCCGGCCGAAGTTTTTAGCGTTGAGGTTGTATGGGTCCAAAATTGAAATATATAGAGAGAGGGAGAAGAAAATCATGGGGGTGAGAGAAGAGGATTAGGACTTTGGAGAGAGAGAGAAAAACTGCCTCTGTAATTTTTTATTTTATTTTAATAATATAAATACATAACTATATATTATTTTCCTTAAGTATTCATATATTATTATTATTATTATTATTATTATTATTATTTTCCCCTTCTACTCTATGTTGATAATGGGGACGTATAAAAAATAACATTAGTTTGTGTATCCTTAAGTATTCATATATGAGAATAATAAACATTTAACTCCATATAAAATAGCAAGAATATTAAAGACGTGTCTGATAGCATATTTAATCACAAATTTAAGATAAATTCGGCCAAACATTAAAATTAAATCTAATGTTCCATTAAATCATTTTTTTTCATATTCCGTCTTTTCTTCTCATATTTCGTCTGTTGTACGACATAAATTATGGTTTACTTGCGAAACAAATTTAAAATTTTCTTCCGCCGTCAATGACAAGCTAGTCTCCATTGCACAAAATATCAAATTTACTGAATTTGATAAATTTTTTTAACACAAATTCAGTTTGCAACCGCCCAAATAAAACAAAGAACAACTTGTATACAGACCGCATATTATTAATTCAATCGAACAAAGAACGGCAGCTTTAACCAGCAATAAAAAAAATCAAAATGCTAATAATAATTTGCAATGCGCTTACTCGCAATTCTTTTCCTTCTCCGGCCGAAGGTTTTTAAGTTTCGCGTGCTAAGGCTGTATGAGACCCAAATGAACAGGAAGGAAGGATTATTATTATTATTTTAGTGCCCAAAATCAAAATATATGTAGAGAGAGAGAGAGGAAAATCATGGGGGTGGGCGTGAATGTAGGTGTTGTCGTGGAGGAGAAAGTGGGGGCTTTTGAATTGTGACATCTTGCTGATTCTACGTAAACATCGGGAGAGCGCATTTGCAAAGGTGAAGAATTGGATAGCTCAAGTTATGTGAGGCGGAGAGGAGTAAAACGTGGGACAGATAGAAGAATGGCCTCCGAATTTTTTTTTTTTAAAATTTATATATGATCACAGTCTTTTGATCCATTAATAATTGCTTAAAAGAAGTCCAATCGGAATGTGGACGAAATTTTTTGAGATATGAGCAAGTTTGAGCGGTTCATTCGACATCCTAATGATAAATTTGTAGGTGATTGAATAGTCATGATTATAAAATTTTATATGCACGTACTCATCGAGCTCAGTTCATAAGCCACTTATCAAATCGAGTCAACTAGGCTCACTTACACCTATAATCAAGTCTGACAAGTGTAGAGATATCACATGCATGTTGTGTTCTAAACATGTAGATAAATTGATTTTGATAAATAATATTCAATTTTATTGAGAATTATATTAATAATTATTGGTGAAGTTTATACAATAACAACAACAACAAGTCTTTATCCCACTAAGTGGGGTCGGCTACATGAATCCTTTTTCTCCATTGTGTCCCGATGAGTATCATATTTTCATTTAATTTTAATAGATTAAGATTATTTTTTATACAATATGCCCAAATCTTTTTAGGTCCACCTCTGCCTTTCATAACATAAGTCGATTCTAAGACATCTACTCTCCTAACTTGATTATTCTATGCCCGACGTTTAATGTGACCAAACAATCCAAGACAACTCACTCTAATCTTGTCCGCCAATGGAGCTACACCAACATTATCATGGATATATTCATTACACATTTTGTCTCTTACGTCTTAAGCCACTCAACCACCAAAGCATTCTTATCAAAAATATTTATTACTCCACAAGAAGGATATCACCACAAAAAAACATACACCAGAGTGCATCCTCGTGTAAATGTCTAGTAAGAACATTCATAACTAGAGTAAAAAGATATATGCTTAAAGTCAATCTCTAATGCAATCTAACTGAAATAGAAAAATACGCGGTCAATTCTCATTCTGTTCGATAGAAGTAACACGAGGATGCACCCTGGTGAAATGCATTTTTTTTTATTAGAAGGTAAAGTGGCTTAGATGTGAAAATACATAGGAATTAAGCAATATGTATGTAAATCTTCCTTAATAACGTTGCTTCTTTAAACTATGCANTAATTTACATGTTAGAGTACTTATACTCCAGGATCTTATCTTAATATTAATTTAATGAACTAACTTCTTTACTCACATCCATCTGTAATTTGAGAACCCTTGTTTATTTAACATCATATCATATACTAAGGTAACAACCCTTGTAGACTTTTCAATATATTCAAGTCATACAACATGACACTCTCACATTTACACAAGCTTAAAGAATTCATATCATAAACAAATTTTATGCTCATTGTTGATGATCTAATACAATCCTACATTTTTCACATCTGAAACTTGAGACTCAATAATGACAATATTTTTACTCATCAATATCAATAAAATAAAATAAAATAAAATGATATTTCAATATTATAGATTAATTTATAATTGAACTTTTTTAGAAAAGAACGGGGTAAAATTGAGGATATAACTTTAATTTCGAGGACATAGTGGAACATCATGTGATGATTGCACTTTATTTGTCACATGCAGTGTTCTTCTCAATATTTTGTAGTTGAAATCACCATTTACAGCCTGAAAATTGTTGATGCACGCTATTAATGTTCAAGCTCCAGAATGTTCTTTGAATCCTTTAAATTGTCAGGTTTGGCGATTTTGCTGTCGGATTTTCTCAGATGGAAGATTCTAAAAATGATCAGTGTTTCATGGGCAAGTTTAGTGTTCCCTTTTTTTAGTGTCTTTTGCAAAGATTACAGGTCTTCATTCTGTACAAGGAAGATTTACATGCAAAACACACAATTCATATATATTTACACAAATAACACACTTAAATTTTTGCGTATATGCCAACTTATGCATGAGAATGAGCATTTCACTTTTTGGTTGTTAAAGTAGATAGATTTTTATGTCATATGAATATTTTTTGGGAGATATAAATGTAAACAAATGAAGTTGTCAGATATATAAATACAATAAGAATTGGGTGGGTATGTAAATACCCCTTCGAAAAATTTTATGGTAGCCGGTAGGAAATAAACACTTATATATATATATATATATATATATATTTTCGTTGAATGCATTACAATATCTACACAAACTAATACTAGAATGATACTGCCATTCTCCCCAAACCAGAGCTGTGCCATCCATAGTTATTAGTCACCAGAATCATTGAAAGAAGTGGAGACCTGCAATTTAAGCATTTTTATACATTGTAATCAATTGTTGATTCGATGACAGAATTGCTACATGGGAGGATAATCTATTGTTAATTTATACTGGAACAGATAATTAACAAATTATTACAAAAGCCAAGCCAGTACACCAACCAACCATCAAATAGTCATAATAAACTTTAAAATAAGGTGTAAATACAACTTTTGAGAAATTAGGGCGAAGAAAAATAAAAACGACACAAATCCAGAAGAACACAAAGAAATTTAACGAGGTTCGGCAAAGATGTCAACGTTCTCGGGAGCAGAGCGACGGCTTTTCACTAATTCAAAAAAAGTACAAAATACAGAATTCATGGATACCTCCTGGGGTTACTAACATGTCTATTTATAACCTAAACAGTAAACCCTAAGTACAATACGTAATTACAACATTACACCTGTACCGTTCCGCGGGGTGTTGCCCCCGTTCCCCCAACCCACGTAACTTCCCGATTTGGACAGATTCTTCCACTCTGCTCCGCTCCGCTCCGCTTCGATCCAGCGTCTGTTCCTATAGGGTATATGATTCATACCATAAAAAATCTCCACCTTGGCGAATATTCAGTCTTTTAGGAGAAAAGATACCTCGAAGTTAACCTGCGCCAATATGGGTTGGGTCACCATGCTTCTCTAACAACTGCAAACATTCAACAAGTCCAAGCAATGCAAGAACTTGTTGATAGTAATCGGCTTGGTCAACATATCAGCAATATTTTCATCAGTATGAACCTTCTGCAACAGTATCTCACTAGAAGCAATCAATTCTCTGATCTTTTGATACATGACATCAATGTGCTTGATTCTCACATGGTACAACTAGTTCTTTGCCAGATAAATAACACTCTGACTTTCACAATGCAACTGAACTCCATCTTGCTCAACGGCCAGTTCCTTTACTAGCCCAACAAGCCATAAGGCTTCTTTTTCAGTTTCGGCTGCTGCCATGTACTCAGCTTCAATTGTAGATAATGCCACAATAGACTGAATGTTGATTTCCAACATATAGGCCCTCCACCAAGAGTAAACACATACCCAATTGTAGACCTTCGACCATCCAAATCACCAGCATAGTCAAAATTAACGTAAATCACAATTGAAGGATCATTTTGTTGACTGCCAAAATAATTCCATGTCCTACAGTAGCCTTTAGATACTTAAAAATCCATTTGACTGCTTCCCAATGTCGTCTTCCAGGTTTAGTCATGTATTTGCAGACTTGACTAACAGCATGAGTCAAATCAGGACGAGTACATACCATTGCATACATCAAGCAGCCAACTGCACTGCATATGGAACAATTGTTATGTCTTCAATTTTTGTATATGTCTTAAGACAATGTTTTGAAGAAAGCTTAAAATGATTTACCAAAGGAGTGCTTATAGGCTTTGCTTTGCTCATCTCAAATCTTTCCAACACTTTCTCAATANAAAAGAACGGGGTAAAATTGAGGATATAACTTTAATTTCGAGGACATAGTGGAACATCATGTGATGATTGCATTTTATTTGTCACATGCAGTGTTCTTCTCAATATTTTGTAGTTGAAATCACCATTTACAACCTGAAAAATGTTGTTGCACGCTATTAATGTTCAAGCTCCAAAATGTTCTTTGAATCCCTTAAATTGTCAGGTTTTGCGATTTTGCTGTCAGATTTTCTCAGATGGAAGATTCTAAAAATGATCAGTGTTTCATGGGCAAGTTTAGTGTTCCCTTTTTTTAGTGTCTTTTGCAAAGATTACAGGTCTTCATTCTGTACAATGAAGATTTACATGCAAAACACACAATTCATATATATTTACACAAATAACACAAACTTAANTTATTTGTCACATGCAGTGTTCTTCTCAATATTTTGTAGTTGAAATCACCATTTACAGCCTGAAAATTGTTGCTGCACGCTATTAATGTTCAAGCTCCAGAATGTTCTTTGAATCCTTTAAATTGTTAGGTTTTGCGATTTTGCTGTCAGATTTTCTCAGATGGAAGATTCTAAAAATGATCAGTGTTTCATGGGCAAGTTTAGTGTTCCCTTTTTTTAGTGTCTTTTGCAAAGATTACAGGTCTTCATTCTGTACAATGAAGATTTACATGCAAAACACACAATTCATATATATTTACACAAATAACACAAACTTAAATTTTTGCGTACATGCCAACTTATGCATGAGAATGAGCATTTCACTTTTTTGTTGTTAAAGTAGATAGATTTTTATGTCATATGAAAATTTTGGGAGATATAAATGTAAACAAATGAAGTTGTTAGATATATAAATACAATAAGAATTGGGTGGGTATGTAAATACCCCTTTGAAAAATTTTATGGTAGCCGGTAGGAAATAAACAATTATATATATATATTTTTTTTCGTTGAATGCATTACAATATCTACACATACTAATACTAGAATGATACTGCCATTCTCCCCAAACCAGAACTGTGCCTTCCATAGCTATTAGTCACCAGAATCATTGAAAGAAGTGGAGACCTGCAATTTAAGCATTTTTATACATTGTATGCAACAATTATGGCATGATTTTTTCTCTTGGTAAATCAATTGTTGATTAGATGACAGAATTGCTACATGGGAGGATAATCTATTGTTAATTTATACTGGAACAGATAATTAACAAATTATTACAAAAGCCAAGCCAGTACACCAACCAGCCATCAAATAGTCATAATAAACTTTAAAATAAGGTGTAAATACAACTGTTGAGAAATTAGGGCGAAGAAAAATAAGAACGACACAAATCCAGAAGAACACAAAAAAATTTAACGAGGTTCGGCAAAGATGTCAACGTCCTCGGGAGCAGAGCGGCGGCTTTTCACTAATTCAAAAAAAGTACAAAATACAGAATTCATGGATACCTCCTGGGGTTACTAACATGTCTATTTATAACCCCAACAGTAAACCCTAAGTACAATACGTAATTACAACATTACACCTGTACCGTTCTGCGGGGTGTTGCCCCCGTTCCCTCAACCCACGTAACTTCCCGATTTGGACAGATTCTTCCGCTCCGCTCCGCTTCGATCCAACGTCTGTTCCTATATGGTATATGAGCCATACCATAACAAATCTCCACATTGGCGAATATCCAGTCTTTTAGGAGCAAAGATACCTGGGAGTTAACCTGCGCCAATATGGGTTAGGTCACCATGCTTCTCTAACAACTGCAAACATTCAACAAGTCCAAGCAATGCAAGAACTTGTTGATAGTAACCAGCTTGGTCAACATATCAGCAACATTCTCATCAGTATGAACCTTCTGCAATAGTATCTCACTAGAAGCAATCAATTCTCTGATCTTGTGATACCTGACATCAATGTGCTTGATTCTCACATGGTACAACTAGTTCTTTGCCAGATAAATAACACTCTGACTTTCACAATGCAACTGAACTCTATCTTGCTTAACG
>JXCR01147026.1:3963-25004 GCA_002079205.1 Phalaenopsis hybrid cultivar | reverse complement strand
TCTCGATGAATCTCCATTCCAAGAATCTTCTTCGTAGGACCCAAGTCTTTCATGTCAAATTCCTGGCTTATTAAAGTTTTCAAACCTCAGACATCATTCATATTCTTTGTATAAATCAGTATATCATCAACATACAGTAACCGAAAAATAATAAAACGATCATCAAGACTCTTCATATTAACGCAACAATCATACTCACATCTCTTGTAGCCAATCTGAATCATGTAGGAGACGAACTGCTTGTACCATTGTCTTGGAGACTGTTTCAACCCATACAACAATTTCGTTAACCTGTAAACTAGATGCTCCTGTCTAGGTTGAGTGAACCCTTCTGGCTGCTCCATGTAAATCTGCTCCTCCATATCACCATGTAAGAAAACAATTTTAACATCCATCTGCTCCAAATGCAAATCCTAAATTGCTACTAATGCAAGCATTGCTCTGATTGAAGTATGTCTGACCACAGGAGAAAAGATTTCATCATAATCTATCCCCTTCTGGTGGGAAAATCCCTTTGCAACCAATCAAGCCTTGAACTTTTTCCCTTTTTTTTGATACTGCTGGTTTCCTTTTATAGACCCACTTGCACCCAATATTCTTCTTTCCCTCTAGAAGCTGAACTAGCTCCCATGTGCGATTTTTCTGTAAAGACCATCTCCTCAACCATTGCACTCATCCATTTTTCTTTCTCCTGGCTGGTGATAGCTCCTTGAAAAATGGCTGGATCATAGCTTCTGATGAGAAGTGCACAAGAGACCAAGTTTTCGTAACCCAATCAGCTAGGAGGCCTTACATTGGTGTGTCTTTGTCTATATTTGGCTAGATTATAATTCTGCAAATCATCTGGATTAGAATCACCAGGTGTTGGATTTGAACTTTCACCTCTCTCAGAAGCTACTGGTTGTTATTCTAAATCCATCTGCACTGCATCTGAATTAGAACTCTTCTCTGACACCTTGTCTTGATTCTGCTGTAATATAAACTGCTCATCAAATATTGCATCTCTGTTGATCACCATCTTCTTTGTAATAAGATCTTAAAACTTGTATCCTTCCACACCTTTCATATAGCCTAGAAAGATGCATTTCTTGGATTTTGCATCAAGTTTTGATCTTTCATCTCCAGGTACATGCACATAAGCAGGACAACAAAAAATCTATAAATCATCAAATTTAACTGGATTACCTGTCCATACCTCTTTTGCAATCTTGCCACCCAATGATGCTCGAGGTGATCTATTGATGAGATAGCATGTCATATTCACAGCCTCTGCCCAAAAACTCTTAGGAATCCCTGCATTCAGTCTCAAGCACCTTGCCCTTTCAGTTAAGGATATGTTCATCCTTTCTGCCAGACCATTCTGTTGTGGTGTCTTGCGCACTGAAAAATGTCTCTGAATCTCATGCTCCTCACAGAACTTCTGAAACTGTAAATTTGTGTACTCTGTCATTATCAGACCTCAAATATTTGATCTTTTTGCCAGTTTAGTTTTCCGCCTCAACTTTCCATAGCTTGAATTTAGAGAAGACTTCAGATTTCTGCTTGAAGAAATACACCCAAACTTTCCTGGAGAAATCATCAATAAATGTAACAAAATACTGAGATCCTCCTAATGATAATTTCTTGGTAGGGCCCCATAAATCAAAATGCACATAATAAAGAATCCCTTTAGTTTATGTTTTCTAGTTATAAAACTGACTCTAGTATGTTTTCCAAGAAAACAAAACTTATAAAGATCGAGCTTGCAGCTTTTAACACCATGCAACAGATTTCTTCTATGCAATTCTGTCATCTCACGTTCACTGAGATGACCCAGACGCATATGTCATAGCTTTGTATTATCATCATCAGACTCCAAAGAATGAACTCCACCTTCAACAGTACTCCCTAACAGTTTGTAGATATTGGCTGCAGTTAACTTTCCTTTCATCACCATCAGCACACCCTTAATAATTCTGATGGTTTCCCTATCCTCATCAGCTTTAGAAATAAAACCATTTATGTGTAGAGTGCCCAAGGAAATCAAGTTCTTCTTCAGATCCGGAATATGTCTGACATCACATAACATTCTAACTATGTCATCACCCAAATAGATTGAACCTGAAATAGTTAACCTGTATGAAGTAAATCACTCCCTGTTAGGTGTTATGTGATAAGAGCACCCTGAATCAAGAATCCATGTATCCGTGAACTGAGTTGATGAAACTGAAAGCATATCGCCATCACTGTAAGCTGAATTTTCATTTTGCACCACATTTATAGACTTTGATGATGCGTCACCTTTCTCCCCAGTCTGCTTCTTCAGCTTTGGACAATCTCTCTTCATATGACCTGGTTCCTTGCAACTGTAAAAATGAATTATTTTTTTTCTTTTGGACTTCGATATGGAATTTTGCCTTCCAGAACCCTCTTTCTCTTTCTTCCTTCCACGATCCTGCTTAGCCTTGACATATAATCTATCGTCGTGAGAGCTTTCCCCTGCATTCTGCTTCTGTTGGTTGTGAGACAACAATGTTGCAATAATCTCATCAACTCTAATAGTCTCTTTCCCATATGTTAGAGTAGTCATCAGGTGTTCATAGGAAGAAGACAATGAACACAACAAAATCATCACTCGATCTTCATCCTCAATATTCACATCAAGCCGTGATAAATCCGTGATTATTTGATTGAAACCATTAACATGTTGTGTCAGAGCAGAACCTTCTTGCATATTCAGCTCATACAACTTTAGTTTCAGATACAACTTATTCGTCAGAGATTTAGCCATAAAATGAGGTTTTAATTTCTTCCATATCCCCTGAAAATTTTAGATTCATCACGTGATACATAACTTCATATGTCAGACATGGTCGTATAGTTGCTGTCGCTCGTTGTTGCAATTCTTCCTAATCTTTGTCCTTCATGACATCTGGTTTCGCCATCGGCAAAGCTTTCAAGATTCCCTATTGAGCAAACAGATCTTTCACCCTTGTTTGCCATAGTTCGAAGTTACCAGTTCCATCAAACTTCAACTAAACTTTTCTGAAAAATTACTTCAAGATTCTTAACCTATTACTTGCCTTTTCTGTCCGCGTTCACTAAGATTCTGCCAAGGAATACCTCAAACAAAAGAATAAAATGGGACCAACTTTCTTCACCTTCAGCAAAGAAAACCAATCTTTCTCTTTAGAAACCAATATCTCGCTTCCAGGAACAAGAAACAAATCAGAGCCAAATTTCTTCCGATTTGTTCTCTGCAGCTGCCTTCCACAAATGAATCAGAGCTTAATGGGAAATCGCCTCTAGCAAATTGGAAGAAATTACCTTTCCTGCCTCCGCAAGGAATATCTTCAGTAAAATATATTCCTGCAATGGAAATAAAAGATTCCTTCCAATTCCTCCTCCAGCTTCCAAAGAAAATCAGAAATTGCCTTTTTTCAGCAAAGGAAATTCGTAAATCACATCCAGTGATCAACAAAGGAAATTGTGAAATCAGAAATCTCATCCAACGAACAAAGGAAATCGCCTCCAGAAGGAAATCAGAAATCGCATCTAGCGAAGGAAACTAGAAATCACACCTCCTATTCCTTCCGTCTCGAATCAGTCTCAGCCCAGTAGCCTGCCGCGCCGGATGGCTTTGCCTCGAACCCTTTGTCGCGATCCTCCGCTCCTTTTCGTGATTCAAGACCTCCAACCGAAGCCCTTCGAGCGAACTTCCCAGCTGAGACTCTCGCCTGCCGCGAGAGAAGGAAGCCTCACTCGCCGACTTCGCCTGACGTCGAATCGTATCCCAGTCGACCTCCACCGCTTCGTTGAACAGCCGCAAACTGGCAAAAAAAAAGAAAATATTTCTTCTTCCCATGCTTTGATATCACTTGTTGAGAAATTAGGGCGAAAAAAAAAATAAAAACGACACAAATCTAGAAGAACACAAAGAGATTTAATGAGGTTCAGCAAAGATGCCTACGTCCTCGGGAGCAGAGTGGTGGCTTTCCACTAATTCAGAAAAAAGTACAGGATACAGAATTCAGCGATACCTTCTGGGGTTACTAACATATCTATTTATAACCTCAAGATTAAACCCTAAGTACAATATGTAATTTCAATATTACCTCTGTACCGTACCGCGGGGCATTGCCCCCGCACCCCCAACCCACATAACTTCCCGATTTGGACAGATTCTTCCGCTCTGCTTCGATCCAACGTCTGTCACTATATAGTATATGAGTCATACCATAACAACAACCACTCAATTTTTATAACCAGTCAATAGCCTAACAACTAATCTTTTGTTTTTACAAAGCATACCACAATGCCTATGCATGAAAAGAATGGGGGGTGGGGGTGTTTGGGGGGTTGAATGAATCCATTAGCGTTCTGTGTCACACCTGCTGTGGTAGAATTGGGGGAGCAGGTTTGTGCTGTCCGGCGACATTCGCATGGAAACAAANCAACCGAAGCCCTTCGAGCGAACTCCCCAGCCGAGACTCTCGCCTGCCGCGAGAGAAGAAAGCCTCACTCGCCGACTTTGCCTGGCGTCGAACCGTATCCCGGTCGACCTCCACCGCTTCGCTGAACAGCCGCAAACTGGCAAAAGAAAAAAAGAAAATATTTCTTCTTCCTATGCTTTGATATCACTTGTTGAGAAATTAGGGCGAAAAAAAATAAAAATGACACAAATCTAGAAGAACAGAAAGAGATTTAACGAGGTTCAGCAAAGATGCCTATGTCCTCGGGAGCAGAGTGGTGGCTTTCCACTAATTCAGAAAAAAGTACAGGATACAGAATTTAGGGATACCTTCTGGGGTTACTAACATGTCTATTTATAACCTCAAGAGTAAACCCTAAGTACAATATGTAATTTCAATATTACCTCTATACTATACCGTGGGGCGTTGCCCCCACACCCCCAACCCACGTAACTTCCCGATTTGGACAGATTCTTTCGCTCCGCTTCGATCCAACGTCTGTCACTATATGGTATATGAGTCATACCATAAAAACAACCACTCAATTTTTATAACCAGTCAATAGCCTAACAACTAATCTTTAGTTTTTACAAAGCATACCATAATGCCTATGCATGAAAAGAATGGGGGGTGGGGGTGTTTGGGGATGAATCCATTAGCGTTCTGTGTCACAGCTGCTGTGGTAGAATTGGGGGAGCAGGTTTGTGCTCTCTGGCGACATTTGCATGGAAACAACAGTAATCTGGTATAAAAAGGAAATGAGCAAGTGCAGTGGCTTTGTCATATTATGCTTTAGTACAGAACTTGCTAAAAATTGTACTGCATGCATGGCTGGAATAATTGATTGTTTTTATTCTTAAGAAATTTACATATATATCACACAAATCTTTTATATTTATGTATCTAAGTTATAAAATGTAATAATTATATTTATAATACATTAATTTATTTTTAAAAAATTAATAAACAATATATTTTTAATTTAAGCTTAAAATTTTGACTGTTATGTATATAAAAATATGCAAATTCNACAAATCTTTTATATTTATGTATCTAAGTTATAAAATGTAATAATTATATTTATAATACATTATTTTATTTTTTTAAAAAATAATAAACAATATTTCTT
The DNA here is from genome assembly GCA_002079205.1 of Phalaenopsis hybrid cultivar. Taxonomy (NCBI): domain Eukaryota; kingdom Viridiplantae; phylum Streptophyta; class Magnoliopsida; order Asparagales; family Orchidaceae; genus Phalaenopsis; species Phalaenopsis hybrid cultivar. The sequence continues at coordinate 19,424 of JXCR01147026.1, read as the reverse complement.
TAATATACGCTTAAAATTTTGACTGTTATGTATATAAAAATATGCAAATTTAAATGTTATATATGTGAATATAAAAGAAAAGCGTGGGATTTATGTAAATATCTTTATTTTTTAAAATAATTGTATTATTGTTAGAAAACTTAGGACGGTAGAGTGATAATTTAACATTATAACACTGCACTAAAACCTAGCACACACAAATAATAGAAAAATTGTAGGAGAAAACACTAGGTTTTTTATGGGAAAAATTTGGAAAATAAAAAAAATCATGAAGGCTTTATTTTAAATTTATAGTAGTTGTGTGGCTATAATAGTCCAAATTAGGCTACAACAAATATAGTTGATCATGACGACTACAATTGAAACTTGTAATAATAGTAGTTGACCACAAAAGTCGTAATTAGTAGCTGCAATAACGCCAGCTAGTCAAAGATGCCATAGTTAAAATGCACAACATTATGTCACATAGGTCATGGTTGGGGTCTATAATGACGTCAGTTGGCAACAATGGATGTAATTGGAAATTGTAGTAGCAGTTAGCCACATAAACCATAGTTAAGGGCTACAATAGTGTCAGTTGTTACAGAGACCGTAATTGAATGTAATTATAGCTAGTCACGTATGCCGTAGTTAGGGGCTAAAAGAACGTCAATTGGTCACAAAGATTGTAGTTGGATGTTGTGGCAAAAGTTTGTCATATTGGTCGTCGATAGAGGCTATAATAATATCAGTTGATCATAGAGGCAATAATTGAAATTTGTAGCAATAGTTGGTCATACATTGCTGCTAGATTTTAACTTATTAAAACCTCTATTTGAATNGACCGTAATTGAATGTAATTATAGCTAGTCACGTATGCCGTAGTTAGGGGCTAAAAGAACGTCAATTGGTCAAAAAGATTATAGTTGGATGTTGTGGCAAAAGTTTGTCATATTGGTCGTCGATAGAGGCTATAATAATATTAGTTGATCATAGAGGCAATAATTAAAATTTGTAGCAATAGTTGGTCATACATTGCTGCTAGATTTTAACTTATTAAAGCCTCTATTTGAAGAACTTTATTATTGGTTTAGTTCTACTAAAATTTTTCAAAGTCTTAGAAAAAAATTCTTGTATCATAAGCTTTTAGATATAAAATTGCATACCATTGCCTGGAGTATTTCTACTATGCCTAAGGATCGTCGGGTTTGGTTTACCCATCTTGATGTTATGAATATGATGTGCAAAGTTAAAATTATATGGAGGTATTATAATTATACTAAAATCTGTGATGATATTTCTAATGGAAGTTGGAATTTGATTCATGTTATTAGTATCCCTGGGTACTTTTCTCAGTTTATTAATAGNATAAAATTGCATACCATTGCCTGGAGTATTTCTACTATGCCTAAGGATCGTCGGGTTTGGTTTACCCATCTTAATGTTATGAATATGATGTGCAAAGTTAAAATTATATGGAGGTATTATAATAATACTAAAATCTGTGATGTTATTTCTAATGGAAGTTGGAATTGATTCATGTTATTAGTATCCCTGGGTACTTTTCTCAGTTTATTAATAACATATCAATTGTAGATTCTCATATATCTTGACTATGGTTTTGTTTAAATGACTATGTTCATAAAAGATTTGATCTTTTTGCTATATGATAATTTTTGTAAAGTTGAGTGGAATAATTATATCTGGTTGAAATTTCATTCAAGTTAATTTACATTTATCATCTGGAAAATTATTCATTAACTTAAAACAAGTGATATTCTTATTGTTAAAGGTATTTCTACTAATTATAATTGTCATGCTCTATGTTTAGAGAAACTCGTAAACACTAATTTTTTTATTACGCACAAAACTCGATGCATTTTGTATGAAGGATATTCCTAACTCAAATTTAAGATTATTCAAGCATGATTTCAACAAGCTTAAAGTCAAACTAGCCGTCTCAACAATATCAACATAGTAATATGAAAATTTTTTTCAATCTGAGTCCAATCAAGCCCAGATCAAGCCATTAAAGCATATTGGACGCTTTGGATAATCAATTAAATGATCGAAGAAATTCAAAATTTGACATATTTATTGCCAAATCGAGTGTCTTGACCCAAAAAAATTAAAAAGAATCTAAGATTGCAAAATTATTAGGTCATTAATGCACTCAAATAACTAAACAGTCATCTATAACCTAGTGAGATCGGCGAGGACAAATTGATCAAGTGGTTAGGGAAGCTATGCGTCAAAAAAATAAAATTCCCCTTCATAAAAGACAATAATCAAACACCCTCACTTCACTGGAGAAGATGAGAAAAAGAATAAATGAGATTCTAGAGTTTATTATAGAGAAGACTTGATGAGGCCACAGTAGTCGCCGACCACCGATTATTAACGCTCGTGCATGACCACTATCAACCAGTGCATATCATCACTACTTGCCTTCGCTGACAACCGGGCACCACCGACACTTGCTTGCAACTTTTTAGTCAAAATACAGTTTTTTTTGTGTAACAACTATATTTTATTTGTGGTGTACATAAATGTAATTTGTGTGATAAAAATTATCACCCCGATCTTCTCATTGCAAGAGAAGGGAGCACCCATGCACTCATAGTGAATACGTTTGATAGAGTTGAACCACATGGTGTTTTCTCTTCTATAATTTTTCTACGTAAAAATTCTAGTATCTTTGGTAATGTTCATTCTCTTTTATTTATGTGTGTTGTATCATCGCACAATGCTAAGACATTAAAATACCACTCCATCGCCGCAAATTTTATTTTTGTGTTGCATCTTTGTACAATGCTAAGACATTAAAATAATGCCACTTCGCCGCAAATTTCCCGACACTCAAGAAAAACATATTTTGAAAATTGATGAAATTGATCAAACTCTTCGTTTGGTTGCTTAGAAATAGAAAATATGTTTTAAAAAAATGATGATTATATTTTTTATTATTTTGGAGCGTGTAAATGAAATCGTGATTTATGTTGGGGAAATTTACATGCATATCACACCATTCCTATCAATTTACATATCTACATCTAAAATTAGATATTTAAAAACATCACACTTTGGTTATNGTTGGGGAAATTTACATGCATATCACACCATTCCTATCAATTTACATATCCACATCTAAAATTAGATATTTAGAAATATCACACTTTGGTTAATAACGAATGCATGAGAATTTATATTTTAAAAAATTAGTAATAGTAGTATTTTTTTGATAATATCTTAAAAAAATTGAGTGTTGCCCATATAAATACATACGTTAGGTGTCAGACATGAAAAGACAGAAGAATTGTGCGACATGCATGCAAATGACTCTCATTATTTTTACAATAATAAGAGAAATTTCGTGAAAATTTGAAATCAATATTAGTGTCCAACTATTTTCAACCAACAACTAGATTTAAAAAACCATATCACTTCTAAATTCATGATTTTTAACATTGAAACTAATACAATTACATTTTAAATTTCAAAAGAACTAATGAAATTTGAATATAAGCGAAAAAAAAAATTACAATATGCTCCAACAGAGAAAAAAAAACTAATAGGTAACTTCTATGCATAACGAATGCACATATATGCTAAATCTTTCAGGGCTTGATCTCCAGTCTATGCTCAAAGCAGAAACCAACGAATGTTATTAAATATGATCGTTTCTTTATTGGGTAGTTTTTTGACAATCTCCAATGCTTGTCTCTCATATGAACAGAGTAGGGGTACCATAAGCATGGATGAAGATGAGATCCTCAACTCCACTACTAGCAAAAGTATCTTCAAACCTGCCAAAATGGCTGAGAAACTTCTCTGGCATCCTTATAACCTCCTTCCATTTCTTTCTATGAAGCTCCCAAACACAAATTCCTTCCAGCACATCGGGCTTAGTCTCTGATTCCTCCAATTAGAACCAATTGATCTTTAAGATTCATCAGGCGACATCAAGTGAGGGGACTCGGTGTCATAACTATTGTTTCCATCAATGACTTGCATGAAGATTTTGAATCAAGATCATACATGATGAGCCCAATACGGTGCGCGTTGCTCTCCGATAAATAGTGAATCTGAAAGTAAAGGATTCCATTGCATATCATACTTTAATTACCTCCTCTCCAACCAACCAAATCTTCATTGAATGGTACAACTCTCCAAAAACAACTCTTAGAATCATAAATCTGAATGGTAAAGTCCCAATAAAAGAACTCATTTGGCAATGGATTGGATTTCACCAATGTAACTATATAATCATAAGAATATCTGTCCACTGACAAAGACAATGCACTGTATTGTGAAGGTTCTTCATTTAGAGGTTTCAGAACCTGCTTCCAATCACTTGAAATTGGGTTACAAAGAAAAATTCTGTTTTAATTATAGTAATCCATGCAGGAAATCAATCCACATGATGATGAGATAAACCAGTTATAATTTTCATGTGAGAGGAAATCAAACCTGCACCAGTTCTTGAATAGATCATAAATGTAGCCTGCATCGTTCTCGTTGGGCAACATGAAGTACCATGGCTTTTGGGGTGGCATGTTGATCCATATATACTTTCCGGACTTTGTCATCTCATGCCAATACTTGCACACACATCCTGCACTCATTATTCTGTCAATGAGCAAAAATGAGAAAATCTTTAGTCATACATCGTCAGGGAGAATGGTATATATGCCTTCACTTTTGACTTTGTTTTCTTTCTCAAAAGCTTCGAAACCAGGTTTTTCAATTTTAACATAGTCCACGCTGTGCTATTATAATCCTATTAAGAGCAACACAACTGAAATAAACATGATTGTTTTGGTATTAGACAAACTCAATCATCTACAAAAAAATGAGATGAAAATTCATATTAAAAAATTGTTGTCATGGGCCCAAAATTTATTTCCAAAACTAGCACATGTGTTTTCTTAAACTATTAAACTCGTAGATTTATCATAAATTTGGATGTTTGGATGAGATTTTGGTATTAGAATGGAATATGGTGGTAATTTTGTAAAGAGCAATGTTTCAAGTGTTGTATGTGTAGTTGCCCCACATCCATATCCACTATATTAATGTTGAGAGCTCGATTTACTTTTATCCTAATTAAAGCATTTGAATATAACCCCCTCATTTCCATTTACGAATAAAAGAAAACACAACTAAATACACATTGATATTAAAACAAATAAATTCACATTTTTTTCTGTTATTATTATTATTATCAATATATATATATTATTATTATATTAGATGTTATTATTATTATTATCTCGTTTACGTGAATCAGGTGGTATGCATATATNATACACATTGATATTAAAACAAATAAATTCACATTTTTTTTCTGTTATTATTATTATTATCAATATATATATATTATATTAGATGTTATTATTATCATTATCTCGTTTACGTGAATCAGGTGGTATGCATATATATATAGTAAATTTAATTAAATGATCATAGTCATTTGATCCATTAATAATTGCTTAAAAGAAGTCCAATCTGAATGTGGATGAAATTTTTTGAAGATCTGAGCAAGTTTGAGCGGTTCATTCNCCATTAATAATTGCTTAAAAGAAGTCCAATCTGAATTTGGATGGAATTTTTTGAAGATCTGAGCAAGTTTGAACGGTTCATTTAACATCCTTATGATAAATTTGTAGGAGGTTCAAAATTCATGATTATAAAATTTTATATGCACGAATTCATGTATAAAAAAATGACTCATTATTACATTCGTCATATATTTCCCAAAATTTAATGACAGACATGATTCAACTCTCAAAAGATAAATTGGAGCATGTTAAGGAGCTTATATGATGTTAAACAACTATATATATATATATATATATATATATATATATATATATATATATATACAATAAATTTAATTAAATGATCTTAGCCATTTGATCCATTAATAATTCCTTAAAAGAAGTTCAATCTGGATGTAGATGGAATTTGTAAAGATCTGAGCAAGTTTGAGCGGTTCATTCGACATCCTTATGATAAATTTGTAGGTGGTTCAAAATTCATGAATATAAAATTTTATATGCACGAATTCGTGTATAAAAAAGTGACACATTATTACATTCGTCATATATTTCNCAAAATCTCATCCAAACATCCAAATTTATGATAAATATACGAGTTTAATAGTTTAAGAAAATAACACATGTGCTAGTTTTGGAAATAAATTTTGGGCACATGACAACAATTTTTTAATATGAATTTTCATATCATTTTTTTGTGGATGATTGAGTTTGTCTAATACCAAAACAATCATGTTTATTTCAGTTGTGTTGCTCTTAATAGGATTATAATAGCACAGCGTGGACTATGTTAAAATTGAAAAATCTGGTTTCGAAGCTTTTGAGAAAGAAAACAAAGTCAAAAGTGAAGGCATATATACCATTCTCCCTGACGATGTATGACTAAAGATTTTCTCATTTTTGCCCATTGACAGTATAATGAGTGCAGGATGTGTGTGCAAGTATTGGCATGAGATGACAAAGTCCGGAAAGTATGTATGGATCAACATGCCACCGCAAAAGCCATGGTACTTCATGTTGCCCAACGAGAACGATGTAGGCTACATTTATGACCTCTTCAAGAACTGGTGCAGGTTTGATTTCCTCTCACATGAAAATTATAATTGGTTTATCTCGTCATCATGTGGATTGGTTTCCTGCATGGATTACTATAATTAAAACAAAATTTTTCTTTGTAACCCAATTTCAAGTGATTGGAAGCAGCTTCCGAAACCTCTAAATGAAGAACCTTCACAATACAGTGCATTGGTTTTGTCAGTGGACATATATTCTTATGATTATATAGTTACATTGGTGAAATCCAATCCATTGCCAAATGAGTTTTTTCATTGGGACTTTACCATTCAGATTTATGATTCTAAGAGTTCCTTTTGGAGAGTTGTACCATTCAATGAAGATTTGGTTGGTTGGAGAGGAGGTAATTAAAGTATGATATGCAATGGAATTCTTTACTTTCAGATTCACTATTTATCGGAGAGCAATGCGCACCGTATTGGGCTCATCATGTATGATCTTGATTGAAAATCTTCATGCAAGTCATTGATGGAAACAATAGTTATGGCACTGTGTCCCCTCACTTCCTGTCGCCTGATGAATCGTAAAGATCAATTGGTTTTAATTGGAGGAATCAGAGACCCAGAAAAGCCCGATGTGCTGGAAGGAATTTGTGTTTGGGAGCTTTATAGAAAGAAATGGAAGGAGGTTACAAGGATGCTAGAGAAGTTTCTCAGCCATTTTGGCAGGTTTGAAGATACTTTTGCTAGTAGTGGAGTTGAGGATCTCATCTTCATCCATCTCTATGGTACCCCTACTCTGTTCATGTTTGATATGAGAGACAAGCATTGGAGATTGTAAAAAAACTACCCAATAAAGAAACGATCATATTTAATAACATTCGTTGGTTTCTGCTTTGAGCCTAGACTGGAGATCAAGCCCTGAAAGATTTAGCATATATGTGCATTCGTTATGCATAGAAGTTACCTATTAGTTTTTTTTTTCTCTGTTGAAAAATATTGTAGTTTTTTTTTCGTTTATATTCAAATTTCATTAGTTCTTTTGAAATTTAAAATGTAATTGTATTAGCTTCAATGTTAAAAATCATGAATTTAGAAGTGATATGGTTTTTTAAATCTAGTTGTTGGTTGAAAATAGTTGGACACTAATATTGATTTCAAATTTTCACGAAATTTCTCTAATTATTGTAAAAATAATGAGAGTCATTTGCATGCATGTCGCACAACTCTTCTGCTTTTTCATGTCTGACACCTAACGTATGTATTTATATGGGCAACACTCAATTTTTTTAAGATATTATCAAAAAATACTACTATTACTAATTTTTTAAAATATAAATTTTCATNGAAAAAAAGTTATTAATCTAAGCATTTGTTATGATTAAATGTCAATAGAATGAACATTTAAAAATAATTAATAAGAAATCACTCGATATAAAATATATAATATCCATTTTAAAACATTTTTAATCATTTAACGAAAAATTGTTAAATTTTAATATATTTTAAATATATTTGTTTATTAATCATTTTTTAAACGAGCTGGCTAATGAGCTAAGAGTCCAGGTCATGATTGGCCTGAGCTTAGCTTGTGAGCTCATCGAGCTAAGTCATAAGCCACTTATCAAATCGAGTCAACTTGGCTCACTTACACCCATAATCAAGTCTAACAAGTGTAGAGTATCACATGCATGTTGTGTTCTAAACATGTCAGATAAATTGATTTTGATAAATAATATTCAATTTTATTGAGAATTATATTAATAATTATTGGTGAAGTTTATACAATAACAACAACAACAAGCCTTTATCCGACTAGGTGGGGTCGGCTACATGAATCCTTTTTCTCCATTGTGTCCTGATAAGTATCATATTTTCATTCAATTTTAATAGATTAAGATCATTTTTTATACAACATGCCCAAATCTTTTAAGGCCCACCTCTGCCTTTCATAACATAAGTCGAATATAAAACATCTACTCTCCTAACTTGATTATTATATGCGCGACGTTTAATGTGACCAAACAATCTAAGACAACTCACACTAATCTTGTTCGCCAATGGAGCTACACCAACATTATCATGAATATATTCATTAAGCATTTTGTCTCTAAGTTTTATGCCACTCAACCACCTAAGCATTCTTATCATGAAAATTTATTTTATGCTTCTCTTTTGAAGGCAAACATTCTGCGCGATAGAGCATTACAAGTCTCATCATCATCTTATAAAATTTTTCTAGAATGATACTGCCATTCTCCCCATACCAGAGCTGTGGCTTCCATAGCTATTAGTCACCAGAATCATTGAAACAAGTTGAGACCTGCAATTTAAGTATTTTAATACATTGTCTGCAACAATTATGACAGTCTTTTTTCTCTTGGTAAATCAATTGTTGATTAGATGACATAATTGCTACATGGGAGGATAATCTATTGTTAATTTATACATGCAAGAACAAATAATTAACAAATTACTACAAAAGCCAAGCAAACACACCAACCAACCATCAAATAGTCAGGATAAACTTTAAAAGAATGTTTACGTACAACCACTCAATTTTTATAACCAGTCAATAGTCTAACAACTAATCTTTAGTTTTTACAGAGCATACCACCATGCCTACGAAGAAAAGATGTATTTCACTTTTTAAAATATTTGAGTGGTATATATGTAAAATTAATGTATAGGTACATGCATAGGAATTAGGTGGTATGTAAGTAAATGCCACCATTTAAAAAAATACAAAAGCAGCTTAAAATATAAAGAAAAAAGGCAAGAAAGAGCTTCATAAGAGTTAACGAAGCTATAAAAATGACTCTTAATTTCTTACACCCGAAATCCCTGTGTATTCACATAGCATTAGCAACGGAGCTATCAAAATCACAATGTCTTATCCTCAGAAAAATTTTGGGAGAAAGAATAAGAAAATACCTTAGCCTTTAATCGCTCCAAGCAAAACTGAAAAAAGAATTCACATCTTATTCCAGACCTTAAATGTGCTGATTCATTCAAACGGTTTCCACCATTTTGCTAGAAAAGGATCCTGAATGCTGTCATGAGCAGTTTCATCCAGAAGTTTCCCGTTCCAAAACAAACCACTGGCAGCGAACCCCATTAACTCGGTCGGGTTCATGTAACCATGAACTCTAGAAACAATGCCTCCTCCGTTGCCATGGGACTCATCTCAACAGTTGTAGCTGAGTTAGGCTCCTGCCGCTGCTCTTGATCATTCTTTGGCCGACGGGCGAAAAATTCTTTGGTGATCCGAGCTTTTTCATCTGATTGCATAACATCAATCATGCCAAATTCTTCCCAATCCACTCGCTGCCAAAGTGCATATCCACCCTTAGCTTTATGTGTGAAGTAATACTGCAAATCAATGGTATGTTCGGAAGCCAGTTTGTCTGCTAGGATTTTGAGCTCCCTTAGCCTATGGCTAATCCTTGAAGAAACTGCGTCATATAAAATACCCTTAGAGACCTCTTCCGTATCATCAACAATCAGGTCTTCTAGCTGTATTAAATCACCAACAACCACCGTTTCCTGCAGGTAAATATTGTATGGAGCAATCTGGTGTGCAGTTTCTTTAACATTACAAGAAACCTAATAACAAAAGGTTCTGTTGATCGTATGCTAAAATCAGAAGTAAATGATGAACATTGATTACCTTTTTGTCAATCTTGGGGAAGTTTGAACCTATAGGCATGATTTCTGGCCTGCCTGAATGCACAAATGGGATGACTATAGGAATTTAATCAGTATCCATAACCAGCCTGTAATAAGAACAATATTAGCATGAAATGGAAGAAAAATAATAATTTAGAATGAAAACAGGAAGTTATGGCCACTGGTGTGAAATTGCTAATCTGGCCTTTGGTTTGCAGCTGGATTTATGACAGCGCGGTGGAACTGGTATGGCTTAGGGGGTAGTTTTTTCTAGTTTTGTGGTAGGCATTGCAGCTCACTGATAGTGTAGCTATGTTCAAATGCTGAGCTTTTAATTCTTCGTGTTTTTATTTATTAAAAAGGGACTTCGTAATTATAAAAGGAGCATCAAAGGAAACTTTAAAAAACACAAGATTTTCCAAATAAATACCAAGTTAGATGGGAAATTCTTTCCAACTCTCTTCCTGCTTAGCAGCCCAAACATTTTCCGGAGAGGTATCTTGGAATGTTTGACTTCGTGACTTCTATTCCACTGACTAATCCTTGCAAATTGTTTGTGCATTTTACTATTTGTATTTCTATTATTGCATGCTTTTGAATAAATTGGATAATCAGTATAATTTCAGATTTCTACAAATTTTTTCTAATGAACGACTATTAAATTGGGTTTCTTCATATTTTTATGGTGCGTTTGGGGGGGATTATTCACTGCGTATTTGCGTGCTAAATATCTGCTTCGAGGACATTCAGCAAATCCTTGAACGATTACTTCATGTAATCCGAGAGTATCTCTAGAAATCCATATTCAGCTACCAAACGGGGATACAAACTACCGTCCCCTTCCTTCAAAAACACCAAGTTCTGAGTTTCGAAAACCCTAAGTTCCCTTTCTCAACCTATCGAAGTCGCTTGCTCTTATTGCCGTTGGATTTGAAGGAAGAGAGCCCGCAAATGGTTGCTTGAGGAAATGGTTGTGGAGTTGTGTCACGTGCTTCAAGAATCCAACCAAGGGGGTGTTTGGCAACACATTTTAAAGAGAATTTAATCATTAATTTAATTTAAATCAAGCCAAACACAAAAATTAAATAATAAAAAAATAACTCTTCAATCAAATTTATTCTCTTTTTGTCCTGTGTACAGTTGTTCCAAATTTGAAAAAACCCACAGAGAGACAGATTTAACAGATTTACGTTGTTGTTGCTTCCGATCTCTTGATAAATCCTACTTGACGTAAATTCGATCGTCAAACAGTCCTTAAAAAAGCACATACAAAGTAGAAACAAAAAATGAAAGAATCTAGAAATAAACATTTAAAAAGAAAAAAATAAGGGGAATAAAAATAGAAAGAATGCTCGACATAACCCGACAATAGTGCAATAATCCCCATCCAAGACAGTAGGAAATATTATAGCATACAAAGTAGAGCTCACAAGATATGGTTCTAATGGTTGAAACATAATATATGTTTCCATCCACTTAAGAACATGTCCATATAATAGAAAAATAGATGATAAAATTAATCACAAGAGATAGTAGAGATCAATTATATATAGAGAGCACATCATAGCTCAACCACCCACCCACATAACTACTGAGCCGGGCGAGCACAAAGTGCAACTAAATAGTCAGTCAAATATCAACCAAAAAATAACATAAAACAACAAAAAGTTGGATTTGAGAAAAGAAGGAACAAAAAAATAGTCCATTCAAACAACAGTCACAATGAAAAGACGAAATATAATAAAGTGAAATCTTGTTACTCTACCAAATAACACAACACCAATACCACCTGATATCATGAGTACAAAAGCAACTAACAACCATCCAAAAAAGATGGAAAAATACAAAGCTATATACACATATGCTACCAACAACCATCAAGAAAGAATTTAATTGAGAAAAAACAAGCTCAGACTAACCTAGATCGCAAATTGAGACTGCATCCAGTTTAAAAGGAACAACAAAATATTAGATTAGCTTAAAGATAAAAACAACCTAATAAAAATATAAAGGAACAACAAAATATTAGATTAGCTTAAAGATAAAAACAACCTAATAAAAATATAAATGAAACTTAAGATCAAACGATAGAAAGATTCCCTCCAAGAATAAGAAAAATGTGTAGACAACAAACATACAGAGCATAATTAAAAAAAAAAAAAAACTAGTGTCTCAAATTTAAGTATGGGCACATCAAAACCCAGACAACAAACAGAGACTCAATCTAGATTTTTAGATGAACAAACAAATAATCAATTAAAAAACTCCCTACTAGTAAAAGAAAATCAGTTACATATAAAAGAGTAAGCACATAACAAAAATACAATGAATAATTCCAAAAAAAAAAAACGTTGTTTCTCAAAATGAAGTCTAGGTACATCATAACAAAGCTAATGGAAAAAAATAAAAAGCAAAACATGAAAAACACTAAGAAAAGCAGATCAAATGACAAAAGCAAGTTCACAAAAAGTTAGAGATTATAATTGGAGATACCATTCTTAAATTTCAACTTCTTAGTATTCAACTTTGCCAACTCATGAATATTTTTTATAATAGCATCACTAGGGGTATGTAATTTATTCAAAATTCTAAAGTTTCTTTCAACCCAAATACGAATAGCAATAGCTTGCATCGCAATTAGAAAAAAAAGATTATAAACTTTATAATTGATGGAATCAACATGATAAATAACTTGAAACACGTTGCTAGCCGATATAAAGAATCCACCATTATGAATACATTTTTTCAAGAGATGATGAGAAAAGAATATTAAAAAAATAAATGATAACGAGACTCTAAATCAATAGACAAAAATACAAATAATATTAACATGAATGCCTCTAGCATTCAAAATATCATTTATCTTTAGAACCTCGTGAATAATCCCTTTAGACCAAAAGCTTATTCCAATACCTTCTAGGCAAATTTTAATGAGTATAAAAGTAGGCCTTCTTATTGGAATAGTACCCCTATATCTATAATTTATATTGTTATTAACATTCTGTATATCATAAATTAAATTGAGACATTTATCGGGAAAACTCTGATTTTGACTAAAAGACCAACAATTATAATATATAACATATTTGATTTTAACAAAATTTTGAAATTGAAACTATCAAAGAAAGAATTTTCAAAAATGTCAAAAGAAAATCACCAATTATCCAGGGGTCAAAAAACTAAAGAAGATTACTCACACAATTAACATGAAAATAATGGGAGCAAAATTTGATAGCCAACTTAGTAATTTTTTTCCAAAAAAAAAAAAAAAGAGATTGATAATTGGAAATTAACCAAATGGAACCATAATGTTCAATGCACCAATTAGCTTAAAATTAATTAAAATTGAAATGTCTTCAAATAATTTTAGCCTAAAACATAAAATCAAGATTATCTAAAGAACAACAATGCCTCCATAAGACTTAGGTAAAGTAACATTCTCCCGATAAATAATACTCATTTTCGCTACATTACAATTATTAAATAAAAATTATTAAAAAATAAATCTTTCCTCACCGACTTAAAATAATGAGTCCACCTTTTTAAAATAAATGGTCTACCATTTATAAACTATGTTCGTCCTCACAAAACCAGGTCAAAATATTCCACACAATTAAATTTAAAAAGAAAAAAACCCTTTGTAAGAGATAACATATAAACCACACCTTTAAGCTTTCATATTTTAGAAATGATTCGAGGCATGCTACCATTAAACTGACTAATGAAAGATTCCAATGTTTAGATCCATCATCACTTTCTTGCTCAGAAAAGATAACTTTTTCTTGTTCATAAGGTATATAAGAAACAGTAAAATTTGTAAAAGCAGAAAAATTTGAAGAAATAAGACCTTTATAGTTAAGGGAAGGGCTAAGGTTTGAAATAGATCTAAAAGAAAAAAAAAGATTAAAAAAAGGAATAGAAGACAAATCCATGGTTAGAAAAATCTCATGATACTAAAATTCTCTTACTTATTTGAGCATCTTATAAGATAGAAATCTAAAAAGAAATAAAAGCTAGTTTAGAGCTTTGAAAGACACTAAACACTAAACACAATCTTATAGTTTGTTTGTGATGCCTTTTATTTTTATTTACTTTTAGTACATTTTTTACATATATGTTTTAAAAAATTAAATTAGTTTATATTTTATAAAAACTAAAAAAATTAAATGTTATTTTGAGTATATAAAAATAACTAAATATGTTATTGTTATAAAAATAATTTAATTTGTTGGTTTAGAATCTTACAAATTTACATAATTATGTGATTATATTTATTGATCATGTGTACAACAAAATGAGCTTGACAGAGAGCCATCCACGACAAAATTGCATGTCTTCACACATCGACACACGAACACACGACAGTATCCTACAACTCTGTGTGCATGTCCTCAATGTAAGTTTTAAAAAAATTTATTTTCTATTTTTCTGAAGAGTTATTAATATACCAATTAATGTTTAAAATGTCAATTATGTTTGAATTTTTTTATGCAAGAGTGCCAACAACTCTGGAGAGACAGATGGAGATGGTTAGCCGATCCTCGTCATCCGCTAGCAATAGTGTTAGTTAGTCTACCACTGTTCAACCTGATTTTGAATTGTGGAAGCATGCAACGTGGAAGAAGAAAGAGAGAGTGTATGACCTTGGAGCAAAGGGGAATTTGATGCCGAGCATTCCCATGAAGTTGTGGGAGGCCCTAAACCCTCGTTATAAGCTCAGCATGAGGAGCTTGCCAGACGGGTCATAATGATGAACTAAAAGCTCTCACAGATGTGTGAAGACCAGCAAATGGCTGCAGATAGTCTAGCACGTCTGACGGAAAGTTTTGTTCACCAGAACAAGTAACATAAGAGTTTTGTCGAGGAACATGAAGAGGATGGCAGGATGATAATGAGGAGGAATATTCGAATTTTAATTATGTGTTTAATGATGCTCCCCAGATAGAAGGGCTGATTATATGTTTCTATCATCTCAGTTTAATCAAAATTTCAACTTTTGTAGTTTTGAACATTAAACTTTTTGATCTTTTTATTATTAATTTAATTTGGTAACATTATTTAGATATATTAGAGCTTTCTTTTACCAGTACTGATAATATATAAATGTTATATTTTGTTGTTTGTGTTTGTTCTGTGCAGATATGTGGAAATCTAATTGCCCTATATATTTTTTTTTGGTTACAAGTTTGCGTCGAATTAACGATGGACTATTTCGACGCTAAGCGTTGCAATAATCTCTTCG
>JXCR01147025.1:201230-218070 GCA_002079205.1 Phalaenopsis hybrid cultivar | reverse complement strand
ATTCTTTCATAGTTATAAAATATGGTTATGGTCATCAATCTAAATGATAAAGAATTTATTCTTTCTTCCTGACTTTCCATCATCAATGTAATACAAAGTTTTTTCTTTAAGGGAAAATTATATTGGATTGAAAGATTAATAACCTGAAATCGTCTTCAATGGATCATGGTTTGCTTTTACATTCATTCTCTTTTAGTGATTTCACATCTTAAGGTAATATGATTCTCTCTTCAAATTACGAACATCATCTTCATTTATACTTTTTTTTTTAGGTTGTTATACTATAATGAACAAATTTTAAAAGGGACATTCTTTCTATTTTTATCTAAAAGAAGAGGTCCTAGAAATCTAAATTTAAAACATTTCATGTTCACATGGCATGTTTATTGGCAACCACTTAAATTATCATTTAATTAAACAATTTCTAGCAAAAAATCTAGGCTTTTAAAATATGAGTTATTATGATTTCATTCTAAAATCACCAAAATTTTTGGCCATTTTGAGGATAATCCAAAGCCAACTAAATAAGTAGCTGGGCACAACTTCTTGGATCAAATTAGTGATATTTAATGTAACCTGTCTTCAATTGATTTACATTATCTTTTATTGATCTAATAAAAATTTTGTCAAGAATTTTTGATATAATTTATATAAAAATAGGCCTAAAATCATCTGATTTATTTTAAGATTAGTACTACCTAAGCGTCTGTATTTCACTAATATAAAAATAAATTGCATAGTTTTTATACCCATATGCATACAACTTATATTGGGATGTTCCAGCACGTTTTTTTCGAACTTAAAAAGCCATTAGCTCTTTTTCGCTTTGTTCTTTATATACTACATCTATGTAATTAGCGATAGTAAGGAGATTGAGTTTAGATAATTGGTTTTTACTGAAGAAAATGTTGTTTTAAATATTAGAATAGTTGTGGTAGTAGAGAAATGCTTTATTACCGTAGTATTATATGAAATTTTTGCGTGCTCACAAATAGTTAAATTGGCTATATATCACCGGAGACTATTTTTTATGTATAATGTTACCTTCTCTTATGGTGGGGAAAGGCAAACTATTCTAACGTTTAACAACATAATGATGCTACGTCCATTAAACAAAAATTCTTTTTTTTCACTCTCTTATATATTATCCACATAAAACACCTTGTCTCATACGTGCTACCTTTAACTTATTTATATGCACGCAATATCTTTGTTCAATAGATGAGCATTTNAATCTTCAGCCTACCAAGCCAAAGATGGAGATTATGCCAGAGAAATCGCCGCAGCCAGAGAAGAAGAGATGAAGACCGATAGCACGAGGGGTAGGGTAGGGGTTGCCTTTGTTAGATTGGTTGTTTCGGATTCAGGGGAGAAATTCCTCGAACCACTGACTGTGTATGACTATCTCTTCGCCCCTATGGGGTCTTTTGAATATAACGATTACGGTTTCGGCTACGTTTTGACTGTTTCTAGCGATATCGTGATTGTTAACGACCAATCTAACATCGATTGCGATTCACAAAATGATCCTCAAATCATACTTAAGTCCAATGAACGCGTTAATGGAAACGACGGAGATACCGACAACACCTGTTATTACAGTTCTGGAAGTGAGGAGCCAGTCCTCGAGTGTCAAGGGACACCAGTAGCAATCAATTTGGACTTTTCAGATTCAGAATCGACACCAGAAGAATCGATTACAACGCTAAAAGAGGAGGAAATTACAGAAGTATATTTGAGAAGTGGAAAAGCGTTACCCTCAGGGACATCTCTAATGGAAAAAGGGAAGCGAGCAGTTGCTTCAAGCGAACCACCTCCAGCAATGGAAGAGACACAGGTTCGAGAGGAAACTGGAAGTCCAAGCAAAGTGGATTACAACGTACTAGCACATCTCAGGAAGTGCCAGCCAAACTAACTATTTTCGATGCTCTGATCCTGTCAAAGGAGATGAGAGAATCTCTGGTCAAGGCCCTACTTGATCCGGAGATTTGCTTAGCTCAGTTGGCTAGCACGTCCTCGGATGAGTTTTTTTCGTTGAGAGATCAACCTGGAGTAACTTTCACAGATCAGGATTTGTTGCTGCGTACTACTGACTACAATAGACCACTTTACATTTCCGTCAACATCGGCAGGTTTGTGTTATTCAGAGTTTAGTAGATCCAGGAGCATCACTCAACTTGATGAGTCTACGGACGTTAGCATATTTGGACTTCGACATTCAGGAGCTCATCCCCGATAAAATGATGTTAAGAGGATTCAATCAGAAAGGAGAGAAAGCTCTTGGGTCGATTACACTACTAATGAAGGTAGGAGAGCTAGTAACAACCGCTAAATTCCATATCATCGACGCGGAAACTTCGTTCAATGCTTTGCTTGGTCGACCGTGGATTCACGAGCATAACATGGTTCCGTCATCTCTACATCAGTGCATCAAGTATTTTAAAGGAAAAGAGAATTGCATCAAAGGGGATTTACAACCGTTTTCGATTCATGAAGTAGGCATCCACGAAGACGCCGCCTACTATGTTCCTCCGAAGAAGACAGTCTTTTCTTGAGAAGTTATGTCACATGAGACTGGAGATTCAAAGGTATCACATGAGCAAGATTATTCAGCTCCGCTTCAACAATCCACTGTCACTCCTCCGCAACGAGTTGGTAGGGGTTCTTTTACTCCATGGACCCGAGATCGAGGCCGGGGACGCGGGCGAGGAAGAACCAGCACGACAGTTGAAAGGACTAAGCCGACCATCAACATTGATATGGAAGAAAGTTCTGACGAAGGAAAGTCGGATGAAGAAGCGATGATGATAAAACGAAAGAAGCCACAATTTGAAATTTCTTTGGAAGACGTCGAGAAAAGTANTCATGAACCAAATTACCCTTCTTCCGTTGACATGCTTCACCCATTTCTTTCTTAGGTAAGTATGATCAACTCTTTTGGACTTCAGGACCGTCTGTTCGATGACCTTTGAACAGAGAGGTTCAGAAGTTCATTAGGACTTTATTTTTGTGTGGGGTCGGACCCTCGATAGGTGTGTTGGTGGACTAGCTCCACCTGGACGTTGTAAGTTGTGTAGGGCCCGCACTGGGTCCTCGTTTTGTCTTTTCCTCGTATCCTTTTTGGTTTAGTTTGCTACTTGCAAATTGAGCCAGTTGTTTCGTCTTTTAATCGTTTGTTTGATTTATTAAATATCTTAATATTATAATTGCTAAGCAAATGATAAATTTGAAAAACACATCTTAAAACTCACGAAATAAAGACAATTAATAATAAAGAAAATGTGTACCCAGTTCACAGAGCGGCCTTTGTTTTTTTTTAGTGTCCGCACTAAAACGATAAGGTATTGGCCGATACTGACTCTCAGAGCTTTCTTTTTGAAGCTGCTACAATGGAGTTCCCAACTCTTACTTTCTCCTGCAACTTGCCCTAAGATCAAGTTTGGAGCTGGATTTGATGAGTTGGAGGTCGTACTTGGAAAGGCTCCATTCGTCGTCATGAAAGTTGCTCCTCCTAAAGTTCAGGAGCCTTCTGTCGGGTTTGACTTGAACTGCCCCCAGGACTTTCCTGCTTATAAGAGAACGAAGACAGTCACCGCCCCAACGTCTGTTAAGTCAGTCGTTCCTTCATCCGTCCGTTCGAGAGTGGTTACACCTACCGCCGCTGGATTCACTGTTATTGTGCCCGTTGTACCTTTTGCTAAAGGAAAGGAAGTCTTAATTGAAGAGGATTCAGTCGATACATTTGCTCTCGCCGTCAGTTTTCGAGACTGGTTCCAATTCAAGAACCGCGCCGCCGACTAGATCACAAAGAAGAAACCGTAGTCGGAAGATTCAGAGGGCCGCCAGGGCCCAGGCTACAGAGATAGCCCCAGTCGATGAGATTCCTCAACAGGAGGAACTTGGATTGCTTGACACATCCCCTCTCCTACGTGGAAGTAGATTTCATCAGTTGATGAATACCTCCGGGGATGAGAGTGTTCACAAGATCGTTGCTGCTTTACCATCATCTCATGGTCGTGGTGAGGGGAGGGAGAAGCCTACTCCTATCACCAGAGTTTGTACAGTGTTCGAAAGATTGGCTGCTAAAGAGGAGTGCAGTGTCGCTGAGTTGCTTAAGCGAATGGGATGCACCGTTTCTTGAAGAATGTCAGGCCTGTCCGCCAGCATCAGAGATCAGCTGAAGTACCTCCAGCCCGTATTTCAGTCAGATTTTGCCTTGGAAACCGAGTCAGTACTTCTGCTGCTATTACAGATAATGCACCTGTTATGCTGAGGCCCGTAGGACGTTGACCGGTTAAGTCGCGTTTAGACCCGAGAATACCGCCTACCGTCGTTCACAATGATTTCCCAAGGAAAGATAAATGGAAGAAGTCGTCCGATGATGTACTTAGTCTGCACCGTAGGGAGCATGCTTCTCTTCGACATACCGATGCCTCTACCGAGAAGCTCCATCTTAGGGCATCAACGTCGGAAAAGAGGGTGTGAGTACCTAAGGTTGCTGCACCAGTGCCTTCTGTTAAGCCCGTGAGGCAGACTTGTGGAATAAAACAAAGATCTGAAATATCTAGCGTTGTCACAATAGTTGATAGTGGAGTGAATGAGCAAGTAGAGGATGCTCAGCAGAATCCTCCAGATTTCAAGATAATACGAGAATCAGTAATTGAAGAAAAGGTTAAGAAATTGAGAACCGAGATTTCTGAGTTAGCCAGAGAGCACAGAGTCCTCATGGATGATGAAAATGGAGACTTTGAAGATTACCTCGAGGAAGATTTCATGGACATTCATGTCATCGAAACTAGAGCTACTTGATCTGTGCGCGATGCCCAACTGCTTGTGGAAGGGAACGCCGTGGATGAGCTGCGTAGGGCTATCTTCCTGAAAAACGAAGAAATCAACCAAATGAATAAAAGAATGGAGGAGATGGCTGCTACAATGACCGCAACTCAGGGACAGTCTCAACCACAACAGGTAGCCTCTCCAGAAGTTAATCAACCAGAAATTGTACAGACCATAGATGAGAGGAGGGAAGTTGCCTCAGCTAACAGAGATGATCAGCAAAAGAGAGACTCTGCTCAAAGCGTTATTCCAGAGAGAGAATTTAAACAGATGGTTGAGCAGGTTCAGGAGGCCTTAACCCAGTTTATAGGTGGTGCATTGGTTTTAAAGGGTAGACCCTACCCGGAGGAATTCGATTTTGTACCCTACCCTAAAGGTTTTGTGTCACCGAACTATAAGATATTTGATGGGACTAGAAATCCGAGGCAGCATATAGCACATTTTCGAGCAAGTTGTGGCAACACCGGAGGTAGTGAAGCATTGTTTTTCCGTCAGTTTGTCAGCAGCTTATCAGGGATAGCTTTCGATTGGTATGCCGAGTTGCCCAACGGATCAGTGAAAACATTCTCCGAGTTAGAACAGTTGTTTGTGAAGAGATTTGCTGGAGCACAACACTACGTTTCTATTGGAGATCTTGTGACAGAAAAGCAAAAATCTACCGAGACTTTAGTGGATTATATTTTGAGGTGGAGAAACCTTAGCATGAAGTGTGAACCCCAGCTACAGGAACATCATGCGATTGCGATTTTGCTCAAGAGCATACATGGGCCAGTAGCTTTCATGCTCAAAANTATTGAGGAATCTATTTGGTCTTTCATGCATGCTAGGGGGTTTCGGCTTTGGCATCTTAAGACTTGCTCTTGTTTAAAATGAATGCTAGAGAGTTCACTTTACTTTTTTTATATACAAATGTGGGGGTTCGGTTTATCTCCTGTNTTCGGCTTTGGCATCTTAAGACTTGCTCTTGCTTAAAATGAATGCTAGAGAGTTCACTTTACTTTTTTTATATACATATGTGGGGGTTCGGTTTATCTCCTGCGGCTTTCCCTTACTTGAAATGCATGTTAGGAGGAAATTTATTTAATCTGAAAAGCTTTGTATCTTATTTTGAGGGCTTGGTTAAGCTCCTCGTGAGGCATCTCCCCTGCTCAAAAATCTGTGGGAATCGTTGTATGCTTGGAATATTTAGACATGCAGGTTGTTCCTTGGCTTTGGATGGCTCGGTTTTACTTATAGGTGGCTGAGACTTTAATTTCTGTTCAAGCCTGAATTTATATCAATGCTTGGGGCCCGTTTTAGCCTTGTTGAGCTTTGTTTTGGCTTTTGGTTCTTGTTGGGCTCGATTTTGGCTTGGTTTGGAGTCTCGGCTTTGGCTTGAAATGGCTAGAACTTTATTTTTTTATGGAAGCATGGATTTTGATATTGCTGGNTGTTTTGGCTTTTGGTTCTTGTTGGGCTCGGTTTTGGCTTGGTTTGGAGTCTCGGCTTTGGCCTAAAATGGCTAGAACTTTATTTTTTTATGGAAGCATGAATTTTAATATTGCTGGACTCGGTTTTGGTCCTTGTTGGGCTCAGTTTTTGGCTTGGTTTGGAGTCTCGGCTTTGGCTTGAAATGGCTAGAACTTTATTTTTTTTATGGAAGCATGGACTTTAATATTGCTGGACTCGATTTTGGTCCTTGTTGGGCTCGGTTTTGACTTGGTTTGTAGGCTCACTTTGGGCTCTTACTGATTTTCGATTTGTTTAAAGGTGANTTTTGGCTTGGTTTGGAGTCTCGGCTTTGGCTTGAAATGGCTAGAACTTTATTTTTTTTATGGAAGCATGGATTTTAATATTGCTGGACTCGATTTTGGTCCTTGTTGGGCTCGGTTTTGACTTGGTTTGGAGGCTCACTTTGGGCTCTTACTGATTTTCGATTTGTTTAAAGGTGGCTGGAATTTTAATTTCTATCAAAGCTTAGATTAATATCAATGCTGGGGTCCCGTTTTAACCTTGTTGGGTTCGGTTTTGGTCCTTGTTGGGCTCGGTTTTGGCATTCTACGGGTTTTTGGCCTAAATTTACATATGCTGAAGAAATTTATTTTATAAGAGTTCCATGGCTGCTCTTGTTTAAAACATGCGTTAGTTCCNTTGGGTTCGGTTTTGGTCCTTGTTGGGCTCGGTTTTGGCATTCTACGGGTTTTTGGCCTAAATTTACATATGTTGAAGAAATTTATTTTATAAGAGTTCCATGGTTGCTCTTGTTTAAAACATGCGTTAGTTCTATATTTTGTTGCCTTGAGGGTATGGAGATGTTTTCTATTCTTTTTTTGTAACCCAAATTTGAACCTTAGCTGTGGCTCGGTNTATA
Source organism: Phalaenopsis hybrid cultivar (assembly GCA_002079205.1). NCBI lineage: Eukaryota > Viridiplantae > Streptophyta > Magnoliopsida > Asparagales > Orchidaceae > Phalaenopsis > Phalaenopsis hybrid cultivar. The sequence goes on along the minus strand of JXCR01147025.1, from coordinate 210,884 downwards.
TATATATATATATATATATATATATATATCATCGTGGATGTCGTTGCTCCGCTCTGCTAGGGTTTCACCTCATGGCGAACCCTACCGTCTGCTACACGGATCTCTCGTGTCATCTATTTCCTTGTTTTGTCTTCTTCGTCGACGTTGGTGATTGTGTCATCGCGTTGTCGTGTTTTTGGCGATAGAGCTGTTCGCTTTCGTGCTTCGTGTTCGTGGGGTCTTCTCTAGCGTCAACTCGACACTGTTTTGCTCGACAGTGGAGCCAGGTCTACCCCAGCCTTCTGCTGCTTACTTGCAGTGTCTTTACTGCCTTTTTTCATGGCAGCTTTTCCTTCCTCTCTTGGGACTAAACCTGCTCCGGAGGTGGGCAAACCCTCCTATGCTAAAGTGGTTCACAAATGCAGCTCCCCTTTCCACCTATCAGATGGTCCGATATTCCCGCAGATGTATCATGATTCGGTTGCAGAACATGGAGATTGTAATCTCATAAAAAAATTAAAGAAAAAGACGGGCAAACTAACAATATTTCTCTCTGACGCTGAAATATCTACTCGTGCAGGAAAACACAAATTTACACTAGTTTGAAAGTTCCAATTTGGTCGCCCGAAGATGGAGACTATCAGGAAGGATTTTGAAGATTTCAAACTAGTTGGGGCTTGGCAGGTGGGTCTTTTCGACGGAAAACATGTTATGATACAGTTGATCATAGAAGAAGATTACACAATGATTTTCTCAAAAAAATTCATCACAATCGAGGGCAATCATATGAAATTGCTCAAATGGACCCTTGTGTTTGATCACAGTCAAGAACCTCCAATTGCGCTTATCTGGTTCTCATTACCTGAACTCAAGCTTCAATTCTTTGACCTACCTATCTTATATGCAATTGGGACTATCCTTGGAAAACCTTTGTAGGTAGACATACCTACTGTTCAGTTGCAAGGCTCTCTACTGCAAGTATTTTGATTGAAAGGGATATTACACTACCAGATATAGAAGAAGTCTGACTTGGCTCTGCTCACAATGGTTATAGACAAAAAATCATTATGGAACAAAAACCTTTACTACTGCAAGCACTGTAAGATGTTTAGACACTCGCAAGAGAAATGTTTCAGATTGCACCCACATTTGAGAACCAATAGTCAAAAGCAGGAACATGATGTTAGTGCACCCCACGTAACTGAACGTGCTCCCAACAAACCTAATGACAACCAACCTGAGGAGAGAATCACCACAAGACAGGAGTTGGATTCTGCCCCAGGGAACCCTTCTCATGACCATACTATAAAGGATAATGTTAGGACCGAAAATCATGAGAGCCCTGCAGCTGTAGAGGTGACAATTCACACTTCACACACTGTAACCTATCATTGTGGCAACGACTGTCTTTCCTTCTACTGCTGTTCTAATACCTAATCAGACTGAGAATCATATGAGTCAGTCTTCAGATGAAGTATTGCAGGTTTACACTTCTCGGCGGAAGAAGAGACTGGGGGCACACTCCAACTTGGAAACTTAATGAATGATACTTTGGTTACTCCTGGCAATGACACGACGCTTTAAAGTTTGTTATCCGGCTCCACTCCTAAAACTAGAGTAAGAGGTAGAACTAAACTCGCTCGTCTCTAGCTACTTGTTTTCTGCATGTTTTAAATTTTTTGAGTCTATCTGTATCTTTTTTGTTGGGGTATTACTGTACTTGGCATTGTATGGGTAGAGTGTCTCTATTGGGTCTTCTCATATAACCTTTATGTATCTTCTCTATTTCAAAAAAATCAGCTATTAGGCTTTTCAATATATATATATATATATGAGATCTATTGGGCTATCGCTTGCATCCTCATCTAAGGTCAAATATCGCTAAAGATCAGCCACCTATCATCCCTGTTGAGAAGATGCAACCCGATCCTCTTTCCAACATCGCAGTTCCTGACAAAGATATCATACTACAACTACAGATTATGCTTATACCACCCACTGTTATTGAAGAAGACTCACTTGCATGCCAAGACACACGAAAGTGCTCTTTTGATCCAATTAAAGAATAACTAGTACAACCTGTAGTTCCTTCTAATATTCAACAACCTTCACATGTCCAACACACTTTAGACCAAGATCAGGTGAGTCAATCTTCGGAGGAGGAATGACGGGTCTATTCCAGGAGGAGAAGAAGAATGGCGGCCGACTCGAGCTAGGGAACTTATTGGATGATACTTTGGTTACTACTAGCAATGACACTCATCTTACCAATTTATTAGTTGGCTCCTTCCCTAAAATTAGGGGCAGAGGCAAGACCAAATTAGGTCGCTCTACAGCCACCTGATACTTTGTATTTCGGCATTTTTAGACTTTCTTTAAGTCTCTCATGTACCTTTCTGTATTTTCTAATTTTGGAACCATTTGTGGTTATTGTGTGGGGTGTCATGCTTGGACCCTCCCACACATTGTANCTCTCTCACTCTCTTGTTGCCCCGACCCCCCAAGCCCCATCCCCCACCCCCCACACACACACATCAAAATTGAACTTCCTACACTACAGAAAATTTATCATTTTTCAGCTGACTAATTCTCCCAAAAACATTTATAGTAAAATCAGTATCCAGTGAATTTACAATGGGTTTTGAGCGGTCAAAATAACCCATGTTGGAAATGCATTCCGATGAAAAAAAAATTTTCATAAACCAATTTTGACAAAAAAATGGTTGAATATTATCTGCCACTTCTAAAAGGTTTTCTTGAAGTGCTAGCCAACTCTTGGCAAATTCTCCTCCACCTCTTCTAATTTAAACACTAAAACCATCTATAACACACTTGAAATAAAACTGCGCCCTTATCCCCTCAACACCAACTCAAGTATCATGCCCGCACTCTCTAACTACTTGTCATAGTGCTTCCAATTTTATGCTATCCTCATGGACTTTAATCTCCTTGGCTTAATTAAAAACTCTCATCCAAGCCCACCAAAAATGTTTCACACGAGCAACAATATATCCTATTCAAATTATCATATACAGATTCATGAAGTATGCCACACATTTTGAGTGCCATAACAATGTTAATTTCTCTAAATTTTATTTATTCATTGCCTCCTACATGATGAGATGCATAACGATTATGTCAAGTTGTCATGCGGCTAAATCGCCTAACTCAAAGACGATCTCTACCTTCTCACCAAAGGAATTGAAGACAACATCACGTACATATAACAAATCAAATTATCGCCAACTAGTTAGCCATACTTGGCCAATTGGTTGTTAAAGATGACCATGTTCTCAAAATTCTCAGGAGCCTAAATAATAAGTACAAAGATCTTTGTTTTGCAAGTTTTGAGTATCATATCAGTTGCACGTCAATTTGTGATTTGAACCAAGTTTGATTGTAATCGCAGCCCATCATTTCTCAAATACTAATCACTTCAGAGCAAATCCACAATCCCTCCTTCCACATTCAAAGTTTGCTTTCTTTTTTTTGAAGAAGTTGAGCCGAATGGGTAATATGCACAATTTGAACATGTGATCTCACAGTGGAAAACTAAATCCTCAACCGCTATGTCGTGATAAGTANCAAACTCCTTAATACTTGGATTCACCGTACAACTATCATCTTTATCACTCATAGTTTTGCACTTCTTCACCATTTTTCCTAGAAAGAGAAGAACTACTGCAATGCATTATGCATGGCTTCCGAAACTTCACTCCATCAAGCTATTCTTGATCAAAACCTAGGAATCAAAGTTTTATGCATACAAGATTATATAAAAGTCTAGCATGTATGGGCATACAAACCCTAAACGACCATATACAGGCTATCATAAAAACCAAAGCATGGAAAAGAATCAAACATACTATAAGGGCATACATATTATAGATCAAACCCACACACCCTTACATGCAATATTTTAGAAAGAAAAAATGATAGTCAACATAGTTGGAAATACCTCATATCATACTTGAAAGTATGAAAGACAAAGTCTGAGATGGTGCAAGATCACAGATAGTTTAGTACTAGTGATTTTTTTAGCACATGCTAGTGAATGAATATCAATAACAAACAATCCTTAATCACTCTTTACATATAATTAAATCACACGCAAGAAAAAAAAAATGAATTAAAAAAAGGATGAAGGAGAAAACAAAAATTAGACTTATTTATTTGTCAGTAGTCATTATGTAATTTTTGTTCCTATAACATTCAATAAGAAATCAAATGTTCACCATAGCATACATTAGCCCTACCAGAGCAGACCATTATAACGTGAGAGACTATAAAAGAAGAAAAAGTAAAATTACCCAAAATTAGCAAAACATATCCATAAGGCATGGTTAATGATCCATACCACAGAGTCAACACTTGGGCCCACACAGCTAGTTGTTCCCAAGAATACTTTCATTTGATAGAAATATAAAGTTTTTTTTCCTCGAAAAAGAAAAAAGAAAAAATTCCGTTGTGTGTCGGCATAATAAGAAAACAAATCAATGTTCAATCTCACATACGAGAGCATCTTCTTACAAAAAAGAGTGCAAGAAATAATAACTTTTAGTTCGACTTCAACTCTCTTTTTCGGCTATAATGACACCATTCTAAGGTTCCTATGATACACCAGCTTACCCCCCATTTAGGGTCAACAATGATGCGATGGAAATGAAAGACTCGGTTAGACAAAATTATCACTAAGACTAATTCTGAATTGCACCAATAAAGACTCCATGGGTAACGAATTAGTCTCACTCAATCGTCGCAAACATTCATAATTCATTAAATTCAAAATTGTTTGCAAGATGCAAATGCTTTCACCAAAACATGCAAAGCCGCTAAAACATTTCCAACATATAAACTTATGTAACCAAAAGTCTTCACAACCTCCAAAACTATACAATCCAAAAACTGCATAATATCACACGTGGTAAATCACCCTGGTGCTCATTACTCCTTCTTGAAAGTCGTCGACATAAATGTATGAGCTACAAACTAGGCAAAAAAATTAAGTTTAAAGTAAGATTTTATAAACGAAAAAAAAAAATAATATGTATGTTCAACCGTAATTCATATGCATGATAGCAGTACATAACACAAGCATATTTCAATCATATAAAACATTTAAGGTAAGGGGTAAAAAATGCAGTAAAAAGTGACAGTTGTAACAACNACTCCTTCATGAAAGTCGACGACATAAATGTATGAGCTACAAACTAGGCAAAAAAATTAAGTTTAAAGTAAGGTTTTATAAACGAAAAAAAAAAAATAATATGTATGTTCAACCGTAATTCATATGCATGATAGCCGTACATAACACAAGCATATTTCAATCATATAAAACATTTAAGGTAAGGGGTATAAAATGCAGTAAAAAGTGACAGTTGTAACAAGCATATATTTGATTCATTTCAACACAATTATATGAATATCTTTAACTATTTAATAATCAATAACTGCCATCTTAGAATTGTCACTTATATTTGTATAAGATTTTGCTTAATTTATTTCATCATTGGGTCGTCACAAAGTCTGNTTGATTCATTTCAACACAATTATATGAATATCTTTAACTATTTAATAATCAATAACTGCCATCTTAGAATTGCCACTTATATTTGTATAAGATTTTGCTTAATTTATTTCATCATTGGGTCGTCACAAAGTCTATCGGCTACACAACTATTGATAGTTATGCATTTCCCAACATATTAATTATCAACAACCCCTCTGATACCAAAAGATCTGTTCATGTCTAAATATCAAGAGTCAAGAATTTTATAGTTTCCTTGTCATCTTTATTTGCAAGTTATTCATATAATAGCAATCTATCATAAAGCTTGTGATATTCCTTTAAGCGTGTTTCATGTANTTTGGGGGGAGGGGGTTGGGGGCATTTGGGGGCGGCAAGTCATGCTTTTTATAAAACGCGGGCAGTGGGTTTGAGTTCTAGGTCCGCGTTTCTTCGCGTTACTTTTACTGTCTTGCTTTTGCTTCAAGTATCAGATCGATCCCGGCTTCGCGTATCAGATTGATCCCCGATCGGCTTTGTGTATCGGATATATCTGGGCTTCACGTCTTCTTCCCTAATAGTCCAACGAAGCTCTTGCATTTTCTTCGTGTCTTCTGCCCCAACCATCCCGCATTTGCGCATCTTCTTTAACTTCATTTCAGGTGTCTGCTTCTTTCTCTGATATCCTCTATCCCTTACATTTTCTTGGTGGATTTGCTTTATTAGCCGCATTGGTTTGCATAGAGTTTTTTTGTGAATTCGCTTGATTGGTTACTTGTGTCTTCTGCGTGGCAATCAATTTTTGAGATTATTTGGTTTTTGGTTTCTGCCCTAACCCGCTTGATGGTTGCTGATGCTTCATCTTTTAATGTTTTTGTTGGTATTTTCTAATGGTTTTGAGTGAGAATTTGAGAAGCATCATAATGGATAATTTCGGTTTTTTGCATCTGTGAATTGTTTTGTTATTGCTATGGTCTGGTGTTGGATATGTTTTTGGGGAGTTGTTCTTGCAGTGGGATTTGCATCTGTGAATGGTGTTAAGGTGGGGTTTGCATCTGTGAATGATTTTATGGTGGGGTTTGCATCAGAATGGATAGTTTCAGTTTTTTGCATTTGTGAATGGTTTTGTTATTGCTATGGTGTGGTGTTGGATTTGGTTTTGGGGTGTTGTTCTTGTGATGGAGTTTGCATCTGTGAATCTTTTTATGGTGGGTTGCATCTGTAGTAAGGTTTGCAGCTATGAAGAGCAATTGTTGGATTTGTTTTTGATTTGGATTTTTTTTGAGCAAGTGTTGGAGTTGTATGGTGTGTCGTGGTGATGTGGTGTGGTGGTTTGTTGTGATGTGGTGGTTTGTTGCGGTGTGGTGGTTTGTTGCGGTGAGGTGGTTTGCTGCGTTGTGGTGGTTTTGCTGCGGTGGGTGTTGGATTTGTTTTTGGGGTGTTGTTCCTGTGGTGAGAGTTGTACCTGTGAATGGTGTTATGGTGGGGTTTGCATTTGTGGTGGAGTTTGTAGCTGTAAAGAGCGGGTGTTGGATTTGTTTTTGAGTTGGATTTGTGTTTGAGCGGGCGTTGGATTTTTTATGGTGTCATGTTGCTGTGAAAATATTCTTAAAATAAATGGAAGAGGCCATGGGTAAGCAATAAGCAATTATATTGGTCAAATCCTTAGAGTAGCTAAAATTGCAGATTGTTAGAAAGTGTGCATTGCAAAGGAAAAGGATATCAATTGTTTTTAATTCATTCATTAAACATGGTCGAGCAAATGCAGAGAACCTTGAGCCATAAGGAGTGGAGGGAGGTGTGGTGGAGTGTGTGATGGTGTGGTGTGTGGAGGTGTGTCTGTTGGTTGGTTGGGTGTGTGGAGGGTTCAGGGAGGTGTGGGTGTGTGGTGTGTGAAGGGTTTAGGAAGTTGTGGTGGTGAGTGTGGTGTTGTGTGTGGTGTGGACGTGTCATTGTCGTTGGTTGGGTGCGTGGAGGATTTAGGGTGGTGTGGTGGTGTGGTGGTGTGGTGGTGTGGTGGTGTGGTGGTGTGTGTGATGGTGTGTGTGGTGTGGATGTGCTATTGTGGTTGGTTGGGTGTGTGGAGGATTCAGGGAGGTGTGGTGGTGTGTGTGGTGATGTTTGTGTAGATGTGTTATTGTGGTGTGTGTAACGGTGTGTGGTGGTGTCTGTGGTGCGTGTGATGTGTGTGGTGTGTGGTGTGACCATGTGCATATATTATTGCATTTATAATTATGTAACTTTTTTTTCATCATAGTAATAAAATGATTAAGACCAAAGAGGTTGGTACACTCGCAATGTGGGACAAAGAAACAAAAATAATATTTTGTGACATTTGCCTCAAAGAGAGCGATCTAAGAAATAGACCTAGAATCTATTGGTTGACGATATTATCAGAAAATTCAAGGAATATACAGGTAGAGAGTATGATAGGATGCAATTAAAAAAAATAAGTGGGATTAGCTCAAGAAGGATTGTAAAATTTGAAAGGTATTGAAACAAGAATATGTCAAATTTCTTTCTGGTGAAGTGAACAATTGATGCTTCCGATGAGTGGTGGGCAGATAGACTTACGGTAAACATATTTGACATGTTCTCTAATTTGGTAAATTTCAATAAATTGTTTTTAAATTGAAGTAGATGTTATGAATTTGTAGTTGATGCCTGCTGCAAAGAAATTTAAACCCAGTGGACTCGATCCTAAGTTGGAAGAGAAGTTGAATCGAATGTTTGGGGGTTTCATCATTACGGAAAACAATGCATGTGCCCCAGTGAGATAAGGTTTGGTGGCACCCCCGAGAACTTTGGAGCCGACCAATCGAGTGAGTCCACCAAAGTCCCCTGCCCGGACCTCCATAAACATGAGCTCTTTTGTTGTTTTAAGTGTCATCGGGTTGAGAATAAAAAAAAATTTTGAGATGTTTTCCTTCGAAGCCAGATATCACAGCTGGTGGCTTAATGCAATGTTAAACCCCACACATTTCAAGCTTCTGTCGAGCATGTCCTGCAAATTATGAATGCAACTAGAGAAAATCCTGAGAATTTGTCATTGCATTTCTTTGCAATAAAGTTGCTTGAATATACGACCCGTAGAGATTTTTTCGTCAAAATGTCTGATGACCGTAGGGTGGCGTATCTACGATATTTTTATAAGTGCAGGGACATTTGAGAGACTTTTTATTTATGATCGCTTGGGATCTTTATGTTTGTGTATTGTTTTTCATTTTGCTATGGATATTTTAACTGCTTGGGACATGGCTTATTCAGTGATGTTTATATGTTTAAATGTTTATTGTATTGTTTGTAATCTTATATGACTGTAGCTAATCCATTGATGCTTCTGCGTTAGTCGGTACGATACTGATCTACATGGATGCAACCAAAGAAATGGGCAGAAAGGGAGTTACAGATGTCGTATGTTTAATGTACGAATATTAAAGCTCAATACATAGATCACTCCCATTGCATGACATCCACATATTGAGGACAAATCGGTTGGTGTATTGTTTGCAGGCCACCCAATGAGATTTAGCAATATATTTTGCATGACACAAGCGGTATTTAACAATTTGTTGGAGGAACTACAAAGAAATCATGAACTTCATGGCTCTTCCAGGAAAACTTCGTGAGAGGTGTTGGCGATAACCGTTTACATATCATCGCAAAATGAATTATACATGCGAGGAGCAATGGAGTGATTTCAACACTCCTCTGAAAAATTTATAGATATTTCTCGGTAGGGTTGAAGGCATGTCGGCGCTTAAAAGGAGAAAGTTATGTTTGGGGGTCTCCCGTAAGAAGCTGTCGGTCGCCGGAATCGAAATCCCGTCACCCGCTTCGGAAGGACTTTTTAATTTACGTATATATATATATGATTTTAGAAAAATATGAAATCAAACTGACCTCATATTTTTCACAGTTTAAATGAAAGAGCGCTCTACCTCAAATCCTGTATCTACCCCGAAGAATAAACACAAGACCTGAGGATGAAGCTCGATCAAATAAACTAAGAAAGATATGACGTCCGTTTGGGTCTGCGAAACCATTTTATTTGCCGACAAGTTCCCCTATTTAATACAAATAATTAAATAGGGTTTATTTTAAGCTGGGTTCGGAAAAGCTCCCTATAAGGGCAAGCCCCTATAGTTAATTACATCTCAAATGACCGA
>JXCR01147025.1:176902-197225 GCA_002079205.1 Phalaenopsis hybrid cultivar | reverse complement strand
CCCTTCTAAATGCTAGAAGTCGATACCACACACTTGGAACCACAAAAGAGGACGGAAATAGGTCGAATTAAAACGAGACGGGCACCACTTCTAAGGTTCTAAGATAGTCAAAGGGAGATCCCTAAGGCTAGATCCTAAACCCTAAGAGGAAGACCAGACCTCACTAAAAATGAGGTCAACAAGGCACATGTGAGTTTACTTCACAAGTCATAAAATCAATATATTTAATGTTCAAACGAACCCCCACTGAGATTTCACACTATGCAAGATATATGTCGTTCTCTAAGATAATGTCTTAAATTTATTACATTCAATTTTCCAAAAAAAACATTATTACATAACTCATCGTTATCTTTTCAAAATTATATTGTAGTCAATGGAACACGTGTTGATATACGTGTTCTAAATAATGAGAAGATCACATTCATCGGTCGTTGCGGTCCCCGACGTAGAATGTCATGGTCGTATGCGACTTGAACATGTGATTCATTTTTGTCATTGCCGATTGGGAGTGCAGAACACATGACATTAGAATTTTCAAAGCTCCAACATGAAATAACAAGTGCAACTTCCCACATCCGCCCACAGGTACGTTTGAGACTCAGTTACTATCGCAATTCACTTTTCCCTCAATATTAATCATGCAATACATATCAGGTAAATACTACTTGGTTGATATTGGATATATGTTGGAGCGATGGTATCTCAAACCTTATCCTAATACGAGATATCATAAACCTGATTTTGAGCGAGGAAAAAAATGTAACACAAAGCACAAAAAGAAATGTTCAATAAAAGACATTTCTCCTTACGTGGTGTCATTAAGAATACTTTTGGTGTTTGGAAGATGAAAAATTATACTCCGCGGTAAATCACCTTACATGTTTCCCAAACAGGTACACATTGTGATTACCATGATTACATTCGGTGGCATCCTTCCCGAAAAATCACTTCCGTGAAGGGAACGAGGATCATGAGCATGCACCTGCCGAGGTATTTGAGTATCGTCTTAGACATTCTTTGTCACAGCTTGAGAATGTTGCTTCCACCTCATGTACTAAACACGGGGAAAGTGCAAGCGATATGGCAGAGTTGAGAAAATAAATTACGAATGCGATAGTAGGAGAACGATTAGAGTATTTATTATATTATTATTTGTGCTTTATTCAATATTATTTTATTTTATTCAGTTTTTTATTTATTTTATTTCCTTGTATATTTGATATTGATTGTTTGTACTTTTTATGCTACTTATAAGTGTTTTTTTTTTCATTTGCATTTCATTTATTTTTCTTTTGGTGGGTATGAGAGGTTCATGATAAGGCGTTTGACCGTATGAGTTCTTCTGGATGGTTTGTCAGTCGCTGCTGGTTGGTGTCACATGTGAAATATTAATGAAGGCAAATAAGTCTCTCTTCTTTTCGATGCAGCGGTTTTCTATGTTCTTTTGGATAGTCTTTTTTCGTGATATACATATGTGACGCACACGAGTTTCGTATTACGTCAGTTAAAGGCAACCAAGAAAGATTTTTCTACGCAGTCGAATGTCTTCTTATGGTGACAGATTCATTAGTTGATATACTAAGTTCTCTAACACCTCACACATGTACAAAACTGTAATTTATTACTTCTTTTATCAAATTCTGCTTATTTATTTTATACAATTCTTGTTTGCTTCCGTTCCTTATATATTTGATATTGATTGATTTAAGTTTTTCACGTTGTTTGTAGGTGTTTTTCTTTTTCCATTTGAATTCAATTTGCTTTTCTTTTGGTCGGTTTGAGAGGTTCATAATGAGACGTTTGACCATATGAGTTCTTCTGGACGGTCAATTTATCGTTATTGGTTGGTGTCACTTGTAAAATCCTATTGAAAGCAATCAAGTTCCTCTCTTCTTTTTTTCGGTGATACGTTTTTTAGGTTATTTTTTACACACGAGCTTGAGATTATATAGGTTAAAGACAGCCAATAATATTTTTTTACAGTGTCTGTTGTTTTCTTGTAGTGACAAATTCATTGGCTAGTGTACTAATTTCTCTGAGAGCTCACGATCGCACAAACCACACAAAATTGTAATTAATTAATTCTTTTATCAATTTCAACTTGTATTATGACTAATAGATTGTCTTTTAAAGCAATCATGTAAGATGAGTTTTAGGATTTCTAGGTCATCCGCAAATTACTGTGTTATTGTGGACTTCAGAATTCCCTACTGACGTCACTTCAGTCACATAGCTACGGGAGGCAACTCTGTAGGTGCCTGCGGAGAATCACGGAGACTTGTACTGTCGAGAGTATCGAGAATAGATAGTATCTCTTAAGTACGACGTAGCTCGTGACACACGTCATCTGTATTTTAAAAATAATATTATCATATTATTAAATATTATTTTAATAATTTTTCTTTTATATTAGTAACCATGATACTCACTATTAAGTGAAACGTATATGATATTTTTTGTATTGTTCTGAAGTGAATTTTTGCTTTTCAAGTATCAAATATGTTGTTATGATTGTTCTGTTACAAACAGCATTACTAGACGGGCAGAATGGTCATTTGTCCAGAAACAGTTGTCGCACAGTTGTTTTCAAACTACAAAAAAAACAGACAGTCAGCTTCTGCGCAACAGCTTCCTGTGACAACTTCTGCGCAGCAGCTTCCTGTAGCAGCTGCTGCGCAATATCTTGTTGATAAGCTACAACTGCCCCAAACATACCCTAAATTGAAACAATACAAGAATTTGGAACAAAATTAGTCGCATGTGAATAGTTGAGAGACCATTTTGGATTTAACCCTCATTGAATTTATCTTATTTTTAATTATTTTCTAGAGAACAAACAATATTTATTATTTCGTGGCATTTTGCTTCTAGGAGAAAGCTCAAATACTATTAAATTCATTTTTTGGTTCATTTCATTCCTTTTGGCTTAGTTCTAGGATTGACAAACAATCTAACATCAATCCTTAATCAATCAAACATGGGACTAGGAACGGTGGTTTTGAAAATAAGCATATGTAATTAAGAATAAATCCTGACAAACGTGGAACTAAAGAAAAATATTTCATGGCAGCTAGAAAATTTTCAAGAAACAAATAAAACCTGCACCTTTCAAAAAATGATGAATATGAAGTAACAAAAAGGCTCCCAAAGCAATGCAGCTAAAGAGAAGCCAATAATACTATGAAAGATAACGATCCTCATGAATATTACCTTCATTATGGGATCAAAAAGCAAACATGACATCAGCGTTTGTCGATGCTTCCTGCACACATATTTGTTTCAATTAATAAATATTTAGCATCATAAATATAGCATAACACAATCAAAAGAAGTCTTAGAATCTAACCTAGGTTGCAAAACATCACTCTCAGGCAAAAGAAGAGTCCACAGCGAAGTAATTGATTTAGGCTCAGCAATACAGAGATCCTATAGAAGACAAGTAACAATCGATAAATAAACATCCCAGACAACAATCAAGTATAATATTATAATGATAAAGAAGACCAACAAAACTATATCCCCTTGTTGATCATAGAAAAATAACTAGAATGGGATACTGACAAGACTGCAAATATTAAAAAGGAAAAATAAAAGAAGAGAAGGAATGACTTGGGGCCCATTTGGGGCAGTTTATTTGGTGCGGCGCATTCTTAAAACGCCGGATGGAATGTTTGAAAACACTGGCGCAGTCACTTTTCTTAAAAATCTATGTTAAATGTGGGCCACGGGATCGACCCCGCAGCCTGCGTTTTCTCGCAGACATATTACTATAATAGCCTCTCACGCTCCCCTCTCACCGCTGCTCTCTCTCTCACGTTTCTTATGCCCTCGTCCTTCTCAATTGTCTCTCTTGATCGCTCCTCTCTCGTGCCTCTCTCCGGTGGCAACGGGTTGCCTCTCATTTCCCTCCTCCCTCCGATCTCTAATTGGCAATGGGTTGTCTCTCAACTCTCCCTCTTCCCTCCGATCTCCGGCTCTCTCCCTCTGTTTACTGTGCTCTCCATCTTCTCACGATATCACATATTCTTTTTCTATGGAATGAATTTCTCTTTATGATTTGTGGCTTTCTCATTTTTGAATTGAAGTGAAATTTTGGATTTTTCTATTTCTAGTTTTTTCTTTTGCGGTTTGAAGTGAGAATTTGGATTTTGTAATTTGTAGTTTTCTCTTTATGATTTAGAATTTAGATTTTGCGAATTTGTGATTGAATGTGATATGGAATGGTGTTTTGTCTTTCCCTTTAATGTTTGAGTGAGAATTTGTGAAATGATTGAAAGAGGATGCTTGATTTGTTGAAAACAATGTTTTGCTTGCCCCGTATGTAATTGCTTCAAATGAAAAATATGGGATGGAGTTTTATCATCACCTTCAACATTTGAGTGAGTTTCAAAAATGAATGAAAAAGCATGCTTGATTTGTAGATAGCAATGTTTTGCGGTAAATTACAAACGGGGCGCCCAAAACCGATGCATTTACGCTTGCCACAATCAAACAATTGTGAATTTGGTAAAAATGAAAAATATGGGTTGGGGTTTTATCATTACCTTCGATGTTTGAGGGAGACTTTGAAAAATGGATGAAAGAGTGTGATTGATTTGTACTAGAAATGTTTTTGGTAAATTACAAACATGACACACAAAACTGATGCATTTATTCTTGCCACAATTAAATCATTGTGAATTTATTAAAAATGAAAAATATGGGATGGGTTTTATTATAACCTTTGATGTTTGAGTGAGAGTTTCACAAATAGCTGAAAGAGGGTGCTTGATTTGTTGATTCCAATGTTTCAGGTGCCCTGTATGTAGTATATTTAAATGAAAAATATGGAATGAGGTTTATCTTTACCTTTGATATTGGAGTAAGAATTTGAGAAATGGTTGAAAGAGAGTATTTGATTTGCTGATAACAATGTTTCGGGTGCCATGTATGTAATATCCTCAAATGAAAAATGTGTTTGATTTGTTGTTAGCAGTGTTTCGGGTGTCCTGTATGCAGTATCCTTAGATGAAAAATATGAGGTGGGGTTTTAACTTTACCTTTAATGTTTGAGTGAGAATTTGAAAAAATGGCTGAAAGAGGATGTTTGATTTGTTGATAGCAATGTTTTGAGTGCCCTGTATGTAGTAGCCTCAAATGAAAAATATCGGGTGGGGTTTTATCTTTCTTTATCTTTGATGTTTGAGTGAGAATTTGACAAATGGCTGAAAGAGGGTGCTTGATTGATTGATAGCAATGTTTCGGGTGCCCTGTATGTAACTGCAACAAATGAAAAATATGGAGTAGGATTTTATATTTACCTTTGATGTTTGGTGGTGGTGTAGGTTGGCTTGTGTGTGGAGGTGGTGGTCTTGCGAAGGTGGTTGTTGGTGTGTGGTTGTGGTTGTGGTTGTGGTTGTGTTAGAGAATGTGTTGGTGGATTTGTAAAGGTGATGGTGTTATGCAGGTGGTGGTTGGTGTGTGGATGTGTTCGTGCAGAGGTGTTGGTGGTGGTGTTTTGAATGTGTTGGTGTGTGGAGATGTTTGTGAGTAGAGGTGTTTGTGTGTGTAGCTAGTGGCAATGGTGATGTGTAGGTGGTGTTGTAGTGTGGTGTGGAGGGGCATTGGTGATGATATTGTGGCATTCCTTTTTTTTTTTTTTTGAGTTGCAATATTGTGACATTCCCATTTATATTAATTAGTTTTTTTCGTGTTAGTAATGCATTAGTTAAGAAAAAAGTGACTCGTCCATCTGCAATGATCGATATTATGTGGGTTAAAAATAACCAAGAACCATTTTTCTATAAGGTATGGTCTTCTTGTAGTGACAGATTCGTTTATTTATATATTGAGTTTTCTGAGACCTCACAATTGCATAAAACTATATGAATTATTTTTGTTATCAATTTTTACTTGTGATAGATCTAAGTGTATGTTATTTTAAGCATTCAGAAAAGATGAACTCAAAAATTTTTGTACCTCCAGATGAATGCACTGCTACTATGGACTTCAAAGTTGTTATGCAGCAACTTATTATTAAGCTGCGGCTGCCCCAAAAAAACCTTTAGGGTCTGTTTAGCGCGGTTGAATTTGCACGGCACGTCCCGACGAAGCAAATTGGTGCGAATGGAAAAGGCGTCGCGGCGATGTTTTTAAAAATTTTCGTTAAAACGAGGTTGCAGGTTCAACCCCGTGGCCCGCGTTTTTCTACTTTTGACCCCGAATTCAGTTACCCCGCGGCCTCACTTCTTGCGTTTAATCCGTCTATCTCGACCCCGTCCCTCTCTCGTGATTCTTCTACCCTAGGTATCTCTCTCCCGTGAATTCATGGCTCTGGTGGCTAAGCGTTGTTTTCGGTTGGCTATTTTAAATTGCAAGTTGTTGTTCTGGTGACCCTTACAATCTTCTCCCTCATCTCTCTTTCGTTCGATTTTTTGTGCTTTGTGCACTTTGTGTTCTGTGTGGTGGATCAATTCCTTCAGTTTGGTGGATCACTTTCTTTGATTGGTGGTTATTGTGTCGAGGTTTGTATTTTCTCTTCCCCTCCTTTTTCTTCTTCGGCTCGGTTTGGTGGTTGTTCAAATGTCTGGTTTTGTGTGGTATTCCCTCTTCTGCCACTCTTCTCTATTCTTCACATTCTGCAATTCTCTCTTTTATGTGTGATTGTGCGCATTATGTTGGTTGGTTTCCTCTTTTAGGTTTCTCTGTTTCCTCCATTTTGTGGTTTTTGATTTGATATGCTAAGTTCAGTGATTTTAATGCTTTGTGTTGCATCCATAATGATTTTGGTTTATGATTTTGACGTACTGTAATTTACAATTTAACAATGTTGCTTGGATTGGTACTTTACGATGATCTTTGGATTTTTTTGTGTTTTTATTGTTAGCAATGCTTCGGGTGCTCTGTATGTGGTTTGTTCGATTTCTTTTAGTTTTATTGGGATAATTACATACCTTGCTCTGTTTCAGAGAAGAATTTGAAAATTAGATGAAATGTGGTCACGGATTTGTTAATAGCAATATTTTTGGTGCTGTGAATGTGTTGAATATGGGCTGGAAATATGAATTTTGAATTTCATAAGGGAATTTCAAGCTAGATTTGCATATTGATATTTAAGTGTGAATTTGGTGCTGGATTTTCATATTTATATATTCAATTTCAATAGAAATTTAAATAATAGATGAAATTTGGTACTGTGCATGTGTTGAATATGGGTTAGAAACAGGAAATTCACATCAGATATATACTATTTGGTTAATGTTGGATATCTGTTACAACGAAAGTAACTCAAACTTTATCCTGATACGAGATACTACATACCTGATTTTCAGCGAGTCAGCAATGTCACCCGGGGCAAAAAAGAAATGTTCAATAAAAGGCATTCCTTCTTAAACAGTATCATTAAGAGAACTTTTGATGTTTAAAAGAAGAAATGGGTAATAATTCGCAATATGTCATCCTACCTGTTACCCAAACAGAAGTTGATTGTGATTGTCACGATGGTTCTCCATAATTATATTCGGCAGCATCCTTCCCACAATGACAACGACTTTCGTTGGGCGGACAAGGATCATGAGCATCTCACTGTCAAGGCTTTTGAGTACCGTCTTGGACAATCTTTGTCACAGACTGAAAATGATATTCTCTAAACATGTGCTAAAGACGGGGAAGGTACAAGCGAGATGGTATAAATGAGAGAATAAATTACAAATGTGATAGTAGAAGGGTGATTTTAGTAATCATATTATTAATTATAATGGTTGTTAAAGAGATTCACTATTTATTTTATGTGTTTTATACAACTCATTTTTATTTATGTTTATTATGTTTTGATATTGATTGCTTGGATTTTTTACGTTGTTTGTAAGTATTTCTTTTCCTTTTACATTACTTTTGTTTTTCTTTTAGTGGGTTTTAAAGGCCTGTAATGAGACGTTTGACCTTACGGGTTCTTCAATATGACTAGTTTGTCGCTGTTGGTTGGTGTCACATGTGAAATCTTAATAAAGGCAACCAAATTCTTTTCTTTTTTTCGATGTTATGGTTTTTGAGATTATTTTAAATGAACTTTTTTTGGTGATATGCATATGTGACACACACGAGCTTAGTATAACATCGGTTAAAGGCAACAAAGAATATTTTTTTATAAGGTATGTTGTCTTCTTGTAGTAACAGACTCGCTAGTCGATATAGTGAACTCTCTGAGACCTCACACTTACACAAATTATAATTAACAACTTTTATCAATTTTTACTTATATTATGTCTAATGGGATGTCTTTTAAGGCATTCAGGGAAGATGAGCTCGGAGACTTCTAGTACCTCGTGAGATTTATATTGCTATTGTAGACTTCAATGTTCCCTGCTAACTTCAATGTTCCCTGCTAACTGACTTTTTTTGGTGAGCAGACAGCTTGAAAGATTTCACCGCCAAGAGTGATCGGGCATGGAGAGAGTGATCGGGCATGGAGAGTATCCCTAGAGGACGGCTTAACACGTGACATATATCATATGTATTTCAAAAATAATATTATCATATTATTAAATGTTATATTAATAGTTTTTTTCTTAATTTTAATAATCATGAAACTCACTATTAAGTGAGCGTATATCTTTTTTTTTGTAATGTTCTGCATTGGATTTTTTCTTTTAAAGTATAAAATACATTGGTATGAATAGCTCTGCTACAAACAGTATTACTATATAGGGGCGGAATGGTCATTTGTCCAAAAACAGCTGCAGCACAGCTATTTTTAAACTAAAAAAAACAAACAAATAGTCAGCTTATCAACAGCAGCTTCTGCATAGCAGCTTCATATAGTAGTTGCAGCTGTCTTAAACGAACTCTTAATCTCATCGCATCACATGCTTACGTATGCCAACAGCGAGAAACAGCAAAATAATTTGAATGAGAGGAGATCATTTATTTATATGCCACAAATTTAAAACGTCTAAACAGAAGAATAAACACATATGTTTCACATCTCAAAATCTAAATCTACATTATCACATAAACTTTTTTCTAAATTCATTTTGGGAAGATACATTAAGACTTTTAATGAGCTGGATAGATAAAGTTTCAAGTATGATAGCCCGAGTAATTGAAGTTAATAAAGAACAAGGCCAATGTTAATTTGACTGTTAAAATCTAAGATTTGGCATAATCCTAAAGCACAAAAGAACAAAAACAAACTCAATAGGTGTAAAAGGTAAAACAAAACAAAAGTAGAATGCACCACAACAATTCCTAGGGAATACAGAGCACATTAACAGAAAACAAACACTAAGAGAAGTTCACAATGACAAGAAGCAAAGAAGAATGGAAACAGTACTTAATCAAAAAGAACGGATTAACCATGTATCAGAAAAGTAGACGGCATCAAACCATGGTAGTGCAGAAAAAAAAAATTCTTATTTGGGAGTTGTAAATGTTAATTGAGAAAAATCTAGAACATTGTCCTCATTCCTTTACTAAATATAGATGAGTTCACTGCTAAATAATGCATACTGAAAAATATCGTTCTCTATTAACACAATATCAAAGTAGGGTTAGTTTCAAACCCTTGTCATCAATCCCATCCGCTCTAAAACCCCTATACTTACCTTATTCGACAATTGCATGTTCACCAAAGACACACAAGCCTTACCTTGCTCTCTCCCCAATAAAAACCCTTCCCTCCCTCTCACTCGCTTACCAACAGCGCGGTGCTTCCACTTCCTATCAATGGAACTATCTTCCTCACCATCTTTGAAGCTTCACCCATATGCCATCCCCTATTTCTAAATGTGAATGTGTTCCTCGTGATTATAGTAAACATCACTATATATGATTTTCTTTGTCATCCTTGCCTCACAAAAATGCGCCTTCGACTTGAAAACTTCAAATATATAGAATTTTGATAAATCATTTTCTTCAATGTGGACTGCACCAAGATCATTTATTTGACCTTTTTGTTGAATTGTTATCAAAAATCACCACTATATACAAACAATTTTTTTGGAGAAAAACCTTTATATTTTTTCACTCAAGTCAAAACCATGGCAATGATAATGCTCTTTAATGTATAAAACTCCTTTTTGCACTTTATTACACCAAGAATAGCATGGTACATCCATTGTCATGTCCATATATCTCCCAACAAAATGTAGTGGATGAACAAAAGGATTAACATATTCTTGCAGTTGCCAGTCCCTTGATATTTACACTACATCCTTACCCCACTAATCTACTTTCTTACTATAGAGTCTTGATTTGTGCTTATTTTATCTATTTTATAGACTCACTTCATCCAGGTTGTGATAAACTTTCATCTCAAGTAATATGTAGCATTTTTTTGGGGGATATTCTTATGTTTAAAAAGGAAATAGTTATTAAAATTCATCTATGCAATGATTATGTCAGTATCACATATTATTCTATCCTTGTTTGACAGGCTTCCTCTAGCACGACGATTATTTCTATGTACATTAATAACATTTTTCTCCCAATGAGTGATGTTTAAGCATTGTTAAAATAAAAATGTAACTTTAAAATATGGTTTTAGGGGTCCAAAGTACTTTCTTGGCATTTATTTTACATATAATAAAAAAATGCATTTCTCTCCTTTTTAAAGTATACATGTTACAAACCCACTTGGAGAAATTTGCCTTTTTGAATGCAAGCTTATTGACTCTCGCATGGATACTTTGCTAGCAACCGAGAATAAGAAAATCTATGAAAATGCTTTTTGCTATTAATGTTTGGCAGGCAAACTTATTTATCACTAAATATATCCGTTATTGGGTGTGTCTCAACCAACATATTTAAAATCCAAAAGAGGTTGGCCTGAGGATTTTAAAATATGTCAGGAAATCTCCTAAAAAAGGATTAGTCTATTAGAGGAGTAATCATAAAAGTTGAAACCTATGTAGATGCTAGATCAACTGAAGGTATGAAGTTGACTTCTGGATATTATATCTTTAATTATATAAATCTTGTAATTTCAAAATGTAAGAAGAAATAAGTTGCCGTCAGATCAAAAGTTGAAGCCTAATACAAATCCATAAATCACTCTGCCTGTGAAATGATATGGGTAAAAAGTTTTCTTAAGAATTGTAATTTTCTTACTAACCAAATTATAATTTTAAACTATGATAATTAGATTGAGTGCTAAATACATTAAATTTATTCATCATTTTTACAGGGATGTAATTATTTGGAAGAAAAGCATCAATTCTCATGTTGTCAATTAAGAATGTTTGGCTATTATCTTTACCATAGCAAGTGGGCATCAAATTGTGGTTAATATAAATGCTCGAGCTTGAGGAAGGAAAGTTTTAGCGTAGAACAATATCTTATTTGGATAATGGCCGGTAAATATTGAGTGATACATAATAGCTGGATAAACCCTATAACATTGTACTCATTATCTAATTATACATAAGAGTTCTCTACTAAAAATAAACATTCAAAAAATATTTATCCTCCTCAAAAAACCATAAATATACAGACCCTATAAATTGGGATGAAGTTCCACCAAAATCAATAGATAGAGAAACAGTTTAGAAAGCGTTTAAATCCAATGCTTGATGTGTTCGATGTTAACTCTCAGCCCATCAATGAAACAAGGAACTAAGTAATAAAAGCTAAAATTTCTGTTCAAGAAGCAAAGCAGAGAAGGATTGAATAACGAAGAATACCTGTATGCAGAAAATTGCAGCTAATCTAGCTTTGGAGCTATGATAACGATCACCATCAAGTGGAGATGCATCATTATCACTTTGTTCTGAATCTGATGAAAACAAACTTAAACTAGAAGACTCACAATTATAGGAGCTCTCGGCACTTACTGAGAGTGCATTAGCTCCTCGTCTTCGTAGATGAGGAGGTTTATATGGAACTCGTTTACTTTTCCATGATTCCAGAATTTCAGACTTCTCGTTTGAAGAATTAATCCCTACATTTTCTGATTCAACAGCTGTGAATGCCAAAGATCTACTGGGGAGACCATATGTGAAAAACAGTTGCAAAGTTGTAACAAAACCTGCCACCTTTCCAATTTTGATAAACAGAGGGGTGAAAAGTTTTAGGAAGAAAACCGAAAAAAAATAAAGCAAACTAAATTAATAAATAAATGTAATGAACTCACATGTGCTGACAGAGAACCTTTTGGATCTGATAGAATCAAATGGAGACAGTGGAATAGGGCAGCATAGAATCTGAAACATGATACAATAATATTCAAGTTAATTTATATTGCCGCCAATAGCAATCCTAAAATAATAAAATATAGAAGTACCTGGACATTATACTATCAACAATAACATTTTTTGATGCCACAAAATCCATCAATTTCCTCAACACCTATTATTTACAAAAACAAAATGAGCAACTAATATAAGAGTAACAAACATAAATAGAGAAATTGTGCCAACCGTAACCACAGCATCCCATAAGCTTCCCGAGATAGAAGTTCCAAGTTTAGATACAGCATCACGCAGAAGTGATAATACCATAATTTGTATCTCATATAAGCTGCTGTATTTGGGCTTGGCAGACCCATTATCGGTAGCATGCCAGTCGCCATTTCCATCTTGTAAAGAAAGCATCTCAGAATGCAAGTTTGAAATAATAAAAATTAGAAGCATTGCCAAATCACTGGTCTCTGATATCAAACAATTTCTCCCGTAAACCTTGATAATAAGCCTGAAAGTTAAGGCCAGGCCATAAAACTATTAGTGTTAGCACTGAGAGGCACAGATGATATAAATCAAGTGCTGAAAGCCTACCGAAAAAACATAAGCAAAGAAATAAGAGATGTTCCGAGTCACAATTCCTAATTGGGTCATTTAACATTAGATGCTTTGGTTGGATATTACTTCACGGATTGGCAGGTTAGGGAAAATAAATACTATAGCAGGTTAGGTATTACGAGAACTTTCTTGTTTTTCTTTTATCAAGGATTTATTAATTTATTTGATTCGCCATTCCAAAAACAAAACTTAATTTATATTTAAATGTGACGAATACATATCAATTTATTAGAAGGATCAAATCATATCGAAAGACAATCAGTGATTGTCTAGAACATTGGGATACTGACAAAAGCTTCTTAGCGTTGGAGGCCATCTTGATAGACCAGGTAGAACTGATAAAGCAATAATAACATGTTCAAGTTTCGAAATAACACAACACCTAAAGTCTGGATGAATATCAAATTTTGCATATAGCACAAAAATGAACGATAGAACTAGACATAGTGATCCTAATCTGTGAGAGAATTTAGATTAATACAACTAAAAAAGATGAGTTGCTCCATTTCAATGTAAAATGTCATGAATCATAGTTTGTATGTTTTATAAAAATAAAAAGAATGCAGTTTAAGTTTAAGCCTCAAAATGTTAATTTAGTGATGCTGTTTTAGGTTGGGATGTTGACATTCACAGGTAAAGTTACCAAGTTTTATTGGATTGGTTTGGTCATGGATTTGATTTTATTCATGTTATCGGGACAGAACTTAGCTAATTCTAGCTATTTTTTATTATATATTGTTTCATCTCAGGATCCAACACAAATTTATACACCTCTATTGGAAATTGTTTCCATCATATAAAATTGAAGTCGCCATTTGCATGCTTTGAAAGGCAGCAAACTCTCGTTTTACAACATGATTCCATAAACCCGCATATTGAGAACACAAAGCTTCCTTCTTTAGCTTTATAAGACCAAGCCAAAATAACAAAAGAGAAAAATGAAAAAAAAATGGCTATTTCAATGTTTCTCCAAGCAGATAGAGACTATAAACACAGCAATCACTTGTAACCAATAATTAAATACAAACAACCTGAGAGTTTCTGAAATCTCAGCCATCATTTTCAATCTAAGAGTGCTGGTCAAGTAGTTTTTCGGATTAGCACTGCCATGTACAGTTTCCATTGTGAGTTTGAAAAAATTCATTATCAAAGTCCAAGAAAATGAATTAAACTCCAATTGAACTCTGCAACAAACATTATGGATCTGTACAATTAAAGAATACAAGAGTTAGATAAAGTGCACAGCATGAATGAACTCATGAATCAACAAAACAATAAAACAAAACCATAAAATGTAGCATAAGAATAAGAACCTATTTGCCACAGTCAGTATGACAAACAGTGATGCCTGGTTGGTTATGCGCTCCAAGAACTAATGAACTCAATGATCAGGGTAGGAAAAAAAAGACATTACAAACTTTAATCACATTTAATCGCATAATACAATAGCAGAAAGTGGGGTGTTAGTGCAATGTGCTATGAACCGCATAAAAGTCTTCAAAACTAAAATTAAATATTAAGGATCTTCAAATAATAAAATATATAGATTGGTACTAACTCCAAAAGAATATGGCATAAAGTTTTTTGAAGTTTTTGAAGAAGAATTGCAAATAAGCTGCAAATAGTAAGTAGCGACAACCAAAGATAGGATATTTTTCTGTTGAAGTTGCCATACCGTGTGCCACACAGTGCATTGTGTGATAATCAAGATTAATCCAATCTAGATAAGGTTCAGGAAAAAGACAAGTTATTATTCTAAGCTGTGCCCTTAAAGTAAAATAGTGAATAGGTCAATTCAGAAGCCTTGTAGGTATCATCAAGTAAAAAAAAAAACTAAAGCAACATGAAGAACGCCAAAGCAAAGGAAAGCATGCCAAGCAATCCACTAATAGCTTGAAGCAGAAAAAAGTACCAAACAACTGAATAAATCATGGGATTCTTAATACATTTCTTACTTGAATTGTTAGAGTTTATTATTTTATACCTTGCAACTTTGGTGAGATAAATTTTTTATTACATGATTTCATGTTTGGAGCATAGATATTCTCCCCCACACAGAGCTGATAGCTCTTCGTTTAGCCTCCTTATAGAAATTTGCAGGCTTCCAAATATCAAGTTCAAGGTAAGGAGTTGATTATTGGTGCATGCTATTTTTTAATATAAATTATATCAATCAATGAGGAACTAGTTTAAGATAAATGTTTGATTACATTTTACCAAACTAGTATAAAAGAGCTCAGCTTTCTTTTAATCACGTTTCATAAAATCATGTCACATTAAAATTCAGCTACAATTTTATAACTTCATGTAAGCATTAATGAGTTATTCTACATTATGTAATTTTCAAAAACACCTAAATAGTATAACATAATATTTTTATTGAAGTTCTAAATGTTAAGTAATTAGATTATTTAGTTGTTATTTATAGAGCTTAAAGGAAACTTTTATAAGATGGTGATGACACCTGCAATGCTTTATGGCACAAAATGTTGGTCTATAAAAGAGAAGCATATTATGTATTGCTGAGAAGAGAAAGCTCGGGTGGATGAGTGACTTTACACTAGGACAAAATGCAAAACAAATATATCCATTAAAGGGTTGGAGCAGCTTCAATGGCAAATAGGATTTGTTCACATTAAACGTCAACCATCTCATAACCCAATTAGGAGAGTAGATGTTTTAGATTTGACTTGAGTTCAAAAAGGTAGAGGTAAACCTAAAAAGACTTGGGCATGCTAATAAAAAATGATCTTAATTTATTAGAATTAAATGAACATATGACACTCAATAGGACATAATGGAGAGAAAGGATTCATTTAGCCGAACCCACTTAGGCCCTGTTTGGGGCAGCTTTTTCACCACGGTGGGTTATGAAAACTCGGAACGAAGCGTTTGGCAACTGCGGCGTGATCGCTTATCTAAATAATTTACATTAAACGCGGGTTGCGAGTTCGACCACCCGGCCCGCATTTTCATGCATCCCTATTACTATATTAACACCCCGTGTTTCTTCTCTTCTGCACTCATCTCTCTCGATCACCTCACGTTTATTCTATCCTCGTCTCTTTCGATCGCTCATCTCTCTCTCGCGCCTCTCCGGTGGCAACGGGTTGTTTTTTTCATTTCCCTCTTTCCTCCAATCTCAGATGGCAACAAGTTGGCTCTCTACTTCCTCTTCTCTTCGATCTCCGGCTCTCTACTCCCTCTTCCCTCCTATCTCTGGCTCTCCCCTATGTTTACCGTGCTCTTCGTCCTCCCACGGTATCACCCATATTTTTTTATGGAATGACTTTCTCCTTGCATTTTGTGGCTTTCTCATTTGTGATTTGAAGAGGAAATTTGGATTTTGCGATTTGTGGCTTTCTTTTTATGATTTGGAATTTGATTTTTGCGAATGTGTGGCTGATGGAATGGGATTTTATCTTTACCTTTGGTGCTTCAGTGAGAATTTGTGAAATGGTTGAAGAATGGTGCTTGGTTTGTTGATAGCAATTTTTCGGGTGCTCTGTATGGCTGATGGAATAAGGTTTTACCTTTACCTCTGGTGTTTGAGTGGGATTTTGAGAAATGGATGAAAGAAGGAGCTTCATTTGTTGATAGCAATGTGTGGTGGTGGTGGTCAGATGCATTTTGTGGCTTTCTCATTTGTGATTTTAAGTGAAAATTTGAATTTTGTGATTTTTGGCTTTCTCTTTATGATTTGGAATTCGTTTTTGCGAATGTGTGGCTGATAGAATGGGATTTTATCTTTATCTTTGGTGTTTTGGTGAAAATTTGAGAAATGTTTGAAGGAGGGTGCTCAGCATTATGAGAAAGGAGGCGGGGTCCACTAACCAACAAGCCAATTCTTCAAAATAGAACAAAAAAAATGGAAACAAATTTCTCATAGTTGCACTTAGAGCCTTCAGCTGAGTTCCTATCAAAGAAATGGTAGATAAACTCTTTGCTTACCAATTTTATTACCATTCAAGGTAGTAAACTACTTCCTAAAATTGCTTGACCGAATAGGTGAACCAAATGATAAGAGATGTCAGTGCTGAAAGAATCCAAGTTACAAAATGTAATAAAATCCAAAGTATAATCCGACCCACCTATACACAAGGTATCAAGTAAAACCACAGCTGGATCGAAGTAAAGAGGGAAAAATTCCATCAACTCATCTTGTACAGACTCAAAAAGATAGCACAAAGCTAAACCTGAGCATAGTTTCCATTCGAAATATAAAATCTACTAGCACATATTTTCTTTCTCTCTGCACCCAAAAGACCTGAGAGACCTCCTTATGAAACAAGAAGTTCAACTTTATGATAAACATCCATCAGCATGTCACGCCAAAAAGCACCTTTTTGCTTTTTTTTTTTTTTCTCAAGTGAGAATCATTA
The DNA here is from genome assembly GCA_002079205.1 of Phalaenopsis hybrid cultivar. NCBI lineage: Eukaryota > Viridiplantae > Streptophyta > Magnoliopsida > Asparagales > Orchidaceae > Phalaenopsis > Phalaenopsis hybrid cultivar. Next base: position 180,070 of record JXCR01147025.1, on the reverse strand, counting down.
AATGAACATTAAGCCTTCCAAGTGGCATTTCACTTCAGAGAGCGCCAAGTAGGTTGCCAGAAGGAAGATAGAAACGCAAGCATTACCAGGTGAATTATTTGTAGCAGCGGTTCTACTGCGTCCTCACACCGTGTAGTGGCCGATGCCAATTCCACTAAGAGTGTTACATCTGCAGTGACCTGAAGCCATCTCTCATTGAATCAAAACCAGAATAACTTAAATCGAAATACCGGAAAAAAAATGTTCACCTCCGAAATCGGGAGGGATGCTGCAGCCACGGCGAGGGCATCGTGAATCTGGGAAAAGAAGAGGCGCCGAAAGAGGATTAGGAGAGAAGACGGTGGGGGCGAGGTTAGAGCTTCGTCCCGGAGGTTGAGGAAGGCCGTTCTCCACAGCCGCCAGTCAGGTGATGACGACGACATGCCGGCGGGATCTCGTGAATGCGCCGTTTCTGCTTTGGGGTTAATAAAATGTATCAATTATGTGCTCGGCCTGGAGTCCAATTAAAAAATCCAACTCGATTCTGGGTCTCACGGTGTAAAAATATACAAAAAAGGTATATTTAACGTGACCAGGCCCGAATCTAACCGTCGAAATGCCGATCTAAACAAAAAGTCACTTTATGGTAGATTTGATCACCTCCTTTTTCATTCTTCGGGGTTTTTTGAGCATTTCTTATTCTTCTTCACATGTTCAGATTCANCGTTCTCCACAGCCGCCAGTCAGGTGATGACGACGCCATGCCGGCGGGATCTTGTGAATGAACGCCGCTTCTGCTTTGGGGTTTAGAAAGTGTATCAATTATCTGCTCGGCCGAGCTGGAGAGTCCAATTAGAAAATCCAACTAGATTCTGGGTCTCACGGTGTAAAATACAAAAAACATTTATTTAATGTGACCCGGCCCGAATTACCACACAGAAAATTTAAAATATAAGTTTTGTCGAAAAACCTAACCCGATCTAAACAAAAAGTCACTTTATGGTAGATTTGGCCACTTCCTTTTTTGTTCTTCGGCGGTTTTTTAGCATTCCTTCTTCTTCTTCGTCGGCTCAGATTCGGCTCTCTACGCCCTTCGGCTTCTTCGGCGTCTGTGCTTCGATTTCCATTCGGGGTGGTTTCCATTCGGCATTATGGCGATTTCACTTCGGCTACAGCTCTTCGGCTTTGTCTCTTGAAAAAGCATGGTCAGTTTCGCAAAAACCTAGTGTTTATAAGTTCTAGCATTGCTTCGTTCGGCAACCACAAGACATTGGTTTTCCTTCTCTTCATAATGTGTTAACCCTACATATCGGGAGATTTTGGAATAATGAAAAGAGAGCTTTTGTCATGGGTGGAAAATTGGTAAAACTCCACGCTGACTATGTTGCACTGTTGTTAGGCGTGCCCAATAGAGGAGAATCAGTTAGTTGGAGGAAAAGTTCCTCATCTCTTGTAGATGCGAGAGCAATAAAGGAAGATTTGACTAAATTTTCAAGATAGTCTTCCACTCCTTTTGAGAAATTATTTCTTAAGTTTTTACTAACAATTTTATTATTTTCCTCAAGAAATTTTAGTGTGTCCGCATGGCTTATGCATTTGGGGAGAACATGCAGTCCTTCTCTTCGTATAACTGGTCTGCTGTCATTTATGATTTTATGATTAATCAAATGAACATTGCTGCAATCAAAATAAGGCGAAATCTGCCACTTGGTTATATAAGCAGATTTGTATTTCTTTTATCTGTAAGTTCATATTGTCAACATTAAAAAATTTTCCTTTTGACTTTATGTTTTTGTTTTTGTTTCCTTAAGACAAATTTGTATTTGATATGTGTAATCCGCAACTTTGGTTTTTTGAGCACACATCTCTGATTACTTCTGCTACACCCGAGGCTGGACATCGCATGTTGAGGTGGCCAACAAGTCATGAGTGAACAGCACCACAGATTCATGAAGCTTTTAAGAGGCGCGAGCATGTATAAGTAAGTACATGTTTGGGTTAAAAGATTTTATTCAGGTAAGTTTTGTTCTATGTTGCTTTACTGTCCAATATGATTTTCATTGTAAGTTAATGACACATTCATAGACTTGAAGGAAGATGAGCTCCGCTTGTTGTCCAATCCTGACCAGGGACCACCCAGCCCTGCTATAACTCTTCCTCCCCGAGCTCGTCGTGAAACTCCGGTCGGACTGCCATCACCCAAATTCCTTGGCGTTGGAGTGAATTAAGGCTGGTTCATTCCAAATTGGTCCAACTTCCTTGATATTGTAGCAACCTGAGATGCAAGAATTACAATCGCATCTGTATCATGAACAATGGATGCCTTTTTAAGATTTACCCTTATAGAGGGCCATTGAAATTCATTGTAGTCATTTATTCAATTAACGCATATGCTTCATCAAATGGTTTTGACATTAATGATCCCCCAGAAATAGCATCAATTTTAGACCTAAGGGATCCTACTAACCCACTTCAAAATTTTTGAATGATTAATCAATTGGGCAGAGCATGGTGTGGACACTTTCTTAGGAGTTTCTTAAATCTTTCCCAGGCTTTGTATTTTGATTCCCTTTTATACTGACAAAATGAGAAATCTTATGTTTATCACTACTCAGTACTTGTCTTTCCTACTTGTATCTGTATAAGTTTCCCTGTTTTTAAATTTTAAAATTTTTTCTCTTACTTCATGAACTTTCTTGCTTTAAATTAGTTAAAAGTTTAAGTTAGGGTGGAGGGAGAAATTTTTTTTTAAACTAAACTTTATTTTGTCCTCAAGAAATTGTATTTTTCAATATTATTTTTAAGATAATATGTGGTATGTAATGTTAACTTTAGAAAACTATGTCTTTGATTTAATGAAGGTTATAGAAAACCTAAGTAAAATTTTTTAATAATAAAGATTAACTATAGATTAAGATTTTTAGTATGAAAAGTTTTGAGTTATGCTACTACTATTTAAGGGAAAGAATACTGTATTTTGGAAATATTAAGGATTTTAGATTTATACTTGTAAAGAAAAAATTGAGACTTTATGAAAAATCTTAAGCTAATATACATTTGTTAAAGTAAAGAAATTTAGATATAGTAATCCTCACATGGCGTATGAAAAAAAAAAGAAAAAAATGAGAAAAAGAAAGGATTGAAAAATATCCTAAAACAAAAAGAAAAAGAAAAGTAATATATATATAT
>JXCR01147025.1:135233-176848 GCA_002079205.1 Phalaenopsis hybrid cultivar | reverse complement strand
ATATATATATATATATATATATATATATATATATATATATATATATATATATATATATATATATATATATATATATATATATATATATATATCTGTGTGTGTGTGAGAGAGAGAGAGGAGAAGCTTGAAAGGATGCCTAATAAAAAATTGTCTCTACTTGAATCAACTTAAAGAAGGAAACTTAGTTACATTTCTAACTTAGACTTAGAGGTTTTAGTACCTTTACTAATAAAATTCTCATGTAATTCTTTTTTTGATATTTCTTCTAAATATCTTAAGTATGACTAATTGCAGTTAATTTTGAAATAAATAAAAGATCAGAACTTTTAAGCTTAACTGCTAAATGTTCTTGTACTTTAGTTTTTAACTTGAGTTATTAAAAATGTTTTCTGAAAGTTTCATTATAGCATTTTATAAAGCAGAAATTATAGAATTCTTTAAGTTAAATTTGCTACCATATGTTATAAATTTTATATATAATATAAGGAGCTGCTTGGGGACAAGTAATGTTTAAGTTTGGGGGAATTGATCCGCATCAAAATAACCTATTTTTAGTTCATGTTATATATGTATTTTATGTACATTTTTTATGATATTGTACTTTAAAAGAATGTATTTTGCATGTTTTTGGTTTCAGGTAAATGTAATGGACATTTAAAGAAAATGAGAAAAGAATGGAGCAAAAATCATGATTTTTTTTGGCGCTATAGCACCACCCCTTGACACCATAACGCCACAGACGGGCGAGAAGGGCACTATAGCACCCCAGACTGGCACTATAGCGACAGTAACTACCTTTCTAGAAGATACATCAAATTTGATTGAATTTTAGAGGGGTGTTTGGAGCAACCCTTGGTTATTTTCTGTTTTTTATTTAATGGGAAGGATTTAGATGAATTTAGAGACCTTTTGGAGCCTAAAAACTTCAATTGGGCGGCAATAGAGCATTAGATTTTTCATAGTTTGTGTTCAAGTGTAAGTGTGAGTGTATTTTAGTGTGAAGAAGTTTGAAGATTGCTTAGAGAAAACTCCAAAAGTTTGCTTGAGGAGAGGACATAAGGCACTTTGAATTTATGTTTGAGTTTTTGTTGTAAAACTTGGATTTCAATACAAATATTTTGTTTTTCTTTAATTTCCATTAATTCTGAGTAGTTCCCTTTCTTTCTTCCTGCATATGGGACTTAATCTTGTGGGATGAGAATGATTTAAAGATTTCTTTTTACTCTTTAAAATTGTGGTAATTTCACCGAATCTTCATTTACTTGCAATCTGGCCACTTGTGAGTTTAAAATCCATTGAGAAACATAATAATCTGGGAGGGCTATGATTTCACTCAACTAGTGGATACCACACTTCATTATAGGCAAAGCCATTGCGATCACCTAAGGGAGAGTGCAAATAAATAGGGAAATATATTTTGATGGACGTTAAATTAGTTAGATCTCGAGTGACGGGCAAGATTCTTATCAGTTTGGCTTAAGGTTTAGTACCCTGACACTGTGATTTGGTCATTACGATGGCATAGGCTAGGGGAATCTAGAGGTGAGAGGCTATATAGCATTGATGTGGAGTCGAGATGTTATAGATTCAACCTTAAGTTAGCCAATGTTCTTTGAAAGCACCGAGAGGGGGTAAATCATAAGGTATGCTTCTATTTGTCATAATACCTCAATTATGTCTTAAATCATTTGAATCATACATAGATTAAAATCTCTTTGTAAGGGGAAATGTTTTCCACATTATCCAAACTAGTTGTTATATTTTGTTAAGCTGTTACATTTAGTTGTTGTTTTCTTTTTAAGCTCTTTTTGTAGTAATTTTTAGTAAGCATATCATTTTAAATCTTTTATTTTTTTTAAAATACAATTTAAATATAATTACTGTAAGTTGATTTTAAGAGTTACCGCATTCCTCGTGGGATCGATACTGGGATTTTTAAAGAAAATTCTATATTACTTGAAACAATATATATACTTGGGTAGTACCCCTAGGGTGAAAATCTATTATATAATTCATAAATCATTGCAAGTTTTCACACTTGATGCTAGATATAAATTGAGATATAATTTTTTGTATAATTAGGGAGATTTAAAACCCGTGTAAGTTCAGGTTGGGTCAGATGTCTAAGCAGAGCAGAAGTGCAGAATATTGTCAAAGAGGTACACACTGGATTGTGTGATGTTCATCAGTCAAAAACAAAGATATAAAGGAAGATTAAGAAACTCTGGTACTATTGGCCAGTGATGTTGGTAGATTGTTTGGAAATTGTTAGGAAATATCACCAGTGTCAGGTGCATGTCTTGGTCTTGCACCAACCTCCAAATGTGCTACATTCGACGATCGTGTCGTGGCCATTCGAGTGTTGAGGTATGGACGTAGTGGGACCTATAGGCCCTCCATATTTGAAAGGACATAGATTTATTCTCGTAACCAAAGATACTTCTCTAAGTGGGCGGCGATAGTGCCATTATGAGAAGTTGCAAAGCAACATGTTTTTTAGTTTATCAGAAATCAGATCGTCTTCCATTTCGGTGTGTGCCCAAAGGAAAATATGTTGAGATTTTCATACCTATTTTATACTGTTTTTGATGATATTGCACTTTTAAAGGAAAATATGTTGAGATTTTCATACCTATTTTATACTGTTTTTAATGATATTGCACTTTAAATAAAGGTTAATAACTCAATCAAAATAAAACTTATGTCCTTAAGAAAATTATTTTAGGTTTGACCAAAAAAAATATGTTGAGATTTTCATACCTATTTTACACTATTTTTTATGATATTGCACTTTAAAGAAAGGTATTTTTTATGTTTTGTTGTAGGAATGATGAATTAGGGTCATTGGAGCAAAAAATGCAAGAAGGAGCGAATTTGGAGGGAAAAAGGACCAAAATGTGAATATTTGAACTAGGGCACCGACGGTGAGCCCAACGGGGCCGATGGTGGACTTTTCCTGAGACTCCAGATTTAATTCACTTAGAAGGCCTACCGACAGCGCCCTAGAGGCCGCCGACGGCGAGATCAGCGGTTATGTCCAACAATACATTGGATGAGGACAAATTTTGGAGGGGTGCTTAGGAAACCCTTGGGAAAACTTATCCACAACTTTAAAAGAAGATTTTGACCGAAAATGGAAGAGGAGTTCGAGGAGTTGGAAGGTCAGAATAGCGTCCAAGAGTTACAGTAGTGTGTAGAGATTCTAATTGTGAGGAATTGTTTGAGAGATTATAAGAGTGGAGAAAAAGTGAGAGATTTCTTCCTCCTTGCCACTTCGAAGAGGAATTCTGTGTTATAAAGAAAGGAAGAGATTCAGAGGAAATTCGAGGAGATTGCTTGGGGAGAGATTAGAGATAAGTGTTATTTACTTATTGTAGTTTGAATGAATTTGCTTTTATATATGAATTCTGAGTTTTTTTATCACTTTCCCATGAGTTCTGAGTTGTTTTCTCTGTCTTTCTACTTGTCTTGAGATTTGTGAAATGGTGATTTGAATTGGTTAAGCCATGAAAATGTTAAAGAAATTGTGATGGNCCCAAAGGAAAATATGTTGAGATTTTCATACCTATTTTACACTGATTTTGATGATATTGCACTTTAAGAAAAGATATTTTTCATTTTTTATTCCAGGTATGATAAATTATGATCATGGAGCAAGAAGATGAAAAAAGGAGCGAATTTGGAGCGAAAATGACCAAAATATGAACATTTGTACTAGGGCGTCGACGACAAGCCTAACGGCGCCGACGGTGAGAATTTTTCGAGAGTCCAGATGAAATATTTTAGAAGGGCCGTCGACGGCGAGATCTGCGGTCATCCCAATAGGTGCGTTGAATGTGAATGATTTTTGAAGGGATGCTTAGGCAACTTTTGGAAAAACTCTTCTACAACTTTAAAAGAAGATTTTGGCTGAAAATTGAAAGGGAGTTCAAGGGAGTTCGAAGGATTTTGAGGAACAATAGCGTCCAAAAGCCCTAGTAGTGTGTAGAGAGTCTAATTTAGGGTTAGATTGTAAGGAATTCTTTGAGAGATTGTAATAGGCGAGGGAAAGTGAGAGATTTCTTCTTCCTTGCCGCTTCGAAGAAGAATTTTGTGTGCTGTAAAGAAAGGAAAAGATTCAGAAGAACTTTGAGGAGTTTTCTTGGGGAGGAATTAGAGATAAGTGTTATTTAGTTGCTGTAGTTTATATGACTTTGCTTTTATATATAAATTCTGAGTTTTGTCATATCTTCCCTATGAGTTCTGAGTAGTTTTCTCTGTCTTTCTTCTTATCTTGAGATTTTGTGAAATAGTGATTTGAATTGGTTGAGCCATGAAAATGTTAAAGAAGTTGTGATGATTTTTTCACTTCGATCTTAATTTACTTTTAATATGTCCAATTGATTTGTTAAAATATGTTGAGTTTTACAACTAAAGTGAAGATTACATCCAAGATTCCAATTGATTTGTTAAAATATGTTGAGTTTTACAACTAAAGTGAAGATTACATCTAAGATTCATGGAGGTCAAAAAAATGTTTAAGAAATTGTGATGATCTTTTCACTTTGATCTTAATTTATTTTCAATCTGGTCATAAATGTTAAAGAAGTTGTGATGATCTTTTCACTTTGATCTTAATTTACCTTCAATCTGGCCAATAATGTTTAAGAAATTGTGATGATCTTTTCACTTTGATCTTAATTTGCTTTCAATTTGACCAATTATTTATTAAAATATGTTGAGTTTTACAACTAAAGTGAAGATTACATCCAAGATTCAGGGAGGTAAAAGCCCTTGGAAGTTGGGCGCAAATAAATAGGGAAATATTACTATCGGGCGTAGAATTGGAGATTTTAGACTGACAGACTAAAATCCCCAATTCGGTCCTATCGTTTGGGTGCTGATGTGTAGATGTTAGCCCGCAGAAGTTGGGTGCAAATAAATAGGGAAATATTATTATCGGGCGTAGAATTGTATTTTAGAGTGGGAAGTTGGGTGCAAATAAATAGGGAAATAATATTATCGGGCGTATAATTGGAGATTTTAGAGTGAGAGACTAAAATCCCCAATTCGGTCCTATTGTTTGGGTGCTGAAGTGTAGATGTTAGCCCTCAGATTTGGGTGCAAATAAATATGGAAATAAAATTATCGGGCGTAGAATTGGAGATTTTAGAGTGACAATTGGAAGTTGGGTGAAAATAAATAGGGAAATAAAATTATCAGGCGTAGAATTGGAGATTTTAGAGTGACAGAAAAATCCCCAATTTGGTCCTATCGTTTGGGTGCTGAAGTGTAGATGTTAGCCCTCAGGCGAGGAAATAAATAGGAAAATAAAATTATCGGGTGTTGAATTGGAGATTTTAGAGTGACAGACTAAAATCTCTAATTCGGTCCTATCGTTTGGGTGCTGAAGTGTAGATGTTAGCCCTCAGGCGAGGGGAACGTGAGAGCTTCGAAGTGAGAGTCGGTATCCTCCTAACCTAGTCACAAATTCAGTTAACAAGCATAGGATTAGTCAATGTTCTTTATGCCTGGACCAAAGGGTAAAGAATAGGTATGCTCCTATTTGGCACAATCCAATTTGAACTGATTCACTTTAATTTCTTGACAAGGAGAAGGATGTTTTCTGATATATTGAATTTCACATTATAAACTTTATTAGTAGAATTAGTTATTTAAGAGTTATTAAAATTACATATTTATTTCAATTGCTTATTGGTGATAGATAAGCAAATTGAACTATATCTTAGTTCGTAGCCTCTAATATTACTCCTGTGGGATCAATATCTAGGACTCCATTAGAGCCCTGTAGTATTTGAGCGATACACATAGTTGCGTTCATAAGTGTGACTTTACCATTATTGAATATTTTATATATACATCTTTATCGAATCTATAACCATTGTCAAGTTTTTGGTGTCGTTGCCGAGGAATTAAATTTTCTAGCAGCAGTATTAAATCCTTATATTTTTGAGCATATATAAAGTCACAGTCAAGTTTTTGGCACCGTTGTTAGGGAATTAAATCTTTTAGCAGCAGTATTAAATCATTGTATTTTTAAGCATATATAAAGTCGTTGTCAAGTTTTTGGCGCCATTGTCGGGGAGTAAACATGAATCATAATTAGAGTAACGAACAAATTAGGACTATTAGAAAACTTTTACTGGAATTATAACTTATTTTCATATTTAGTTAATTGTTTTCTTGTGTACTGATTTCAATTGTATGCATAAATTTGGACCTAAAAATCCTATACACTACGATTCAGAATTAGAACGCACTCTTAGAAGAATTAGAAAACTAAGAAGAGAACCTAGAAATCCTGACACAATGGAAAACAACGTAAACAATCAAGGAATAGAAAATGAACACCGACCTAGACCTCTACGAGATTACGCAAATCCTACAACAAATGAAATTCACTTATCTATCCAAAATATTGATGTAGCTACTAATTCATTTGAGCTTAAACCTGTTATTATCCAAATGGTACAAAACAATCAATTCGGAGGTACAACAAATGAAGATCCTAATTTACACCTCGCTAGTTTCTTAGAACTTTGGGCTACTTTTAAATATGTCAGAGTTTTGAACGATGTTGTTAGAATTAGACTTTTTCCTTTTTCACTTAGGGATAAGGCTAAGATGTGGTTAAATTTGTTAGCACCAAGATCTATTAGAACTTGGGGAGAACTTTCATAGAAATTTCTATCCAAATATTTCCCTCCATCCAAAACTGCTAAACTTAGAAATGACATAACATCGTTTTGTCAGATTGATGGAGAGTTAATATATGAAGCTTGGGAGATATTTAAAGAACTTCTTAGGAAGTGCCCTCATCATTCCTTACTATATTGGTTGATAATTCAAACTTTTTATAATGGATTAGTGGGATCACTTAGATCAATTATAGATTCTGCGGCTGGTGGTTCTTTAAAGTCAAAACCTTTTGATGAGGCTTATTCGTCAATAGAACAGGTGGCTACCGACAATTTTCAATGGCCCTCTGAAAGGGTAAATCCTAAAAGAGTAACTAGTATCCAGGATTCTGATGCAATATCTATGTTAGCTTCGCAGATTGCTGCAATATCAAAGAAATTAAATCATTATGGAATGAATTATTCTCCAACACCTACTATGATGGAAGAGAATTCATCTGGGCAATTTGTGGATGTTCAACCTTTGCATGAGACTTTAAATACTATTAATAATAGACCCAACAACCCTTATCAAATTATTACAACCCAGGTTGGAAGAATCATCCTAATTTTAATTGGAATAACAATTCTTCTATAAATCAACAATTGGTGAACAACCCAGTGAACCCATTAGAAAATTCATCCAACCAAGGAAATGTTAATTATAGACATTCTTATCCTTCAGGATTTAACAATAACACTCAAATTAAATAAAATAAGTTGTCTATGGAAGAGATGACATTAAACATGGGTCAACAATTGTAGAATCAAGGAAATCAATTACAAATTTAAGGAAATGAATTACAAAATCAAGGAACTGCTATTAAGAATATTGAAAATCAATTGGAGCATATCGCTACTGCGCTTAGTAACCAAACATTAGGAACTTTTGCTAGTGCCGTGAAAACAAATCCTAAAGATCAAGGAAAAGAACAAATAAAAGCGATACAATTACGAAGTGGAATAGAATTGGAAACAAGAGTACAGAAAGAAACATAAACTAAAAAAGAGAAAGTGGATATAGAAAAATAAAAGGATCATGAATACCCATATTTAGAATATCCACTTACACGAATGAAAATTACTGTGGAGAAACCTCCACCACCGTTTCCTCAAAGACAGAAGCAACAAAAACAAAATAAACAATTTTTCAAGTTCTTAGAAATTCTTAAGAAATTAACTGTAAATATTCTCTTCGTAGAACCTTTAGAGCAAATGCCCAATTATGTGAAGTTTATGAAAGATATTTTGAATATGAAAAGGAAGTTCACTGATAATGAGACTCTTGCACTTAGCGAAGAGTGTGTGCAATTATTCAGAAAAATATTCCTGAAAAATTAAAAGATCCAGGTAGTTTCACTATACCGCGTGCTATCGATGAAAAATTTTATGGAAGAGCTTTATGTGATTTGGGAGTCAGCATTAATCTTATGCCTCTATCAATTTTCAAAAGATTAGGATTAGGAGAAGTCTCACCTACTTCTGTTACTCTTCAGTTAGCGGATCGTTCATCGAATTATCCTAAGGGAGTTATAGAAGATATGTTAGTAAAAGTTAAAATTTATCTTTCCTGTGGATTTCATTGTTTTAGATATGGAGGAAGATAAAAAAATACCTATAATTTTAGCGAGACTATTTTTAGCTACTGCAAAAGCTATGATAGATGTTTAAAAGGGAGAATTAACTATGAGAGCTAACGATCCAGAAGTGACTTTTAACATTGTGAAATCTATGAAATACCCTACCGTTGAAAGAGATAATGAATGTTTTCACATGGAAATTAGTGAACATCTAATGAACGAGAATTTTAAAAATATTTTGAAGAGAAAGAACAATTTGAAGATAGTGGGGAAATTATTCGGACAAAATAGAAAATGAAGAATTAGATTATGTTCAGGGAAGATTTGAGATGTTGGATATTACAAGAAATACTGATAAGAATCTAGTTTTGTCAGTTATAAAACCACTTGAACTTGAGTTGAAAATTCTAACCACTTGAAGTATGTGTTTCTGGGAAACTCATCTACATTAACTGTTATTATATCTTCAAAATTAAATGATTTGCAAGAGCAAAGACTTTTGGATACATTAAAAGAAGAAAGCTTTTGGTTGGACCTTAGCTGATATTAAAGGAATCAGTCCTTCAATCTGTATGCACAAGAAAGCTTTTGGTTGGACCTTAGCTGATATTAAGGGAATCAATCCTTCGATCTGTATGCACATAATGATATTTATATCTTCAGAATTAAATGATTTGCAAGAGCAAAGATTATTAGATACATTGAAAAGATATAATAAAGCTTTTGGTTGGACCTTAGCTGATATTAAGGGAATCAGTCCTTCAATTTGTATGCACAGGCTTCAGAGTTAAATGATTTGCAAGAGCAAAGACTTTTGGATACATTAAAAAGATAAAAGAAAGCAGGACCTTAGCTGATATTAAGGGAATCAGTCCTTCGATCTGTATGCACAAAATTATACTAGATTAACAATATAAACCAAGAGTTGATCCACAAAGGAGATTAAACCCAATGATGAAAGAAGTAGTCAAGAAGGAAATTTTGAAATGGTTGGACACTTGAATTATATATCCTATTTCAGACAGTGCTTGGGTAAGTCCAATTCATTGTGTTCTTAAGAAAGGAGGAGTGACTATTGAAACAAAAGAGAATAATGAATTAATACCCCTCAGGCAAGTTACTGGATGACATATTTATTGATTATAAAAAATTAAACATTGCCACTAGGAAAGATCACTTCCCTTTACCATTTTTAGACTAAATAGTAGATAGACTTGTTGGGCACAAATATTTTTGTTTTTTAGATGGATATACTTTACCATCAAATTCTTTGCTCCTGAGGATCAAGAAAAGACAACATTTACTAGTCCTTTTGGAACTTTTGCTTTTAGAGTAGACTTGCTGGGCACAAATATTTTTGCTTTTTAGATGGATATACCGGTTACCATCAACTTCATATTAGACTTGCTAGGCACAAATATTTTTATTTTTTAGATGGATATACCAGCTACCATCAAATTCCTATTGTTCCTGTCAAGAAAAGACAACATTTACTAGTCCTTTTGGAACTTTTGCTTTTCGAAGAATGCCTTTTGAATTATGTAATGTGCCTACAACATTCCAGAGATGTAGGATGTCTATATTTAGTAAGTTAATCGATGATGGATTGGAAGTATTTATGGATGATTTCTCTGTATTTGGAACATCATTTGACGCATGTTGATGGATTGGAAGTATTTATGGATGATTTTTCTGTATTTTGAACATCATTTGACGCATGCTTAGTATCTTGAAAAAGTTTTGGAGTTATGCGAAAGAACTAATTTAGTTCTAAATTGGGAGAAATGACAATTTATGGTTGCAGGAGAAATTGTGTTAGGACATAAAATTTTGGAAAATGGTATGGAAGCAGACCTTGCAAAAATTCAAGTTATATCTAAATTAACACCTCCTACTAATGTAAGAGTGGTAAAGAGTTTTCTTGGACATGTTGGATTTTACAGGCATTTTATTAAAGATTTTTCAAAAATTACTAAACCTCTATGCCAACTTTTAGAAAAGGACAAGAAATTTGAATTTACTGAAAACTGTTTAAATGCCTTTGAGTTATTAAAATAAAAACTAATCACAGCCCCTATTATAGTTTCACCTAACTGGGAGAAACCATTTGAACTGATGTGCGATGCTAGTGATTATGCTATAGGAGTTGTTCTTGGATGAAGGTATGAAAAGATTTTTAAAGTTATATACTACACTAGTAAAACTTTTAATGATGTTCAAATTAACTATATTGTTACAAAAAAATAGTTACTGGCCATTATGTATGCTTTAGACAAATTTAGATCTAATTTAATTGGGACTAAATGTGTAGTGCACACTGACAACTCTACTATTAAATATCTGATGCAAGAGAATGAAGCCAAACCAAGGTTAATTAGATGGATACTTTTGTTGCAATAATTTGATCTTGTGCTTATTGATAGAAAGGGAACTAATAATCAAATTGCTAATCATTTTTTGAGATTAGAAAATCATGAATTATTTGACACCGACAATGAAGTTACAGATAGTTTCCCTGATGAATGACTTTATAATATTAATGAGTGGAAAATACCATGGTATGCTGATATTGTTAGTTATATTGTAAGTGATATTTTACCACCTATGCTGACATTGCAATAACAAAGAAAATTCATTCATGATGCAAAAACATATTTTTGGGATGAACCTAATTTATATAAGTAATGTAAGGATCTTATTATGAGAAGATGGGTGCCTTATGAAGAAACTGAGCTAATCATTCAAAAATTTCATGATTCTAAATTTGGAGGACATTTTGGGATTGATAAAACTGCTTACAAAATTTTACAAGGTGGATTTTGTTAGCCTACTCTCTTTAGAGATGTTTATAGATACATAAAAACTAGTGATCGATGCCAACAAGTAGGCAATATATCTAGAAGAACTGAAATGCCTCTGAATTTCATGTTAGAAGTTGAGATCTTTCATGTTTGGGGATTTGATTTTATGGGACCATTTATTCCTTCATCTGGGAACTTATACAAATTAATTGCAGTAGACTATGTTTCAAAGTATATTAAAGCACAAGCTTTACCTCGTTGTGACACTAAAAGTGTTTCAAGATTTTTAATGAAAAATATTTTCACTACATACAGAATGCCGAATGATTATCACTGATGGAGGATCCCATTTTAGGAATAAATATATTCAGAGATTGATAGAAAAATTTAATATTATTCATAGAATCTCTCACTGACGGAGGATCCCATTTTAGGAATAAATATATTCAGAGATTGGCAGAAAAGTTTAATTTTACACTGACGGAGGATCCCATTTTAGGAATAAATATATTCAGAGATTGACAGAAAAGTTTAATACTATTCATAGAATCTCTACTTCCTATCACCCTCAAACCAGTGGGTTAGCTGAAGTTTCTAATAAAGAGATTAAACAAATACTTGAGAAAACTATAAACTCTATTAGAGTAGATTGGTCCACTAGACTGGATAACGCATTATGGGCTTACAGGACTGCTTATAAAACTCCGATTGAAATGACTCCTTACAGACTGATTTTTGGAAAGACTTGTCACTTACCAGTAGAATCAGAGCATAAAGCATATTGGGCGATTAACGAATTTAATTATGATTTGAAAGATGTTGGTGAGAAGAGATTATTATAATTAAATGAATTGGAAGAATTAAAAAAGGAATCTAATGATAATGAATTTATAAGGAGAAACTAAAGTTATGGCATGATCAGAAGATTAACCAGAAGAACTTTGAATAATTTATAAGGAGAAACTAAAGTTATGGCATGATCGGAAGATTAACCAGAAGAACTTTGAACAAGGACAAGAAGTTTTTCTTTACAATACAAGGCTAAAGTTATTCCCGAAGAAATTGAAGTCTCGTTGGTTAGGACCCTTTACTGTAACTCAAGTTTATACTTACGGAGCTGTTGAAATTGAATATCATAAGACTGGGAAAGATTTAAAGTAAATGGAACATAGATTAAAAAGACCAAATTTTAAAGAGGTTTTAATGATCAGTCAACCTGAATAATACCTGAATAGGTCGGGTTGACGATGTTAAACCAAGCGCTTTATGGGAGGCAACCCATAGTTATCTTTATTTTTATTGAAATTATAGTAGTTTTATTTGAAATTATTGTTAGTTTGTGGTAGTATTGAACTCTACTACTCATATTTACCCTTGAATCATCATAAAAATTAGATCCATAGAAAAAATTGGAACGCATTCGGACCAAAGCAAAACTGTGCAATTTTTGCCTTGGGCGTCGACGACTGTTTTTTTTTAGACTCCAGGCAATAAATTCTAAAGGCTCGCCGATGGCGCCATCGATGCCACTGATAGCAAGAACGGCAGGATGCCGGTTTTTGGAGTTTGAAATGATGGTTTTTGGTAGTTTTAGGCGGCAGTTACTCCTTATAAACTTTCAAATTCGGTTCCTAAGTTTGTATTTCCCCAAAAATAAATTGAAACTCCACTAAATTTATCCCTATGGCATCCAATTCCTCTGAAAACCATAGATTGCGAGTGTTCAATCGGAGAAAGTTCATTAGTTCCGAGGCGCAGTGAATCTCTTACAAAGTACTGACAAAAAAGAGATTAATCAAGGAGAGAGGATTCATAAATCGAGGATTGAATAATCCTTCAACGAAAATTGAAGAGATTATTGTGCAACGAAGATGGGAAGTGTTGTGCTACACTACAGCCGCCATAGTTGTTCCGGTGGTGAAGGAGTTTTATGCTAATTTGCATGAAATTAACCAGGGAGTCGTCTATGTGCAAGGTAGATGGATAACTTTTACTCCTACACGGATTAATGAATTATATATGATCGAGAATGTTCCTATCTGCCATTATTCTAACTTTGTCCCAATAAGAAACCTGCTGAATAAGATCTACCAATATTTAACGGGCGAAACTGAAAACTGAGAAGTGAGAGAAAACGGGTATGTTAGTTTTTCTGCAACACTTTTAAACCCCGTTTCTAAACACTAGCACTTCTTCATTTCTACAAAATTGTTATTGACGATGAGGATTGGTAAAGTTACTAAGGAAAGTGCTATTCTAAATTACTGCATCCAAATAGGACTGTCGATCGATATTGGATCGATAATTGTGAAGTCTATTTTGGGCCAGATCGTTTATGGATCAACTTATGGGCTTGGATCCCTTCCAAAAATTTTCTTACTTTGCAGTCAGTTCCAAGTATCTTATGAGAATTGGGAAAAGGTACTTCCATCTTGGAAGCCTTTAGACCCAACTGAGAGATTCCCAGCCAATGAAGATGAAAGTGATATGACTATTTCTGTGGATTAGTCGTCTCAGAATTCACTTGCTATTCAACCTTTAGTTCCGAACAAGACACGAGTGATCCTGCGCAGAATCAAGAAATTGGAGAAAAATGTATAAAATATTATAAATGTAATTAACAATATCTCTGATTTTTTTTTATCATCTAGACTGGAGGATGAAAGACATTTTGATCACTCTGGACATATTGAAGGAAGTTTGATACGACTGATGAGAAAGATGAAATTGATAAAAGAGGACTTTACTGAAGAATTTCCATACCGACCCTTCTATAACCTCTTCGTTCATGTTCAATCAATGGGTGATCTCAGAGGAGAATCAAGCACTGAATCGAAAGAGTAATAGATTTACCTAGCTACCTGTATGTCTATGTGTGTAATTTGGTTTGAAATTTGTGTTTTCTTTGCTTTCGAATTTTTCTTTTAGAACTCAGTATAATTGAGATTGAGCATATGATGATTGTTTTCAGCGTTTAGAGTGTTGTGGCTTGGATTGCAACGCTGAATTGATGTATTAAGGTTGAGAAAACCCCAAACTTAGGTGTGTTGTGTAACGTGTATTGTAACCCATTTATATATAATTGTGATGTTTTGTGTTGTGAATGTTTATTTGTGTTAGTACATCATTTAATTACTTAAAATTATGTCTAGAATGATTGAACGAATGTTGTTGAAGCTTGAAATTGATCAAAATTGCAAAAATCTAGAAATTGAACCAATTTAATAGAGCTCGCCGATGGCGTCCTCGACGCAGCCGAGGGCGGACTTTTCCCGAGATTTTGGATATTAATTCAATAGAGCTTGCTGAAGACGCCGAAAACTTTGCCGATGGTGAGATCCCAAAAAACACCTTTAACCGTAATTTTGACCAGTCCACCGCCACTATTCATCATTCCCTTCCTCTTAAAAATGAAAATTTTGATCTAGGGCTTGAAGATCTTGGATTTTGGGTCGATTTCAAAGCATTTAGACACCATAATGGATCATCTCTTGGTAAGAGCTTCAATCCAAACTAAAAATATTTGATTTTCATCGTGAAATTCTTCCACATTGAGAAGATCCAAAAAATTTGAGAATGTGAAGAAAATATTTAGAAGAAATTCATGGAATTTTGTTTTGAACTCCTAGAGTCACTCTTAGAAGCCATTATTTGCATATTTGAAGTATATTTTGAAATTTTTCTATAATTTTGATTAGATTGAAATGGATCCGCGACAAAAGAGGCAACTTGAGTTTGTCGAGTCTCGCTTCATCAATGCGAAGGCTCAATTGAGATTTACTTCAGTATTTGAAGGGAAGAAATGTATACAAGATCGAGTTTTTGAGAGTCCGGGAGGAGAAATTGAATGAGTTATTATCGAGCGGAAGTGAGAAAACTTCTGTTATACCACCAATAAGGCTGCTGCAAATATTGTGAAAGAATTTTAAGCCAATGTGTTCTATTCTGAGGACAGAATCGTTCAAGTGCGGGGACTTTCTGTTGAGTTTAGTGCCGCCAGCATTAACTCCTTTCATGAAGTCCCAGACTCCTATAGCTATCATTATGAAACCTTCAGTACAATGGAAGGCCTGATGAATGATGTCATCAACTTTCTCACTGATGAGAAAGAGACATGGAAGATAAAGCAATGAGAACGGGTAAATTTTTCTGCTTCCATGTTGAATGCCGCATCTAAGGCGTGACACTATTTTATTTTCTCTACTCTGTTACCTATCTATCACCATAGTGAAGTAACAAGAGATAGAGCTATTCTGAATTTTTGTATTCAGAATAATATAAATATAAATTTGGGGAGAATCATTTTTAAGAATATATTGACCACGACAATGAGTGAAACAAGTGGAGGTTTGGGACATCCTGACCTTATTTATGCACTTTGACAACTTTCTATAGTGGAAGCTGGAGATGAGGAAGAATGGGTTTACCCTATGAAACCCATTAGTAAAGCTAATTTAAAGACATATGAATCCCGTGAAAATGGAGAACTGGGAGTAGGAGTTAAGAACCTTCTACTAGTAGGGATATCCCTTCTACTAGTTATGACCTTTCTTCTTCTAGTTCCCCTACTCTGACTGATTTAATGAATGGGTTGACCTTGCAGCAAAAGAGTATAGAGCTAATAAATGAAAAAATTGGGGGTTTAGAACGTAGAAATGATTATGATAGTGAGTACCTACAGAGGCATTCTGATTTTGAGATAGCGTACTACGAAGCTCAGGTCCGACACTATAGAGGTGAGCCTGATGTTACTTTTCCTGAATGCCCCCGTTATACTTAGTATCAGCCCAATCCACCTGCTGACCAAGGAGACGAAGACATAGTTTGGGATTTTGACATATGATAGTGGTTGATGTACTTTTACTTTTATTTTTGTAAATTTTGTAATAGAGAAAGATGTTTGTGTGTTTGTACTTTCATTTTTGTTTTTATGTTGCAATTAGATAATTTTTAATTATTGTTATAATTGTTTGGTGTGATAGTTGAAATTTGTTAAATTATAATGTAATGTGATTTTTATTTTGCATTTTAATTGTAATTATTTTTTTTAGTATTGTGGATGTGTTAGTAAAATATTGAGTTTGTACAATGTTTAGTTTTGTACTTATTTCAAAATTTCATTACCCAGCAAATTCTCTAATGATTTATATGTATAGAAAGCTCCTAATGTTACAGACCAGGTGAAGTAGAAATTTTGAGAAGGACTGTGTAGAAATCTACTAATGTTACAGACCAGGTGAAGTAGAAATTTTGAGAAGGACTGCAAAAATTTTAGAATGATGAAAATGTCTAAAATACTGAGGTATGATTTATATTTAAACTTTTTCTTTCCACATGTATCTTTCCATATTGAAAAATTTAAGTTTGGGGGAGGGAAGAAAAGTATTAACTATTAGATGTTCTCAATTTAAATATTTTCAAAAATTATTAATATGATTTTATGTAGTGAATTTAATTCAGAGAACTATATTTTGTAGGTATTTAAATATTATGGTAGATTTAAAGGAATATTTTTGTAATGAAATTTACAGCTAACTATATTTTTTGTAACTATTTAAATATTATGGTAGATTTAAAGAAATATTTTTGCAATAAAAAATAATATTGTAGATTAAGATATTTAGTATAAGAGAATAAGACTATAGTTAACTATTTAAAGTAAAGGACACTATATTTTGAAGTGTGTAACTATTTAAATATTATGGTAAATTTAAAGAAATATTTTTTATGTAGTGAATTTAATTCAGGAAATTCAGATAACTATATTTTATAGATATTTAAATATTATGATAGATTTAAAGGAATATTTTTTAAGAAAAATTAATTTTGTAAACAGATATTTAAATATTATGGTAGATTTAAAGGAATATTTTTATAATGAAAATTATTTTGTTAACGATATTTAGTATAAGAGAATAAGACTATAGTTAACTATTTAAAGTAAAGGAAACTATATTTTAAAGTACATAAGACTATAGTTAACTATTTAAAGTAAAGGAAACTATATTTTGAAGTATTAAGAATCTAAAAAATTCATTTAAGAAGAAAAGATTGGGGCTCAATGATATAAAATCTATGAATTTTTTTAGTAAGGTAAGGGAATGCTTTGAGTTTCAAATTTAGGGAAAGAAAAGGTGATGTTCAAAATCATTAAAGGCTCTCCAGATATAGTAATCCTCACTTGAAAAAGGAAAGAGAAAAGATTGACAAAAATCCCAGAAAAGAAAAGAAAAAAATATTGGATTGAAAGCAATCCAAATGTAAAAGAGAAAAGAAAAGAAAGAAAATAATATAAAAGTGAGGAGAAGCTTGAGGAGATGCATAGTAAAAATTGCTTCACTGGACCTACCTAAAGGGAAAACCTAAATACATTCCTAAACTTATATTTATGGATTAGCATCTTTTACTAGTAGTGTTCTCATAAAATTCCTATCATTTAAATATTTTTACTTGATATTACAACATATAGTCACTCTTGAAATGAATAAAAACTAGAACTCTTAAACTTGATGACTATATAATCTTGTACCTACAAAGTTAATTTAATTACTTGAATTTTTTCCAAAAATCTCACTATGGTATTTACTTAAATCAAACTTATAGTATTTTTGAATTAAAATTTTACTAGAATAGATCATAACTTTTATGTTGTACTAAAATTACTTGAGGAAAATATGTTGAGATTTTCATACCTATTTTACACTGATTTTGATGATATTGCACTTTAAAGAAAGGTATTTTTGGTGTTTTATTACAGGTATGATGAATTATGGTAATTGGAGCAAAAACATGCAAAAAGGAGCGAATTTGGAGCGAAAAGGACCAAAATATGAAGATTTGAACTAGGGCGTCGACGGCGAGCCCTACGACGTCCACGGGGAGAATTTCTCAAGAGTTCAAATCAAATATTTTAGAAGGCCCGCCGACGACGCCCTCGAGGCCATTTATGGCAAGATCGGCGGTTATCCCAACAGGTGCATTGAATGTGGATGATTTTTGAAGGGATGCTTATGCAACTTTTAGAAAAACTCTTCAACAACTTTAAGAGAAGATTTTGGCCGAAAATTAAAAGGGAGTTCGAGGGAGTTTGAAGGAGTTCGAGGGAGTTTGAAAGAGTTCAAGGGAGAACAGTGTCCAAGAGCCGCAGTAGTGTGTAGAGAGTCTAATTTAGGGTTAAATTGTGAGGAATTCTTCGAGAGATTGTAAGAGTGGAGGGAAAGTGAGAGATTTATTCCTTCTTATAGCTTTGAAGAAGAATTCTGTGTGATGTAAAGAAAGGAAGAGATTCAGAGGAACATCGAGAAGTTTGCTTGGGAAAGAATTATAGATAAGTGTTATTTACTAGTTGTAGTTTGTATGACTTTGCTTTTATATCTAAATTCCGAGTTTTGTTGTATCTTCCAACTTATTGTAGTTTGTATGACTTTGCTTTTATATATGAAATCTAAGTTTTGTCGTATCTTCTCCATGAGTTCTGAGTAGTTTTCTCTATCTTTCTCCTTATCTTGAGATTTTGTGAAATGGTGATTTGAATTGGTTGAGCTATGAAAATGTTAAAGAAGTTGTGATGATCTTTTCACTATAATCTTNATTTGTTAAAATATGTTGAGTTTTACAACTAAAGTGAAGATTACATCCAATATTCAGGGAGGTCAAAGCCTTTGGAAGTTAGGTGCAAATAAATAGGGAAATAAAATTATCGGGCGTAGAATTGGAGATTTTAGACTGACAGACTAAAATCCCCAATTCCGTTCTATCGTTTGGGTGTTGAAGTGTAGATGTTAGCCCTCAGGCGAGGGGAACATGGGAGCTTCGAAGTGAAAGTCGGTATCCTCCCAGCCTAGTCGCAGATTCAATAAACAAGATAGGATTAATCAATGTTCTTTATGCATGGACCAAAGGGTAAAGAGTAGGTATGCTCCTATTTGGCACAATCCAATTTGAACTGATTCAGTTTATCCATTCACTTTAATTTCTTGACGAGGAAAATGATGTTTTCTTATATATTGAATTTCACATTTGAAACTTTATTAGTAAAATTAGTTATTTAAGAGTTCTTAAAATTACATATTTATTTTGATTGCCTATTGGTGGCAGATAATTAATTTGAATTTCTATTGTTGTGATTAAGTATTGATTTTCTAAAATCTTAGTTTGTAGCCTCTAATATTACTCCCCGTGGGATCGATATCTACTCCATTAGAGCCCTGTATTACTTGAGCGATACATATACTTGCGTTGATAAGTGTGACTTTACCATTATTGAACATTTTATATATACATCTTTATCGAATCTATAACCATTGTCAAGTTTTTGGTTCCATTGTCGAGGAATTAAATCTTCTAGCAACAGTATTAAATCTTTGTATTTTTGAGCATATATAAAGTCGCTGTTAAGTTTTTGTCATCGTTGCTGGGGAATTAAATCTTCTAGCAGCAGTATTAAATCCTTGTATTTTTATGCATATATAAAGTCGCTGTCAGTGTGCTGCGCAGAGTCATTTCTGACATCATGCTAGCTTTCAAGAGTACCAAGATCAACAACTTCATCAGACGGTGTGGGATAGATTGACAATATTCTACAATCTATTACCTTAGGGTGAATGACCTAGTCAAAGCTTTCAACAAAATGCTCCTACAAATTTTAAATAAAATACTAGATGATAATAAAAGAGGATAGCATGAGAAGTTACTAGAGGTTTTTTGGCCCTATAAGATGCCATTCAGAACTCCTGCTCAGTCAACACCATATGCGCTCGTGTACGGGTCTGAGGCAGTACTTCCGTTGGAGGTCAACTACCTTCTCTTAGAGTTGCTATCACCAACCAGATTACAACTGAAGACAATGTCAAACTCAGACTTGCATAATTGCAGAATCTTGAAGGGAAGCGGTTAATGACACAACAGAATTTGGAGCTATTCAAGTGAAAGATGATCCAGGCCCACGATAAACTGGTCTGTCCAAGGAAATTTGTCAGAAGACCTATTCTTGCACACCTCAAGATAGGTGGAAGGTTTGAACAAACTTGGGAGGGTCCGTTTGTGGTAGAGAAGGGTCTTTTCAAAAGGATCTTACCAGCTAGTGGATTCTTAGGGCGAGAGACCCATGTTGCCAATCAACGGGCGATATTTAAATAAATACTATGCAACTTGAAGTTCTCCAAGACAGATTTTGAAAGCAATATGTGTTCCAAGAATGGATATGTGGTCAGTTTCTCTGACTGTGTCCAAAGAAAATTTGTAATAAAATATAGTGAAACAAGATTAATTTTAATGAAATAAAATTTGCACACCTAAGTTCTCTATTTAAAATTTAAATTTCACCAAGTTAAATTAAGTAAAATTCTTACATATGTGTAACTACTATTGTTCTTATTTGTTTGAATTTCAGTACGCAGATGTTTTCTTGTCATCTGCAAAAAAATGTTGGGACAAAAGATAATCTTCTCTTTTAATGACAACTTGAATCTCGTACTAAATGAGGATAAAGTGACACAAAGTAGCATCATAATTTTAACTTGGATTATAGACAAGTCATTTTGGACTACGAGGGTCCCCTGATGAGCATAGTTTACCGCAGAGAAACAAAAGGACTACAGTCATTTCTGAGGATCAATACTAAGAAAGACACATCACTGAAAAAGAAGGCAGAAAATGTTTCAAATACATAAGACCCGATGGAAAGTATTAGTCACCTACAGTACATGATTACAACATTGGCAAGGGACTTGGGTTGGTGCTTCTGTAGAAAGAGTCCCAGATGCACCATTGAGACAGACATAACACAGAAATGCTAACCACAACAAGCACAAAGCTTTGGATCGATTGGAAAGAAGATGTGCTAGGGAGCCAGCCAGAAAGCTCACTCTCATTCATGAGGAAGAAGTTTATGACCCAACTTTGAGGGCGACATCCATTAACCCTCTAGTTATAGAGGATGAGCCAGAGAGCTTCATAAAGCCTACACCATTTGAGATCCTTGATGAACTTTGCATAGGATGTCTGACATGCAATGCAGATATACTGAGACAAACATCGTCATTAGGGAGCCTTCATGGAGTGCCCAAAATATAACGTTCTCCACCTGGAGCATTACGGGTTTGAAGAATATATTGTCACCTTCATTATGTTCAAGAGCATAGAGCATCTAGATGTAGAGCAATACATACCACGGTTTGCAGAACCATGACAGCCATGGATTGCTTCAGAAGCCAAGTCAGAGGAGCAGCCTCAACACTTGCAGAAGATTCCCAGATTTGAGCTAGAAAAGATACGCAGGGTTCATAAACATGAATTTAAGTATTAAGAGGAATCTCAAGGAAATTTTGTGAACATCATAGAAGGACTCGAGTTGCACACCAAAGTATTCTCAGAAAGTGAAGAAAAGAATATCCTTGACTACATGTTCAATTTAAGGGATAGAGGTTGAGCTGAATTATTTGAGAAAAAGACATATTCAGAGCTACAAAAATGGATGCGAGGATAAGACATAATAACCATATAATGTGGTTGTTGTTACAATTTTTTGAATGACATGCAAGAGAATCCCCCAGGGATTTTGAGAAATGATGAGGTGGATAACATGTCGTCCATTATAAAGAGAATGATCAAGAGAATGGTGGAATGACATACATTATTAGAGGACTGTATCCCCAATAGTTGCATCATTAAGATTTATGAAGAAGGAGACTGCATTTTGATGCGCAAAAAATTGGGATAAAATTAATAATAAATATGCATGTAACCCAAACAATAATGTAACTTTAATGAAAATAATTTATCTTTAAAACCACTTTTAAACTTCCAATTCCCTTTTATATATAACGCAAGTATACATATTGTTCAGGTAATATAGGACTCTAATGGAGTCCTAAATATCGATCCCATAGGGAAGCTGGAAATATATGTAACCTAGCTATTTATATTTAATTCTTAAATAAAAATAAAATTAAAAAAAAGTAAAGTATGAAGTTTGAAGTTAAACTACTGATGTGAAATATTAAATATGTAGATGTACGACTACAATAAGTTAAGTTAAACTAGATGCTAAACTTTCAAAAGTAAAATTGCTGAAATAAAACAAAGGTTTTTGTTGACAAAAAGTTCAAGTATGAGAAAACGCCCTTCCCATTTACAATGAAAATATGGCTAGTGAAGAATATGAAATCATTTGAAAAATATATTTAAAAACTATTTTGTACCAAATAGGAGCAATCTTATTCTCTACCCTCTTCCGAGGGCTATAATGAACATTAATTAATCCAAAAGTTTGTTCCTTAATTCCGTGGTTAAGCTGGGAGGATACCGGCTGTCACTCAAGAGCTCCCACTACTCCCTCACCTGAGGGCTAACATGTTTGCGTTAATTTCCAATCAACTGAACAAAATTGGGGATTCTAATCTGTCACCTTAAAATCTTCTAATTCTACATCTAACAAAGTATATTTTCTTATTTATTTGCACCCAATCCCATGGATGACATACTCTCTCATGAAATCAAATGTGCTTCTCCCTTTGTTATAGAAATCATATCCCCTTTTCAGAACATATCTTTCTCAACACATTTTAACAATTCAATTGATCAGATTGAAAAGTAAATGAAGATTGAAGTTCAAATCTTAAAAAGTTATTGACAATTAAAACCGTAGAAAAAAAATCAATTCTTCACAAAACTATTTCTTCAAAGTAGGGAGATGGATAAAGAAAACTACTCAAAATTCATGAGAATGATACGATAAAACACAGGCTTCATATATAAAAATAAGTTTACAAACAAAAGAAATGAAAAATACAACTTATCTCACATTCCTTCCCAAAAAAATCCCTAGAAGTTCTCTCCAAGCCTTTATCTCTTTACAAGCACTCTCAAATCTCTCTTAGAAGTGTAATGAAGAAGAAATCTCTCACCTTTCCTCTCCTCTTACAACCCTAGAAGACAATCTCTAAGCCTTTGACTTTCTCTCTCTATCTCTCCCTCTTGGTTATCACGCCACCTCTCTTTTTCGCCTTTTTTCTTTTTCTGACCCCCTAGAAGTCCTTCTCCAAATCTCTTTTATTTTGGGCTGCCTCCTCTAAAAAGAGTTTCAATTTCCCTCCAAAATTAAAAAGACAAACCTTTGACTTCAAAAGATGTGCCTCTTTGATCTAAGCATTAAATCCCTTCAAATTAGAACTTTCCAAAGTGTCTAGATGCATTGAATCACTCCATGGGGTGTTCAGAACAAGTGTCCCTTTGAAAATTCACACAAAATTTCTCTCAAGCCTCCTTTATTTAGAAAATTCACACCTGGCGCATCATGCGCCAATGCTTTAGATTTCGGCGCATTATGCGCCAAACCTTAAAATTGGCTGTTTTTGCTCCAAATTTTTCTTCTTTTGCCATTTTTTCTCCAAATGCCTAAAAATAATATACCTACAACAAAAACACAAAAATACCTTTTTTTAAACTGCAATATCACTAAGAATAAGAATAAAAAGGGTACTTAAAACAATATATTATTTTTGTGTATCACATTCCTCCATATGCTGACCATAATTATTTGATCAGACCATTTTTTACAGTTTCATTCATTAGCAAGAGCAATATTCTATTTGGGAAAGAGATACAGATATTTAGCTTAGGGGAATTCCAAGGATCGGTTGAGATTCCACTACTGGTTGAATCAGTACTGATTTTGAAAAGGAACGGAGCAGATCTCACAAAGTGCTGCATTCCTGGAGTGCCACACAAAAGAGTTTCAGTCACCTTACGAAGGATGGATGATAGCAAGGTGTCTTATGGATATCAACCTGACCTGGACTTGAAAGGGCTTCGACTAATGAATCTCTGAGATAGTTGTACCTCTAAGTAGGCAAGGGTACTTTAGTTTCAGAGTGTGGCCTAGAAGGTTAGCTTGATCATGAAATGACCTCAGAAGACAAATAGAATTTCCACTTTTGTAATGTATCATAGAAAGTAGCATACATTATACAAAATTTCAGTTTCCACACAAATGTAATTCTGATGTTTTGAGACACCTGTCAATATATGATAAGTTGTACTACATGTTCAAAGCAGAATCAACAAAGTTTATTTTGGATTTCAACATATGTTGAATTGCCCTTGAAAACTAAAATTCAAAGTTAAAAGAAAATGGAAAAACATCAAATTTGTAAAATACCATAATAATAATAAAAAAAATGATAAATGAGTTTACTCAAAACTCTGCACTCTTTGTCGCACAAGTTCCATCATCTGCACAAGTTTCCACAACTTCCATTTTCACAAGATGTCATGAAATCTGCACAAAGTTCCCACAAGTTTTACACATTCTTTCCACAAATTCTCTGCACTTGTGGTGTTATTGCCTTGGTGCCTAAATTTTAATTCCTTCTTGCTACAACTTGGATTGGATATGATTCCTTACACTTTTCTATCCAATGTAGCAATCTTTCTGATTAAATCTTGGGTTGGAAGTGATTCCTTGCACTTTCCTTCTCAATATGATCTCTTCGTAACCTCTTATGTTGGATGAGAGTCCATGTGCTTTCCTTCCTAATGTGATGAATTGGATGTGAGTCCCTACTCTTTCCTATCCGATGTAATAATCTTTCTGATCAACTCTTGAGTTGGATGTGAGTCCCTGCACTTTCCTTCTCAATCTGATCTCTTCATCACCTCTTAGGTTGGATGTGAGTTTATGCGCTTTCCTTCATAATGTGATAGGCATTATTATTATCGCTTGGATTGTATTGTCGTTCTCCATATGGCTGGATGAGGTTTAATTTAGTATAATATATTATTTAGAAATTAGATATTTTAATTTGAACTAGATGGGGTCAAACTGATCCCATTGATTTCTATAGTTTGAATAATCAAGATAACCACGAGTAATGTACCACCCTAAAAGGTAATACACTACTTGATGATAAGCTCAATTAAATAAACTATATAAATAAATGACTTCTGTTTGATCTGCAAGTTTGCATGATGTTCGACATATTTTCATTTTTGATATGGGAGTCAAATAGGGTTTATTTTAAGTCTGGTTCTTTTAAGTTCTCTATAAGGGCAATCCCCTATAGTTAATTACATCTTAAGTGAATGTATTACTTAAAAAAACTCCTGATAAAAATCAGGAATCTTTTGTTTTCATGAATTCAAAAGGAATGGTTTTCAATGAACATGATTCAGAAATTTCCAGTAGGCATTGGTTCAAAGGATAAAGTTTTTATTTTATGAATCAAAGGAGAAAAGTAGGAGAGATTAAAGGTCTAGAACAAGTTCTTGGTAATCCCCCAAGCTATCCTAATGTTTGGCTCAATTTAGGATGATATTAACTTAAGTTAACTCTTGCAAGTTTTATTAATTAGGGCTTAGATTTTTGTAATGATGATTTACACAAAAAGCCTAGAAAGATAGGATGTTTTACATCGAGTGACTACCTCAGAATCCTAAAACAGGTTAGGATATGTTGCATATCAAGACTATGCAGGAGCCTAACATAATGAAAGGTTTTATGTCATAAAAGAAAGGTCTTGCAGGATTGTTACTTAAACTATGCAGGAGCGTAATAGAATATCAAGACTATGCAGGATCCTAACAAAATGAAAGGTTTTATGTCATAAAATCAAGACTCAGAATACTAAGGATTGTTACTTAAACTAAAGAAAGGGATTCCATGAGCTGCCCACGAAGTCTGCTCCAAGCTCCATGCTGAAATGTCTTTAGATCCTCCAGTCTCATTTTTAAAAGTTTTATTTATTTTGATAACTTTATAGTGAATTAATTAAAGAGTAGTCGAGGTATAGTTTAAACCTAGGCCAAGGCTAAGTTCACTTAAGCTAAGTAATTCCCTAGTTTTATGATTTCTAGGTTCTTGCTAATCTAAACAACTTTTATTTCTTCATTATTTGTCCTTAGCACATGCATTCTATGTTTGATAAAAGCAGTAAAAAAACATGCATTATAATATAAGGCAACAAAAAAAGAAAACAAACAAAATTTTATTATATTAATTATTAAATTTAATGAAATAATTAGTGGCAACCTTGTCAAGATGTATATGGCTTCGTCCTCTCGAGTCACCGAGTGCCCTAGTTTACTTAGTCTGAAAGGTGGTTACCCACTAGGACCTGAAGATTCTGGTCAACATTCACAAAATGCCTCATCCAAGAAATCTTTGTAAAATAGAATAAAAGGGGTTAAGGTTGCATTATGTGCTCTTTGTGCTTAAGATTTAATTTATTTTAGGGTTGAAATGTTTTAGGCTGTTTACATTTTATTATTGAATTTTAAGTGTTTTATTTTAGATATTTTTTTCACTTATTATTATTTTAGTGAAGTTGACGTCTTATAAGTTGACTTAACCTACAAAGCCATGCTTTAAAGCCTTGTTGTGTTCAATTTAGTTCAAGTTTAAGTTTTAATGTGTTTTATGTGAATTTTACCCATCCCAATGTGTTTTATGATTAACAGTTGATGTTTCAGTTAAAGGGTGTAGGTTTAACTTAGATTTAAGGTTATACCTTAAACAAGGTTTCTTATGTTCAACCTATGGGTTAGGTTTTGACTTAAGGCTTAGAGTAGGTTTAGCTTAAGACTAAGCTATGATTCAGGTTTGTTTTACCTAAAGATTAGGATTGGATTAGGGTTAATTAGCCTAAGGTTTATGTTAACTAATCCTATTGGATTAGAATTAACTAACCTAAGGTCTAGGTTAACTAATCCTACTATTTTAGGGTTAACTAATCCTATTGGTTTAAAGTTAACTATCATAAAATTCAGGTTAACTAATCCTGTAGGTTTATGAAGCCATTAACTAAACCTAGGCCAAGGCTAAGTTAACCAATAAGATTAGTTAAATTAAACCCTAGGTTAGTTAAACCTAAACTATTATGACTAGTTAACCTAAACATTAGGTTATTAAACCTTAAACCGATTGGATTAGTTAACATAAACCTTAGGTTAGTTAACCCTAAACCAAAAGGATTAGTTAACCTAAGCCTTAGGTTAGTTAGGGTTTAGGTTAGTTAACCCTAAAATAGTGAGACTGGAGTCCATTTTTCATAATCCATCTTCATTCCACCAGCATATTAAAGTCCATTAGTGATTTTTCTTTTATAGTTTAGAGTTTGTTAGGTGAGATTTAGTGTGAAAATTTCTATAAGAGTGTTGGAGAAGAAGAAAAGTGAGAGATATCTTCTTCCTATACTTCTAAGGAAAGGCTACAAGGGATTTGCTTTGAGAAAGAGTTTCAGATAAGTTTTTTTTTGTTTATTAGTATTGTATGAACTTTCTTTTATATAAGAAATTTGTGTTTTGTTGTGCCTTTCTCATGAAATCTGAGTAGTTCCCTCTATCTTTCTCTCTACTCTGAGATATGGTGAAATGAAAAGGTAATATGATATGCCAATATTAAAATATAAAATAAATTGTGATGATTTTTCAACTCCAAACTTAATTTGCATTTCAATCTGGCTAATTGAACTGTTAAAATATGTTGTGAAACATATGATCCAAGAAGTGGAGTATGAGTTCTACAACAGAGTGAGGATCACATTTGATTTCATGGAGGAGAAATTTGTTTATGAAATTAAGTATAAATAAATAGGGAAATATTCTTTGTTGGGTGTAGAATTGGAGAATCTTTAGGGTGACAGACTAAAATCTCCAATTTGGTCTTAGTGTTTAAAAACTAAAGTGAGAGTTAGCCTTCAGGTGAAGGGAAGTGGGAGCTCCGGATTGTGAGCCGGTATCCTCCTAGCCTAGCCACGGATTTAGGGACTAAAACTAGGATTGGCCAATGATTTTCTATGCACTGTATCATGGTAGAGAATTATAATTTCTCCTATTTGGAACAGTATATATTATAAACATTTATCTAATCTCATTTCACCACAACCTCATTGTACTGGGAATGATGTTTTTTCACATAAGAAATCTTCATTACATAAACATAGTTAGCAAATTAGTATTTACTTTTTAAACTTTGCATTTCTATTTTGCTAATAGTTAAGTACTTTAATTTTGATAACATCTCAACATTTGAAGTTAGTGATAGTGATTTTGTTTGATTTTCTGTAGATTTTTTAGTAAAACTTATCATTGCCAATTTACACCTTCCCTGTGGGATCGATATTTAGGGCAAAAATAGAAAGTCCTTTATTACTTGATAATGATACGTATACTTACGTAGAATCCCATTGTTAATTGCCTATAATTTTATATATTTTGCACAACTTACTTTTCATACAAGGATCAAATTCTTGGCACTATAATGGTGTCAACTTCATAAATCCTTACATATTAAAAATCAGGATCAAGTTTTTGGCGCCGTTGCTCGTGGGAAGGTAACAGTTAAATTTAGGTAAATTAAATAGTTTTGATAAATTAAGAAAGTTAGAGATTATATATACTATACAAATATATATAAAAAATAATAAAAAAATCAAAAATCTTAAGAGTATTTAAAAAAAAAAAGAATTTTACTTTGCTTACTTTATTTGTTTTTGCAAAGTATTGGATCTGAAGACTTAGTACCTTATGATTCAGAGTTAGAACGTACTATTAGAAAAATTCAAAAACAACAAAGAAAAGTTAAAAATTTAAAAGAAATGGCAAGTAACTAAGAAAATCCAATAAATGAGAATCGATAAAGACCTTTAAAAGATTATGCGATCCGATAGCAGATGAACTTCACTTGACTATTGAAAATCCTGACGTTGCTGCTAATTCATTTGAGCTTAAACCTGCTATCATCTAAATGATACAAATTAATCTGTTTGGAGGATCACCTGTTTTCTTGAGATTTGTGCTACATGACGGAGTGTCTAATGATGCGTTAGGCTTAAAATTTTTCCTTTTTCATTAAGGGATAAAGCCAAGGCTTGGTTAAATTCATTAGCATCTATATCTATTAGAACTTGGGGAGAACTATCACGAAAATTCTTGGCTAAATATTTTCCACTCTCGAAAACCGCTAAGCTTAGAAATGATATACATCTTTTTGTCAGTTTGAAGGGGAATCGATATATGAAGCCTAGGAAAGATTTAAAGATCTTCTTAGAAAAACCATGCTTTGTGAGATTGGTTAATAATTCAAACCTTTTACAATTGATTAGTAGGATCACTAAGATCTATTATAGATGCTGTTGTGGGTGGATCAATAATGTCAAAACCTTTTGATGAAGCATATACTTTAAATGAAGAAATGACTACTAATAATTTTCAATGGACCACTGAAAGGGTAAATCCTAGGAGAGTATCCATTATTCATGATTTTGATGTAATGTCTATTTTGACATGTCAAAATGTTGCTATTTCTAAAATATTGATCAAATAGGAGTGAACTATTCTCAAATACCCCCAGTATTAGAGGAAAATTCACTAGGAGAGATTATTGATACTCAACCATCTTATGAAACTTCAAACGCTATAAATAATCAAAATAATAATCCCTATTCTAACTATTTTAACCCTGGATGGAAAACTCACCCTAATTTTAGTTGGAATAATTATAATAATCCGGTGAATCCATCCAAAAATTTGAACAATCAAGGATATCCTAATTTTCGACCTTATTATCCTCCAGATTTAACTCCAATCCTAACCCACAAGTTAAGGAAAAGAAGTTGACGATGGAAGAAGTGATGTTGAATATAGGAAATCAAATATAAAATCAAGGGGTTGCTATTAGAAATATGGAAAATCAATTAGGTCATATTGCTACTGCACTTAGTAACAAACCTTCTGGAATTCTTCCAAGTACTGTGGAAGTTAATCCAAAAGATCAAAATAAAGAGCAAATTAAAGCTATTAAATTACAAAGTGGAAAAGAAGTTGAAACAAGGTCCAAATAGAAATTGAAGTTGATGAAGAGAATGAAGAAATGGAAAATGATCAACCTGAAAATGAACAAACATAGGTTCCTTTAGAAAAAGCATTACCTCCATTTCCTCAAAGACTGAAGCAGAAAAATAAAGATAAACAATTTACAAAATTTTTTGGAAATCCTTAATAAATTAATGATAAATATTCCTTTTGTTGAAGCTTTGGAACAAATTCCAAGTTACTTGATCTTTATGAAAAGGAAGTTTACAGATCATGAGACTGTTGCACTCAGTGAAGAGTGTAGTGCTATTATTCAGAACAATCTTCCTGAAAAATTAAAAGATCATGGTAGTTTTACTATACCTTGTGCAAGTGATGAAAAGTTTTATGAAAAGGCTTTATGTGATTTAGGAGCGAGTATCAATCTTATGCCCTTATCAATCTTTAAATGTTTAGATTTGGGAGAAATTTAACCTACTACTGTAACTCTTCAGTTAGCTGATCGATCAATAATTTATCCAAAATGAGTTATAGAGGATGTACTAGTGAAAGTTGATAAATTTATTTTCTCAGTAGACTTTATAGTATTAAATATGGAGGAAGATAAAGAGATGTCTATTATTTTAGGGAGACCATTTCTTGTAACAGGAAAAGCTGTAATAGATGTGCAAATAGGAGAATTAATAATGAGAGTTAAATATCAAAGAAGATTTAATATAGCAAAAGCTATGAAATATCCTGCAATAGAAAAAGATAATGAATGTTTCAAGAAGAAAGTAGATGATTATCTGAGTAATGAACAGTTTTAAGAATGAGTGTGAAGATAAATTAAAGCAAGGAGAAATTTTTGAGAATGAAAATGAAATAAAAGGAGAAGATTTATATTCAGGGCAAATTTGAAACGTTGGACTTGTTGGAAAATGATAACAAAAATCTTATTCCTTCAAGTATTAAAGCACCTGAACTTGAATTAAAGATATTGCCTGCCCATTTAAAGTATGTAGTTTTATTAGAGTCATCTACATTGTCTGTTATTATATTTTATGAGTTAACTGAAATTCAAGAACAAAAGTTGATAGGAATGTTGAACAAGTATAAAAAGGCTTTTGGATGGACTTTAGCAAATATTAAAGGAATTAGTCCTTCAATTTGTATGCACAAAATTATTTTGGATGGACTTTAGCAAATATTAAAGGAATTAGTCCTTCAATTTATATGCACAGAATTTAATTAGATGAACAATATGAACCTAAAGCTCATCCTCAGAGAAGATTAATCCCAATAATGAAAGAAGTTGTTAAAAAAGACATTTTAAAATGGTTAGATGCTGAAATTATATATCCTATTTCAGATAGTGCTTGGGTAAGCCCAACTCACTGTGTTTCAAAGAAAGGAGGAGTGACTGTTGAAGAAAATGAGAAAAAGGAATTAATACCAAAAAGGCAAGTTACAGGTTGGCAAATTTGTATTGACTATAGAAATTTAAATATGGTCACTACAAAAGATCGCTTTCCTTTACCCTTTCTAGACCAAATGTTGGATAGATTGGCTGAGAATAAATATTATTTCTATTTATATGAATATACCTGTTATCATTAAATTCCAATTGCTCTAAAGGATCAAGAAAAAATAACATTTACAAGCCCCTATAGAACATTTGCATTTCGCAGAATGTCTTTTGGACTATGCAATGCACCTGCAACATTTCGAAGCTGTATGATGTCAATTTTTAGCAATTTTATAGAATATGGAATGGAAGTGTTTATGGATGATTTTTCTGTATTTGGGACTTCGTTTGAGTTATGCCTTAATAATTTAGAAAAATTTTTGAAAGTATGTGAAAAAGTCAACCTAGTATTAAATTGGGAAAAATGTCAATTTATGGTTGCAGGAGGTATTGTGCCTGGGCATAAAATTTCAAAAAAAGGCATGGAGGTAGTTCCTGCAAAAATTCAAGTTAAAAAAAAATTACCATCTCCTAATAATGTTAAAGAGGTGAGAAGTTTTCTAGGACATGCTGGTTTTTACAGGCGCTACATAAAAAAATTTTCAAAAATAACTAAGCCGGTTAAAGGGGTGAGAAGTTTTCTAGGACATGCTGGTTTTTACAGGCGCTACATAAAAAAAAAATTCAAAGATAATTAAGTCGCTATACCAACTTTTAGAAAAAGATAAGAAATTTGATTGTGATGAGGAATGCATAAAAGCATTGGAATTATTAAAGAAAAAATTAGTCACTGCACCTATAATAGTACCACCTAAATGGGAAAAACCATTTGAAATAATGTGTGATACTAGTGATTATGCTATTGGGGTTGTATTAGGACAAAGGCATGAAAAAGTTGTTAAATTTATATATTTGCTAGTAAGACTCTAAATGATACTCAAATTAATTATACTACTACTGAAAGAGAGTTATTAGCTATTGTTATGCATTTAATAAATTTAGACCTTATTTAATTGGAACTAAATGTATAGTGTATATAGATCATTTTGCTATTAAATACTTAATGCAAAAGAAGGATGCTAAACCAAGATTAATTAGTTGGATACTTCTATTGTAAGAGTTTGATTTTACCATGATTGATAGAAAGGGAAATGATAATTAAATACCTGATCATTTGTCTAGAATAGAAATAGAAATATTAACTAATTTTACAAATAAAATTTTAGAAAATTTCCCGATGAACAGTTATATAGTATTGATGAAATGGATGTACCGTGGTATGCTAATATAGTGATTTATATTGTAAGTGATGATTTACCATCTGATATGAATAATCTAACATTAAAGAAATTTATATATGATTTAAAAGACTATTTTTGGGATGACCCATATTTATACAAATATAGTAAAGATTTAATTATTAGAAGATGTGTGCCTTATGAAGAAACTCAACAGATAATTTAAAGATGCCATGATTTTGAATTTGGTGGACATTTTGGAACAAATAAAAGTACATATAAGATTTTGCATGCTAGATTTTATTGGCCTACAATTTTTAAAGATGTTAATGAATATATTAAAATGTGCGATATATGTCAACGACTAGGTTTAATATGAATTTTTAAGTGACTTTAATATGACAAATTGCAATTTTTCTTGAAAGAAATAGAGAATCAAAAATCTTAGACTTAATTGCTGAATATCCTAGTATCTTTAGTCTTAGCTGGAGTTGTTTTGAATTTTTCTTAAGTTATAGTATTATGTTTAGAGAGCTTAAATATAGAAGTCTAGAAGTTAAATTCTTTACCATAAGTCATATTTTTATGTAGTAGAGGAGTTACTTGAGGACTAGTAACAAGTAAGTTTAGGGGATTTTGATACACAAAAAAATATATGCATTTTTAGACCCATATTTTATACTTATTTTTGGTGATATTGCACCTTAATAGAAGGTATTTTGATGTTTTATTGTAGGTTGTTGATTTTTAGGACTTAAAGCAAAAAGTACGCAAAAAGGATGAAATTTAGAGTCAAAATGACATTTTTAAACAAGTACGCAGCGCCAACCGCGCCAAAGGCAGCACCGACCGGGCAGAACAACAGAATAGCTAAAATTTTTACTTAGCGCAGACGGCGCCAGACTAGCATCGACGACGCCAAAAGCAGTTCAACCCCTGTTTCTAGAAGGTTAGATGTATTTGGAAAATTTTTGAAGAGTTTTTTGAGGCACCTCTTGGAGAACCAACCTTGGGCTTTATTTGGGGCCGAAATTCATCAGGAAATGGACTCCTTTTTTGCTCCAAAACGTTCCACCACACTCCATTTTCACCATTTTTCATAATCCATCTTCATTCCACCAGCATATTGGAGTCCATTAGTGATTTTTCTTTTATATTTTAGAGTTTTTTAGGTGATATTTAGTATGAAACTTTCTATAAGAGTGTTGGAGAAGGAGAAAAGTGAGAGATATCTTCTTCCTATATTTCTAAGGAAAGGCTACAAGGGATTTGCTTTGAGAAAGAATTTCAGATAAGTTTTGTTTGTTTATTAGTGTTGTATGAACTTTCTTTTATATAGGAAATTTGTGTTTATTTGTGTCTTTCTCATGAAATTTGAGTAGTTCCCTCTATCTTTTCCCCTACTCTGAGATATGGTGAAATGAAAAGATAATATGATGTGCCAATATTAAAATATAAAACAAATTGTGATGATTTTTCATCTCCAAACTTAATTTGCATTTTGATCTGGCTAATTGAATTGTTAAAATATGTTGTGAAACATATGATCCGGGAAATGGAGTATGAGTTCTACAACAGAGTGAGGATCACATTTGATTTCATGGAGGAGAAATTCGTTCATGGAATTAAGTGCAAATAAANATCTCCAATTTGGTCTTAGTGTTTAAAAACTAAAGCGAGAGTTAGCCTTCAGGTGAAGGGAAGTGGGAGCTCTGGAGTGGGAACCGGTATCCTCCTAGCCTAGCAACATTTAGGGACTAACACTAGGATTAGCCAATGATTTTCTATGCACTGTATCAGGGTAGAGAATTATAATTGCTCTTATTTTGCACAATACATATTATAAACATTTATCTAATCTCATTTCACCACAACCTCATTGTACTGGGAATGATGCTTTTTCACATAAGAAATCTTCATTACATAAACCTAGTTAGCAAATTAGTATTTACTTTTTAAACTATGCATTTATGTTTTGATAATAGTTAAGTACTTTAATTTTGATAACATCTCAACATTTGAAATTTGTGACAGTGATTTTGTTTGATTTTCTGTAAATTTCTTAGTAAAACTTATCATTGCCAATTTACACCTTCCCTGTGGGATCGATATTTGGGGCTTAAATAGAATGTCCTTTATTACTTGATAATGATACATATACTTATGTAGAATCCCATTATTAATTGCCTATAATTTTATATATTTTTCACAACTTAATTTTCATACAAGGATCAAGTTCTTGGCACTGTAGTGGTGTCAACTTCATAAATCCTTACATATAAAAAATTGGGATCATTTAGCTTGAGCTTGGGTTAGGCTAGCTTAGCCTAAATTAAACTAAACTCTAATTAATGTGTTTCAATTATTAAAAATGTTGTGAACATGATTTTAAAAGGTTCATGCCTCTGTTTGTGGTCAAATGTTCAATCAAAGAGAGTTTTACAATTTTTTATTACATTTTTTTATTTTTAGTTTACATAATTATGTTGTTTTATAGAAAAATCAAAATACAAATACAGAGACATTTAGATGGCTTGTAAAAGTCAGAGAAGGATCCCCTAGGACATTTAATATCTCTGCTAAATTTCAACATATTTCCATTTATGCTTTAATTTTTATGATTTAGATACTCAAGAACTTCAAAAATTATTTAAAAATATTTAATTGATGAAAAATTATTATTTCAATTTAAAAAAAAAATTCTCCTTTCCCTGAGTTTATAGCATTCTTCGGTATATTTTTTTCGAGTTTTCTACAAAAAGTTATGTAATTTTGAAGTTAATTTATAATTTATGGATTAAATAAAATAAAAAAAATGAGCCGCATCTCCTTTCTCCCCGATCCCTGCACGCGAATGATGGATGGTTTCAAAGGCTAGAACTTCCCAGAGTTCATTCTCCGCCGATTCTCAACCAAATTTTGCATTCTTGGGCATGTTTTGGTCAACTCAAGGAGTAGATCACATCCATACGGACACTTGAGTATTTTGTGATGTATTTTTTTATTTGGAAGAGAAAATAATTCAGGATTATCATTTTGATTTAAGACATATACCTGAGCCTAAAAGGTTTGTCCTCAATTAGGTTTAAATAAATAGGCTTCTTTGAGCATATCCAAGTCCTTGCGGGGTCGATTTTACATGATTTTCACATAAGGTTGCAAGTTCATCAGAGTTGGGTCGGCTTTGCTTGGAGGAGGCATTAGTAACCGTAAATATGATGGGATGATCTGGTTTTCTAAGGACCTATGAAGGCTAATGTATCAATTTGGGTGAGTTTTGGAAGAGTTTTTTGTGCAAAATTGAAAGGTGGACATGAGATTTAGAGGGATTTTCTAGTGATGGTGGTGGTTTCTGGCTGCTACGGTCATGTGGTTTGGGTTGTTCAGGTCAAGGGCTACAAATTTTGATAAGGACACAGAAGGTTTAAGAGGCTCGTTGGAAAGTTAGCTAGCGTTCTTCTTTTCCTCCTCCATTTCAGTTTTAGGCTTTCATGGAGCATGTGGGGAGTTGGTTGATATAGAGAGGGGGCTTAAGTGTCCAAATTTGATAGGTTGAAGTTGAGGTGGAGCTAGGGGCAATATTGTATAAGTTGGATTAGAGTTTGGCATGTAGTGGCTAGCTTGTCCAATCAAATCCAAGGGATAAGCTTCTCCCATGCCTCGCAAATGACTAATAATTTAGGCATGGATTAGGAGCTAAAATCTCCAGTAAAGCATAGAGGAATGAAGTGGATTCATGAGAGGGAGCCATCTAAAAA
Organism: Phalaenopsis hybrid cultivar; assembly: GCA_002079205.1. NCBI lineage: Eukaryota > Viridiplantae > Streptophyta > Magnoliopsida > Asparagales > Orchidaceae > Phalaenopsis > Phalaenopsis hybrid cultivar. The sequence continues at coordinate 140,537 of JXCR01147025.1, read as the reverse complement.
AAGACATGATTGTATGGAATAAAAAACAAAAGCAAGCGGGAGTGGGTATGGCCAAAAATGGCTTAGAATAAGTAACCCATGCTTAGGTCTAATGATGGAATTTTTTGTGGGTAAATTTCTTCTAACCTTGCTGGAGAAGTAGGCTACATAATCAAGCCCAAAGGGTAGCCTAAATGCATGAATTTGGTTTCAAGACGTGCATGGGTGGTGAAGTGTACATGGTCACATGTATGAAATGAAAAATCCATAAAATTGATGTCAAATGGATTTAAATTTTAAATGAAAGTAATCATGAAGATGTATTTTATGCTTTAGAAATGTTGGGGAACAATTCTAATATAATTTGGTAGGAAAATATGTGTTGGTTATGAGACACATGTCAATTTGAACCCATTATGCATCAAGATGTTATTGTGAAGCAAATGCTAATCAAAATGCTTGAAATTTTGAATGAGAATATTTATGAAGATGTGAATCATAATGAGGATGAATATTAATACAATTTTGGCCTTTGATTATATGCATTTAAGAGGTAGTAATTTCAAAATGGACCCTATGGGAGGGGAGATTTTCATGAAAAAATGAATGGTGTAATTTTGTTAAAATTTTTAGCTATGATGTTCATGATGATGTAAAATATTGTTTGGACAAGTTTTATGTAAATTTGAGATCATTTGATATGAAAATTGATGATTTAATGAGATTTCAAAATTTCCTCGAGAGGGGTAAAATTTCAACATGAGGTCTATGAATCAGTGATCTAATTGGCCAAGAACATGTAAAATTGTGTAAAATAAAATCAATTATTCATAATATCATTTTTAATGTAGGGAGAAAGATAAAGAAAACTACTCAGAATTCATGAGAAGGATACAACCAAATGCGTATTTCATTAAAAAAAAATACAAGTTTACAAAATAAAAGAAATAAAAGACACAACTTATCTCACAATCCTTCCCAAGAAAACTCCTAGAAGTTCTCTCCAAGCCTTTCTCTCTTTACAAGAACTCGCAATTCTCTATAAGTGTAATGAAGAAAAAATCTCTCATCTTCCCTCTCCTTTTACAATCCTAGAAAAAAATCTCCAAGCCCTTGACTTTTTCTCTCTCTCTCTCACTCTCTCTAACTTACACCGCACACCTCTACTTGCCTCTTCCAAACTCCTTTTTGAGGCCTCTTTTATTAAAGTTTGTCTCTCTCTAAAAAGAATTCAAAATTCCCTCCCAAATTATGTCCAAAAGTCAACTATTTTGAATTCAATTGACATGCCCCATTGATCCAAGAGACATATCCCTTCTTAAAAGAACCTTCCAAAGTGTTTAGATGCATTAAATTACTCCAAGGGGTGTTTAGACAAGTTTCCCTTTGAAAATTCATGCAAAATTTTTTTCTGAACTGTCTTAATCTGTAAAAAGTCTTCTCTGGCACATATGACGCCAAATCTGGCACATCATACGCCAACTCTCCATCAAATGGCGCATTTGACACCAATCTGGCTCATCATGCGCTAGTTTTCTTAAGACCACACTGTTCTGGGCTTTGACAAACCTGGCGTCGATCTGGCGCATAATGTGACAAAACTCGAAACTTCACTGTTTTGACTCAAAATTTCGTCATTTTTGCTACTTTTGCTTCAAATGCCTAAAATTGATATACCTGCAATAAAAAAATGAAAATACCCTACTTTAAAGTGCAATATTACCAAAAATAAGAACAAAATATATACTTAAAATAACATATTATTTTAGTGTATCAGGCGCCTCCAGCGCCAATGCCAAAAATTTTCAGATTTCTGTCTCTTAAAAATTCTATTGCGTACCCCACCACATCAACCTCTAATTAACTTAATTAAACACTTATACTCATAATTAAACAAATTTATAACACATAATTTAAAAAAAAAACACAAAACTCACATTTAAATATAAAATCTGAACAATTACAAACTAATAGTTTTCAAGCCAACATATTTATTTCAGCATTGAAATCAAGCCAACAAATTAACACTGAAGTCCAAATATCAAACATTTAACAAATATAACATATTAGGTTTTGCAATAAAAGTAAACCAAATCCAGTGCAAAACACATAACAAAAAATTTAACTACAAATTCCGTACTAAACAAGTTCAAACATCTTCTTCACTATCATCATCTCGAATGTCTCCCATGGATTGGTAGTGCACGTATAAGCTGTAAAAAGGTAGATGAGAAAATTTGTTTATTGAATCTTCTTCAACCCAAGCATCCTTTCATGCTAATTTTTGTCCACGGTGGTTACAACCACCTATTAAGCCAATGGGTGCCTCAAAAACCTCTTCAAAATTCATGAAAACTGATTTTTCTCATCTAGTAACTGCCACTAGCATTTAAGCGTGGGGTCTCAGAGCTTAGGCGCGGCCTTCTCTGTTTAACCGGCACTTAAGCATCGGATCTGCCACTTAGGAACCAAAACTCTTTTGCAAAATTTTTCACCTTTTTGCTCCAAATTTTCTTTTTCACTCCTTTAAGTATTTTTTCCATTTTTACTTGTATCTGCAAGAAAAACACAAAAACACCTTCCATTAAAGCACAATATCTCAAAAATAGGTATAAAAATGTGTCTAAAAATACTATATATTTTAGGTGTATCAAAATCCCCCAAACTTAAAATGTTACTTGTCCTCAAGTGACACATCAATCTTTAAAAACCAAATATGTATGATATGTATATGAGTTTATTTAGGAGTTACTAAAATTTAGATTTAGAAATAAATAGTCCAACTTAGAAAAAATAATTAGTAAATGACACCAACTTAAAGTTTGAAAATTTTCAATGTTAAGAACTATGAAAATATGAGTTCCTGTCTAATTCAGAAATTTTGTTAGTTCTCTAAATTTAGATTTTATAAACTTATTAATGTTAAGAACTATGAAAATTTGAGTTATTATCTAATTCAAAAATTTTGTAATTTCTTTTATTTTCTCTACTTAAAAAATTTTTATTAAAAATAATTTTACTTACTATATTATATTTATAAGCTTAAGATTTTATCAATTCTTACACTTTAAAAAGATCAAATGTAGAACCAATTTTTGATTAGGCACTAATCCTCAAGCTTATCATCCCTTTCATTTCTTTTCTTTTTCTTTTCCTTTTCTTTTCTTTTTCTTTTCTTTTTCTTTTTCTTTTTCTTTTTCTTTTTTTTTTCAGGCAAGGATTACTATATCTGGATAAGTCTTTAATGGATTTTGAATTCCACTTCTCCTTTTCTAAAGCTTGATATAAAACTTTTACTTATAAATATAATAATAGTTTTGAAAATCATTTTAATAAAAGAAGTTTAAGTATTAAAAATAATAATAAAAGAAATTTAAGTATCAAAAATAAAAGTCTAAATTATCTAAATTTTTCAAAAATACAATTTTTCTTACTAAAATAGTCACTTATATTAATCATTTTCTATACTAAAAATTTTTAACTTAAAGTTTTTCTTCTTTCTTAAAATTCTAACTAAATTTTCTTACTCATTTCTAAAATCAAATTTTACTTCCCTAATATAAATTCATATACATAATAAATTTTTCTTTTAAAATTCAATTTCATTTGTAGTTCATTTGAGAACAAATAAAATTCCAGTTTTTAAAATATTCATCCCCCCAAACTTAAATTTGTAATATATTAAACAGTTTAGCATTAGATATATATAAGCAGGTATGAAAATTTAAAAATAACATGCTAATAGGAATTTTAAACTCTAATTGTACAAGTATAACTAAAAGCAGGAGTAAAATTAATTTTTTTTATCAAATTTTCTGTATTTTCATTTTACTTTAACATGTAGAGATTCAAATGGACTTCTAAACAGTGAGTATAAACATAAAAGCAAACATACACACTACTGACATCACAATCTTAACATAAAGACAAACTTGCAAACATGATAAAAGAAAAATAAAGTGTAGCAATTTCTGAATTTCAAGTTTAAGATGTAAGCTAGCAAGATTTTCTACTTTACAACAGAGATGAAAATTAAGTTAAGTTCCTAAACTAACTAAATCACAGTACTAAACACAAAACAACAGCTACTACCCTAAAATTTTAAAAATGAAATACTATCTAACACAACAATCACAACAACAATAGAACATAAAAATTCAAAACATAACATAAAACATAGTCCAAAATAACACACAGATGCAAATATAGCAGGCTCAAACCACATAGTTCATATCATATTACAATAATAAAATGAATCTCTCAGCTCTACTCTTCATCTTCAAAATCATCGCTGTACCATTTTTCTGCAGGCTCATAATCTGGATATCAAGGGTATGGAAGAAATTGCACTCCTGGTTCACCTCTAATCAGGCCCTCCAAAGATGAGTGAAATTTCTCTTTAGAATCACTTTTTATTCTATTATAACTATTAGTATGATCTGCAAAACACTCTAAATTTTGGACCTTATCAGCGGTAAAATTGATATTATCCATCATCTTCTGCAATAACTCATCCCGAGTCTTAGTAGAGTCACCTCTAGATGTAGAAGCACGTGAAGTAGATGGTCTAGATGAAGATGCAGCAGGGGTAGATGCAACAGACGTCTCTAATCCATAGCTCCTGAAAAATCCTCCTCTCCATTATAAAATTGAATGCTCAAAATAAGTCTTCACATTCACTTTTGTGATGGACTATAGAGGTAACAAAACTTCCTCCCAGCTATCATACTTTACTCCAGCTTGCTCGCATAAAGAAAATATCAAGGAAGAAAATCTCATACCTGTAGTAGTAGCAAAAACATCTGAACTGATGATAGTGTGATAGATCAAAGCCCCTATGTTGATGGGTTTTCCCTCTTGAATACAATAATTCAACGTCTCTCTATCTGGTTACTTCACTGAGAAGATTGATCAGAAGCAAATGAGTAGAAATGAAATAGTGTTAGGCCTTCAAAGTGCACATAACTTTGAAGTTGGGAAATTTACTCTCCTCTCATTGGTAATCTTCCAAAGTCCTCTCCCAATAGTCATGTATGAAATAATCTCGTCTAACTCTGCTTCAGTAGGACTATAATTTGCATAAAAACATAAAGTATCCGGTGGTAAATGGTAAAGCAAGTTGATTACCTCTGAAGTAAAAGGTACCAACTTATCTCTAACCATAACTTGATCGTCCTCAGCCTCTAGGAGATTTGCATAAAACTCCCTTACAATAGAAATCACAGTGACAACAGAGAAACAACAGAACTATTCCCACTGTCGGCAGACTATCAGGTCTTCCACTTCTCCACCTGGACTCTTAAAACATCGCTCCTGAATCAATTT
>JXCR01147025.1:67726-131045 GCA_002079205.1 Phalaenopsis hybrid cultivar | reverse complement strand
GCTTCTTAAATATTTTCAGAAATTTTAAAAGTTGCTTATCTAACTTCTGTTGTTGAAGTTTCTAAGGAAATAGAGGTGGTGATTTTTCTAAATCAATTTTCGGTGGAGAAATAGGTCTTTCAAAATCTTTGAAGTGTCCTCTTTTGATTCTTCAATTTCTTCTCTCTCTACTTCAATCTCTTTTTGAACCCTACCTTCCAACTCTCTTCCTCTTCGAAGTTGTACAACTTTAACTTGCTCTTTATTCTGGTTTTTTGGATTTGATTTAGTATTACTAGGAAGTGTTCCTTGGGATCTATTACTTAATGAACTTACAATTTTCTCAAGTTGATTCTCAATGTTTCTAATTGTAGCTCCTTGACTTTGTAACTGATTAACCATTTGTAACACCGCTTCTTCTGTAGACAACTTCTTATCCTTAAATTGTGTATTACTGTAGAAATATGGAGGATAAGTTGATCTATAATTATTATTCTCTTGGTTGGTTGTTCCCCCATTGTCGATTATTACCACTTGAATTGTTATTCCAGTTAAAGTTGGGATGGTTCTTCCAACATGGGTTATAATAGTTGGAATATGGGTTATCTTGCTTATTATTTATGGCATTCAAAGTTTCTAATGATGCTTGAGAATCAACCGTTTGGCCTAATGAATTCTCTTCAATCATGGAAATTGGTTGAGAAAAATTCATTCCAAATTGGTCTAACTTCCTTGAAATTACAGTAACTTGATTTGCTAACATAGTAAATGCATCAGTTTCATGAATGTTGGCTACTTTTTTTGGATTCACCCTCTTAGAAGGCCATTGAAAACTATTGGTAGTCATCTCTTCAATTAAAGCAAAATCATCATGAAATGGTTTTGACATCAATGAACCACCAGCAGCGGCATCAATAATAGATCTAAGAGACCCAACTAATCCTTTTGACATCAATGAACCACCAGCAGCGGCATCGATAATAGATCTAAGAGAACCAATTAATCTATTATAAAAGGTTTAAATTATTAACTAATATGGTATAGCATGGTGTGGACACTTTCTTAAGAGCTCTTTAAATCATTCCAATGCTTTATAAATAGATTCCCCTTCAAACTGATTAAAAGATGTAATATCATTTCTAAGTTTTGCATTTTTTTATGGTGGAAAATATTTAGCAAGGAATTTTTGTGCTAAATCACCCCAAGTTCTGATAGATCCAGGTGCTAATGAATTCAACCACATCTTATTTTTATCCCTCAGTGAGAAAGAAAATAACCTAAGTCTTATGACATCATCTGAAACACCATCGTATTTAAATGTACACACACAATTCTAGAAAATTGGTAAGATGTAAATTTGGATTTTTAGTTGGTGATCCCCCAAACTGATTATTTGATCCCATTTGGATAATAACAGGTTTAAGCTCAAATGAATTAGCCACTACAGTAGGTTTTTTAATACTACAATGAAGTTCATCTACAGTAGGGTTGGCATAATCTCTTAAAGGTCTAAACTCTTGATGAATTTCAGCATTTTGATTATTTTGGTTTGCCATTTTTGTAATTTTTTTGGATTTTTCAAGATTTTTAATTTTTTAGTTTTTGTTATTTTTTTTAATAGTTTTTTCTAATTCAAAATCGTAGGGCACTAGTCATTCAGAACCTGAACTACGCATACACTAACATAAAATAAAATAAAACAAAACACAAAAATAAGATACAATATTTAAATTTTAAATAAGACTTTCTAAAAATAGAAATTTACTTAGTTTTCTTCCCCAGCAATGATGGGAAAAGCTTGATCTCGTAATTAATGCTTATGCACCACATAACAATGGTTTTGATGATATTTTTCACTTATATTTCCTTATTTTGCAACAAAACCAAAAACTTGATTCTAAAGAATAATAAGAATTTAACTATTTAATTTATATATTTATATTGGGATACTACGCAAGTATACGTATCGTTATCAAGTAATATAGGAATTTTGTATTAAGACCTAAATATCGAACCCACAAGCAGGATTATGTAATATGCACTTTTTAGAAAGTTTTTCTACTCTTAAAAAGTTAATTACTTAAACTAAAAATGATTTTTGTAGGAATTTAAAATTTAAATATTTTTTATATTTTAACGAAACAGTAACAACTTAAAAAGATAATTAAAGTTTTTGTAGAAGAAAAGTATTTAATATCAAAATATCTTTCTTCTTATCATGAAGCAGTAATAAGTATAGGAACTCTGTTGTGAAAGTATGCAAATTGTGTTGTGTCAAATAGGAGTAATATCATTCTTTACCCTTACTAGAGTTGCTATAAAGAACATTGGCTAATTTAAAGTTTGAATAGTTCTGAAGATCGGCTAGGCAGAACCCTTACTAGAGATGATATAAAGAACATTGGCTAATTTAAAGTTTGAATAGTTCTGAAGACAGGCTAGGCCCTTACTAGAGATGCTATAAAGAATATTGGCTAATTTAAAGTTTGAATAGTTTTGAAGACCGACCTTACTAGAGATGCTATAAAGAACATTGGCTAATTTAAAGTTTGAATAGTTCTAAAGACCAGATAGGTAGGGAAGATACCATGTATAGGAATTCTATTGTGAAAGTATGCAAATTGTGTTGTGTCAAATAGGAGCAATAATATTCTTTACCCTTACTGTTGTGGAAGTATGCAAATTGTGTTGTGCCAAATATGAGTAATAATATTCTTTACCCTTACTAGAGATGATATAAAGAACATTGGCTAATTTAAAGTTTGAATAGTTCTGAAGACAGGCTAGGCCCTTACTAGAGATGCTATAAAGAATATTGGCTAATTTAAAGTTTGAATAGTTTTGAAGACCGACCTTACTAGAGATGCTATAAAGAACATTGGCTAATTTAAAGTTTGAATAGTTCTAAAGACCAGATAGGTAGGGAAGATACCATTAGAGATGTTATAAAGAACATTAGCTAATTTAAAGTTTGAATAGTTCTGAAGACCAGCTAGGTAGGGAAGATACTAGCTCTCACTCTAAAGTTCCCTCGATTCCCTCCTTAAAGTTTGAATAGTTCTGAAGACCGGCTAGGCAGGGAAGATACTAGCTCTCACTCTAGAGCAAAGTTTGAATAGTTCTGAAGACCGGCTAGGCAGGGAAGATACTAGCTCTCACTCCAGAGTTATTCTGAAGACCGGCTAGGTAGGGAAGATACTAGCTCTCACTCTAGAGTTCCCTCAATTCCCTTCACCTGGGGGTTAACATTCTCGTATCAAAACCTAAAACAATAAACTAAGATGGAGGTTTTAACCCGTCACTATAAAGTCCTCTAACTCTACACCCATTAATGAATATTTTCCTATTTATTTGCACTCAATCATATGAACTACATTCTCATTCATACAACCTCATGTGATTCTTTCCAATTGTTGACTGAGATAATAACAGCCCGATTCTTACATGTTCTCATAATAAATTTTAATATCTAGATTGGTCAAATCAAGAAGTAAATGAAGTGCATGGATTTAAATCATCACAACTTTTTCCAACATTAAAGATCAATGCTCTCCACAATTTCCATCTAAGTAAATGAAGTGCATGGATTTAAATCATCATAACTTCTTCCAACATTAAAGATCAATACTTTCCACAACTTCCATCCAAAACTTAATAACTTATCATTTTAAGAAAAAAGATAAAGAAAACTACTCAGAATCCATGGAGGAAACAAAACCACACTTTAGTTTAAAGAAGAAATCATTGTCAAACTAACAACAAGTCTCAATTAAAACCAAAAGTATTCTAAAACAAAAAGATATAAACTTATCTCAAGTCCTCCACCAAACTCTTGAAGTTCCTTTAAATCTCTTCTCTTTTAAAATCACTCAAAATAAAATAACAAAAAGGATAAAGTAAATAAAAAGTGGTTCCTGAAAATCTCTCCGAACTAACTCCCCAAAGAAGAACTTTCAAAACTTGCCAATATTTTCAGGACTCACACTTTCTCGAACCTTTTCAGGACAATTTTCTAAGTCCTCTCTTTTTTTCTTTTATAGTTTTCCAAGAGGTGCACTTCAAAATGTGTCTTGATTTGATGTATTTGCCCAAGAGACGCATCCTTTCATGATAATTTTTGTCCGTGGTGGTTACAACCACCTATTAAGCCAATGGGTGCCTCAAAAACCTCTTCAAAATTCATGAAAACCAATTTTACTCTTCTAGTAACTACCACTAGCGCTTAAGCGTAGGTCCTCGGCGCTAAGGCGCGACCTTCTTTGTTTAACTGGCGCTTAAGCACCGGATCTGGCGCTTAGGCGCCAAAACTCTTTTGCACAATTTTTCACCTTTTTGCTCCAAATTTGATCCTTTTTCACTCCGTTAAGCATTTTTTCCATTTTTATTTGTATATGCAAGAAAAACACAAAAATACCTTACTTTAAAGTGCAAAATCTAAAAAATAGGTATAAAAATGTGTCTAAAAATACTATATATTTTAGGTGTATCAGGTACTAAGGTCTTTAATTATTGAAACTTGCCTTAGGGGCATTCACCTACATAACTTTTAAGTGAAATATCAAATGATTAAATGAGTACCCTGTCTTCGGGAAGATTAAAATGTCAATATTCATTGAGTAATGAGGTAGTTTTAATTTGACCTGGGATGACTATTATAACAATATGATAAATTCAAAATGAACTCAAATGTTTCAAGGGATCTTTAAAGCATTTCGGGTCATTCGTCGAACACTTTAGAATCTCTTGGATATTTTGAAGGATAAATTGAACTTTCTATATTTTGTTCTAAAGTCATCCATTAAGATCTTTCAAGGCCCAATAAGTCATAGTTTGGAGTATGTTAGAAACACCTTCATCTACTCCTGCAGTTTATTTATTTTTTTGTAAAATTATATACATGTTGCAATAGCTAATCTTTCAGTGGGAATTTGAAGAAGATGATAGATACACTTTTACAATGTTATTTATTTTCTGTCATTTTACTTTCACTACAAAATATCATAATTGCTTGGGTGTGTACTCTACTTTTCTTGCAAAATCAAAACAACTTTTCAAAAATTAATCAACATTTTCAAAACCTAAAACAAACTGTTTCAAAGGTAATTATAAATCTTTTGAAATTTCACTAAACATAAAATATCCTTTTGAATTTATGGGAGTCCCTCGGAGGAGGTAACCTACGGTTGCTAACAAGATCTCCCTGGTTTAAATGGGTTTCATTACTTGTTTAAGCTAAGTAAATTTAAAATAAAATAGTGAAACCGGAATAAGGGAACCGTTAGATCCTAACTGATGTCACTCTAATCAACTTTAACATCCACACAGACCAAATCATTTCTTAGAATTAAACAACTGAACCATAGGATTTTGAGATCATCTACCTAGTGCGACATAAATCTTCAACTTATCTTTAGGCCTTTGTATGGCTCTGCTATATAATATAAGCCCAACTTATTTTAAGATTTTGAGGTTGTCATTCGTCACAACCTAAATCCTCACATCTTCCAAGTTGTTTGTGTGATCGTCTCACACGAATGTAAGCCCTAATTAATGAAAATGGCAGGATGAAACATTTAAATATTTCTCCTCTAAATTGAAACCAAACAGTAGGATAGCTTGAGAAGTCACCAGGGTTTTTCCTCAGGATCCATAACATCCCCTAGTTCTTCTTCCTTTGGATTCTAAAAATAGTTCCAAAATTGAGACATTCCCCTTTCACACCTTTTTTTTCGATCTCTTGAAAAGTCCTATCCTTTGAAATTCTTGAAGACAATATACCATGATTTTTATCGAGAGTTTTCTTAGGTGACTTTGGTTATCTAATATGTAATTAACTATAAAGGTTTTCTTTTATCCGAAATCACACTTTCCTTAATCACTATACTGATTTTCATAATTGGAAGTAATTTTGATGCAGTAAAGAAATGACATGCCTTCAATGCAGGATTCAATAATGATGAAGAAAAACTTACATGTTCATTATCTCTAGTCTCCCAATTTGCATCTTCAGAAGTAAGGTATAGATAAAGTTCATCCATATTATCTCTTGTAGGGATAAAATTTGCACTGTGCAAATAGGAATGCTTTCAATCATAAACATGTCGTTCATTCTCGAAGGAGTAAATTGTGCCCACTTGCCTCAAACATTGACAACTCATTGGTTAATTCCATGAACATTATTGTAAAACTCCTTCACCACAGAAACTACTATAGTGGCAGTGGTATAGCATAGTTTTTCTCAGTGTCTCTATTCAATAATCTTTTCCACTTGAGTATTTGGTGCATTAAATCCTTGATTGACAAAGCCTCACTCTTAGATTAGTCTCTTCCTCAAAAGAACGTGATTGTACAACTTCTATGCATCGAAACTGACAAACTTCCTCTTGTTGCAAAATTCCATACATAGCGGTTTTTTTAGAGTGGGAGGATTTGAGAAATAGTGGCTTTCCCTTCGTTTTACTCTCTTAAATATATTTAAGATTCGTTTTTAGGGATTTACTAGGAAGAAATCTCGCAAAAAAACTATCAAAAACCACTATTTGAATCGTCCTAAGTCGTTTCCATCACCGCGGCTCTTTTGACATCAGCTCTTTGGAAAATGGCGCCTCAAGCGCTAGTTCAAATTTTTGCACCTTTTCATTTTAAATCCAAACGACTCTCAAATTTTCCATATAAGTCAGTAAATAAAAATGTTTTAATGTATTTTTTTAATATGTAAGACTCTTAAATACACAAAATTCATAAAGAAAGCATAAATGTATATATATAATACTACTTTTAAAAACAGATAAACAACAAAAACAAGTAAAATATGGGTTGCCTCCCACAAAGCGCTTGTTTTAATGTTGTTAGCCCGACATTCCCAATCATTACTCTGGGTGACCCAACATTACAGTCTCTTTAAGAACTGGTCTTTGACTATCAAAATATGATTTTAGTCTGTGTCCATTCACTGTAAATACTTTTTTAGTCTTGGGATCTTCAATATTAACAACTCCATAGGGATAGAATTTTACAATTGTGAATGGCCGTGTCCACCTAGACTTTAGTTTTCCAGCAAATAATTTCAATCTTGTATTGTATAATAAAACTTCCTGTTGAGGCTCAAATTTTTTTTTATTATCTTTCTATCATGTCATTCTTTTATTCTCTCTTTATATATCATAACATTATCATAAGATTCATTCCTAATTTCTTCAAGCTCATTCAATTGCAATAATATTTTCTCACTAGCATCTTTTAAACTAAAATTAAACCCCTTAATCGCCCAATAAGCTTTATGTTCCAATTTTACTGGTAAGTGACAATTATTACAAAAAATTAATCTATATGGGGACATTCCTATATGTGTCTTATAAGCTGTCCTATAAGCCATAATACAGTATCTAATCTAGCAGACCAATCCATTTTATTAGGATTTTTAGTTTTTTTTCCAAATTTCCCTTAATTTCATGATTAGATACTTCTGTTATATCACTACTTTGGGGATGATAAATAGTTGCAATCCTATGTTTAATATTATATTTTTTTCCACCAATTTTTCAATTTGTTTGTTCCGAAAGTGAGATCCTCCATCAGTAATGATTATTCTCGGCATTCCATAACTTGTAAGAATATTTTTGATTAAAAATTTTAAAACACTTCGAGCATCACATCGAGGCAAATTGATTGCTTCAGTATACTTTAATACATAATCCACTACAATTAGTATATATATATATTTACAAATGAAGGTACAAATGGTCCCATAAAATCTAATCCCCAAACATAAAAAATTTCTACTTCTAAAGTAAAATTTAGAGGAATTTCATTNTATATATATATATATATATATATATATTAACATCCTTAAATAAAGTAGGCCAATAAAATCTATATTGTAAAATTTTGTGAGAAGTTCTATCAATCCCAAAATGACCTCCAAATTCAAAATCATGATTTTTTGGATAATTTCTTGAATTTCTTCATAAGGCACACATCTCTTCCTAATTAAATCTTTGCATTGTTTATAGAAATATGGAGCATCCCAAAAGTAAAATTTTGCATCATGAATAAACTTCTTCTCCTGTTGTTTTGTCAACCCATGTGGTAAAATACCACTAACAATGTAGTTTACAATATCAACATACCACGATATTTCCCATCATTTAACAAAATAAAGTTGTTCATCAGGAAAAGTTTCATTAATTTCTTTTTCAAGATCAAATGTTTTTTCTTGTTCCACTATAGATAAATGATCAACAATTTTATTATCAGTTCCTTTCCTATCGAGTACTACAAATTAAATTATTGCATTAGAAGTACCCATATAATTAATCTTGATTTCACATCCTTCTTTTGCATCAAATATTTTATAATCGAGTGGTCAATATGCACAACACATTTAGCTCTAATTAGATATGACCTAAATTTATCAAAAACATAAACTATGACTAATAACTCTCTTTCAGTAATGGTATAATTAATTTGAGCATCATTGAGAGTTTTACTAACATGGTATATAACTTTAAAAATTTTGTCATATCTCTGCCCTAAAACAACTCCATTGCATAATCCATAGCAACACACATTAATTCGAATGATTTCTCTCAATCAGGTAAAATAATTATAAGAGTAGTGATCAATTTTTCCTTCATTTCAAAGGCTTTAAGGCACTCTTGATTGAAATCAAAATTTATATCTTTTTCCAAAAGTTGGCATAAATACTCTGTAATTTTTTAAAAAACTTTGATATTTTGCCTGTAAAAATTAGCATGTCCTAAAAAGCTCCTAACTCGTCTTACAGTAGTAGGTGGAGTTAGGTTAGATATTACTTGAATTTTTGCTAGATCTACTTTCATGCCATTTTTTTGAAATTTTTACTTGAATTTAACCATGAATTGACATTTTTCTCAGTTTAATACTAGATTTGTCATTTCACGTCATTCTAGAACTTTATCTAAATGATTTAAACATATTTCAAATGAAGTTTTAAACACAAAAAAACATCCATAAAGACTTCTATCTATTTTTCAATTAAATCACTGAAAATTGATATGACACTTCTTTGAAATGTTGCAGACGCATTACTTAAACTAAAGGACGTTTGTCTAAAAGCAAAAATATCTATGCCCAGCTAGTCTAAAGGGCATTTGTTGTCTTCTCTTGATCCTTTGGAGCAATTGGTATTTGATGATAGCCGATATATCCATCTAAAAAGAAAAAATAACTATGCCCAGCTAGTCTACCCAAAGGGCATTTATTGTCTTCTCTTGATCCTATGGAGCAATTGGTATTTGATGATAGTCGGTATATCCATCTAAAAAACAAAAATATTTGTGCCCAGCTAGTCTATCCAACATTTGGTCCAAAAAAAGTAAAAGAAAGTGATCTTTCCTTGTGGCCAAATTTAATTTTCTATAATCTATGCATATTCATCATCCAGTAACTTGTCTTGTTGGTATTATTTCATTATTCTCATTTTTCACTACAATGACAACTTCTTTTTTTTGAAACACAATGAATTGGACTCACCCAAGCACTGTCTGAAATAGAATATATTATTCTCACATATAAGAATTTTAAAATCTCTTTCTTTACAACTTCTTTCATCATCGGGTTTAATCTCCTTTGAGGATCAGCTTTTGGTTCATGATGATCTTCCAATAAAATTCTGTGCATACAAATTGAAGGAATAATTCCTTTAATATCAACTAATGTCCATTCAAAGGCTTTCTTATATCTTCTTAAAGTTTCCAACAACTTTTTTTCTTGTGCTTCAGTTAACTCTGAGGATACAATAACAGGTAATGTTGATAAATCTCCTAAAAAGACATATTTTAAATGTGTAGGAAGTGTTTTCATTTCTAGTTCAGAAGGTTTCTCAATCGATGAAATCAAATTTTTGTTATTATCTGTGGGATCTAACAATTTAAATTGTTCCTAAACATAATCCAATTCTTCATTACTAACTTCCATAGATTCATGTTGAACTATATCCTCATCCTCACACTCCAAATGTTCTTCTTTAGTTTTCTTTTCAAATTTACTCGTGAAATATTCATTGCTTAAATAGTCGTTAATTTCCATTCTGAAGCATTCATCTTCTCCTCCTTTTGTTGGATATCTCATTGACTTTGCAATATTAAATGTGACATCTTGATCGCTAACGCTCATAGTTAATTATCCTTTCAGTACATCTATCAAAGCTCTTCCACTGACAAGAAATGATCTTCCTAAAATGATTGGAATCTCTTTATCTTCCTTAATATCTAACGCAATAAAATCCACAGGAAAGATAAATTTATCAACCTTTACCAAAACATCTTCTACAACTCCTTTAGGATAGGTAATCAAACAATTAGCTAACTCAAGAGTTACAGTAGTAGGTGAAATTTCTCCTAAATCTAACCTTCTAAAAATCAATAGAGGCATAAAATTAATACTGGCTTCCAAATCACATTAAGCTTTTCCAAAAAATCCTTCACCAATAGAACAAGAAATAGAAAAACTTCCAGAATCTTTAAGTTTTTCAAGAAGCTTTTTCTGAGTTGTAGCGCTACACTCCTTACTAAGTGCAACAGTCTCATTATTTGTAAACTTCCTTTTTTTTATTAAGCATATCCTTCATGAATTTCACATAGCTTGGCATTTGTTCCAAGGCTTCAACAAATGGAATGTTTTTTTGTCAATTTTCTTAATATTTCCAAAAGTTTTATAAATTGGTTATCTTAGTTTTTCTGCTTCAATCTTTGAGGAAATGGAGGTGGTGGTTTTTCTACAGTAATTTTCATTGGTATGATCGGATATTCTGACTCAAAATGAAAATCTTCATTAGATTTTTCATTTTGCACCCCTTCTTTTTTAACTTCAACTAATTTTTGAACTTTTGTTTCCAATTCTTTTCCACTTCTCAGTTGAATATGCTCTTTATTCCGATCTTTAGGATTAACTTCAACATTACTAGGAAACGTTCCTGGAGATCTATTGCTATGTGCAGTAGCAGTAGATCCCAAATTGATTTTCCATGTTTCTAATTGTAGCTCATTGACTTTGTAATTGACTTCCTATTTGCAATATTAATTCTTCCATTGGCAATTTCTTCTCCTTACTCTGCAAATTGCTATTGAAACCTAGAGGGTAATAAGGTTTGTAGTTTGAATTCCCTTGATTTTTGGATTTTTACAACAGGTTTTCAGCATTATTTCCCAATTATGGATTTACAACATTAGAATTATAGTTACTCCAAATAAAATTTGGGTGATTTTTCCAACTAGGATTATAATAATTGGAATAAGGATTATTATATTGGTTGTTTATGGAATTTAAAGTCTCATACAAAGATTGAGATTTTATTATTTGTCCCAGTGAATTTTCCTCAAGTATAGGAGGTGTCTGAGAATATTTCATTCCATATTGATCTATCTTTTTTAATATTGCAGCAATTTTAGCAGCCAACATAGATATTGCATTAGAATCATAAATACTAGTTACTCTTTTTGGGTTTATCCTTTTAGAGGGCCATTAAAAATTATTAGTAGTCATCTCTTCAATTAACTTATACGCTTCATCAAATGGTTTTGGCATTAATAATCCACTAGCAGCAACATCAATCATTGATCTAAGAGTTCTAACCAATTAATTATAAAAAATTTGAATTATTAACCAATCTAGCAACACATTGTTGTTACACTTCCTAAGGAGATCTTTAAATCTTTCTCAAGCTTCATAAATTGATTCCCCTTCAAATTGAAAAAAAAGAAATAATATCATTTCTAAGCTTAACAGTTTTTTATGGTGAGAAATATTTAGAAAAATATTTTTGTGATAAGTCTCCCCAAGTTTTGATAGATTCAGGTGCTAACGAGCTTAACCACAACTTAGCTTTATCCCTCAGTGAAAAAGGAAAAAGTCTAAGTCTGACGGCATCATTCAACACTCCATCATATTTAAATGTAGCACATAATTCTATAAAACTAACAAGGTGTAAGTTATGATCTTCAGCCAGTGTTCCCCAAACTAATTACACTGTACCATTTGGATAATAGCAGGTTTAAGCTCAAAGGAATTGACAGTTACAACAGGGTTTTGTATACTCAAATGAATTTTATCTATTGTAGGATTAGCATAATCTCTTAAAGGTATCTGATGATGTTCATTTTCATTTCCAGAATTATTCATGTTGTAAGCCACTTTGCTCAAATTATCTATCTCTTTTTGTTGTTTTCAAATTTTTCTAATTGTTCTCTCTAACTCTGAATCACAAGGTATTAAACCTACTCATACACCAAAATAATATGTTAGTTTAAGTATACATTTTATGCTTTATTTTTGTGATATTTCACTTTAAATAAGGGTATTTTTTTAGGGTCCAAGATGCACCCAAACTCAGAACAGTGCAGACTTAAGCAAGCTGGCGCCAGATGCGACAAAGATGACTTTTTATGAATTAAGGTTGTTCGGAACAAATTTTGTAGGAATTTTCAAATGGACACTTGTTTTAAACACCCCTTAAAGTGATTCAATGCATTTAGACATTTTTGAAGGTTCTTTTATGAAGGGATACGTCTCTTGGATCAATAAACATGTTTTTTTTAATTCAAACGAGTTGACTTTTGGATAGAATTTTGGAGGGAATTTTGAATTCTTTTTGGAGGGAGGCAGTTTTGAATAAAAGAGAGGGAAATCTAAGGCTAAGAGAGTTTATGGTGTGGCATGTAAAGGGAGCAAAAGAGAGAAATAAAGAGAGAGAGAGAGAGAGAAGGTCAAGGACTTGAAGATTTTCTTCAAGGATTGTAAGAGGAGAAGGAATGTCATGTTCTTTAATTCAAAAGAGTTGACTTTTGGATAGAATTTTGGAGGGAATTTTGAATTCTTTTTGGAGGGAGGCAGTTTTTAACAAAAGAGAGGGAAATCTGAGACTAAGAGAGTTTATGGTGTGGCGTGTAAAGGGGGCAAAAGAGAGAAATAAAGAGAGAGAGAGAGAGAAAGTCAAGGACTTGAAGATTTTCTTCAAGGATTGTAAGAGGAGAGGGAATGTGAGAGATTTCTTCTTCATTACACCTATAAGCAAGAATTGAGAGTGATTGTAAGGAGAGAAAGGATTGAAGAGAACTTTTAAGGATTTGCTTGGGAAAGATTGTGAGATAAGTTGTGTCTTTTATTTCTTTTGTTTTATAAACTTATTTTTATTAATGAAATTCATGTTTTGTTGTATCCTTCTCATGAATTCTGAGTAGTCTTCCTTATCCTTCTCCCTACTTTTAGATATGGTTTTGTGAAGAATTGATTTTATTTTATATGGTTTTAAATGTCAATAATTTGTATTGATTTGAACTGTGATCTTCATTTACATTTTGATATGACCAATTGAATTGTTCAAATGTGTTGAGAAATATATGTTCTAGAAGGGCTATGATTTTTACAACATAGTGAGAATCAAATGTGATTTCATGGGAGAGGATGTCATCCATGGAGTTGAGTGAAAATAAATAAGGAAATAATTTTTTTTTTGATGCAAAATTGGAGATTTTAAGGTGACAGATTAAAATCCCCAATTTGGTCTAGTTGGTTGGAAACTGATGCGAGATTGTTAGCCCTTAGGTGAGGGAGTAGTGGGAGCTCTAGAGTGGTAGCCGGTATCCTTCCAGTCTAACCACAAAATTAAGGACCAAACTCTGGATTAGTTAATGTTCTTTATGCACTTAGAAGAGGGTAAAGAGTAGGATTGCTCCTATTTTTCACAAAACAATTTATATATGTTTTTTTAAATGATTTAAATTTCTTCACAATCCATATACACATTGTAAATGAGAAGGATGCCTTCTTAAATTTGAACTCTTCACCACAAAAATTTTGTTTAGTTTTTGTAATTTTACTTTTAAAAGTTTAGTAATTTATTTAATTAACTTTATCTTTTACTGCATTTTATTTAGTAGTCACTCTATTACTTTATATTCAAATTTAGCACTTCACTTTTATAGTTTAGATTATAATCTTAAGAATTTACTAATAAGCATTTCCAGTTTCCTTGTGGGATTGATATGTAGGACTCCATTAGAACCCTTTATTACTTGAGCGATATGTATACTTGCGTTATTTTTAGGGGATTTGGCATTTAAAAGATTTTTAAAAAAAGATAACCTTGAATCTCTCCGATGAAGAAGAGGCAACATAAAATTTACCTACAACATTGCAAGAAGGAGAAGAAATCACAGAGATAAACCTAAGGAGCATAAAAGTTTTACCCTCGAGGTCAGCTCCAGTAGATAAAGGAAAACAAATAGTAACTCAAGAAAAGCTACCTCCAACTCTGCCAGTTGAAGAACCAAATAATCAAGTAAATATCAAAGGATAATATAAAATGGATTTTAACGTGTAAGCTCATCTTAAGAGGTTGCCGGCCAAACTAAGCAAACTACGATGCTCTGATCCTGTCAAAGGAGATGAGAGAGTCTCTGGTTAAGATCTTGCTTGACCTAGAGAATTGCTTAGCTCAGTTGGACAGCACATCCTTGGATGAAGTTTGCTCATTAAAAGAACAAACCGGGATAACCTTCACAGATGAAGACTTGTTGCTCGATACTGCTGACCACAATGTACCGCTCTATATCTCCATTAACATCTACAGATTTGTGTTGTTCAGAGTTTTAGTGGATCCAGGAGTATCACTTAACTTAATGAGTCTACGGACATTGACATATTTGGATATTGAAGCTCAAGAGCTTACAAACAAAAAAATGATGTTAAGAAAACTCAACTAAAAGAGAGAAAGAGCCCTTGGATCAATTACACTACTTAAGAAAGTTGGAGAACTAGTAACAATTGCTAAATTCCATATCATTGATGCCTAGGCCTCTTTCAATGCTCTACTTGGTAGACCGTAGATTCATGAGCACAACATGGTTCCGTCTTCCCTACATTAGTGCATCAAATATTTCAAAGAAGAACAAGAATATTGAAAGGAGATTTACAACCATTTTTGGTTCATGAAGTTGTCATTCATGAAGATGCGGCCTACCACGTGCCATGGAGAAAAGTAAATATGAGTCGATGTATGATCAAATCAACCACTATGTGATAGCCATGACCCTTACTCCGATTCTCCGTCAAAAGGTTGAGACTTTAAAGGTCAAGGAAGTCTGTAGCGCTGGTTCAAAGCCGATCAAGTTTTACCGTGCTTCTACTTCTGCTAATCTTGAAAATCATGTAAATTTGGATGAAAATCCTAATGAATTAATGGAATTACCTTTTGGTTATTTTTCTCCTTGTGTACAAAAGTTAATTCAACGGGTATATGTGCAAAAAAAATGCCAAAAGATAAATTTCAATTTTTTGAAAAATTATGGAATGTTAAAAGTCAAACTCTTAACTTGAAAGAGGGTCTCGAATTTGGTACAATAGGACCAATCGATGATTAAGAATTTTGCATAGTTGTTACTAGTGGATTGGAAGAGGATTGTCTTTATGTAGCGGATGACTCTTAAAAGCAGTTAATAGAAGACGCCCCACCAGAATTTAAGGAAGAGATTAAATCAATTGTTGATGAACTGAAGGAAATTAACCTCGGGACTGAGGAGCAACCCTGACCTACATTTATATGTTCCTTACTCAACAAGGAAGAATCTATGGAGAAAATCAAGCTATTGTCAGTATTTAAACATTGCTTCGCATCGAGTTATGATGAAATGCTAGGATTATCCCCGGAAGTTGCAATGCATAAACTTGGGGTAGATAAAGATATGACCTCGATGAAGAAAGCTCTCAAAAGGATGCGCCTCGAAATAGAGCAACAAGTCAATGTCGAGGTAAAGAAATTGATAGAGGCTAACTTTGTAAGAGAAGAGCTGTACCCTACGTGGTTAGCCAATATTGTACCAGTTACGAAGAAAAATGGACAAACCCGTATATGTGTTGACTTCAGGGATTTAAAAAAATTCTTTCCAAAAGATGAATTTTTGTTTCCAATACCAAAAATGATGGTGGACGTCGCTTCGACACATGACCCCATGAATTACATTCTCACCCATAAAATTGAATGTGACTCTTACCTTATTGTAGAAAGCATAGCCCTTTCAGATCATATGTTTCTCAACAAATTTTAACCTTTCAATTGGTCAGATCAAAAAGTACATGAATATCAGAGTTTGAATCATCACAATCTATTGACATTTAAAAACTTATAAAATAAAACTAATTCTTCACAAAATCATATCTCATTGTAGGTATAAAGATAAAGAAGACTCAGAATTCATGAGAAGGATGCAACAAAACACAGATTTCATAAATAAAAAAAAAAGTTTACAAAACAATAAAAGAAAAGAGCATAACTTATCTCAAACTCATTCCCAAGCAAATTTTTTGAAGTTTCCTTTAAGCCCTTTCTCTCTTTACAATCACACTCAATTCTCTCTTAGAAGTGTAATGAAGAAGAAATCTCTCATCTTCCCTCTCCTCTTAAAAACTTAGAAGAAAATCCTCCCTTATCTCTGAAGTCAAAACCTTTCTCTCTATCTCACGCCCCCTCTCTTCTCTAGACTTCTCTCCTTTTCAATAAGGGCCCAAAAGGAATTCAGAATTCTCTCCAATTTTTCTCCCAAAAGTCACACCTTTTTGCACCAAGATCTAAGTCCTTTCATCAAAGAGACATATATCTTCATTAAAGAGCCTTCCAAAGTGTCTAGATGCATTGAACCACTCCATGGGATGTTCGAATTGTTTGGAGCCTTCAAAAACTACTCAAAAATAGTCACAAACCGCTTACTCCATCTTAGTTCGTCTATGGAGCTTCTCGCGCCAGCTTAATGAAGTTTGCACCATTCTCTAGATTCTAGCGCTTCTGGCACCAATATGGTATCTCTGGCATCGCTAATGAAGTCAGCGCTATTTTTGGATTTCGGCGCTTCTGGCGCCAATGTGGCATCGCTTAATGAAGTTCGCGCTATTTTTAGATTTTGGCGCTTCTAGTGTCTTGTTGACCTCACTTTTAGTGAGGTCTAGTTTCTTCCTTAGTACCCTAGGATCTAGTCATAGGACTTTTTTGTTGACTATTCTTAGATAACTAGAAAAGGAACCCTCATCATTAGAAATTAAACTCTTCTTTGCTTAACTTGAAGTTCCACATATTGATCCTAACCTCTAGCACTTTGTAGGTAGGGTCAATATTGGGGAGCTTAAGGGGCATCCCCATAGGACTACTTGGCCTTAGGGTTGAACCTGGGCGTTGATCTGAACCTAGTTCACTCACTTACACTTACAAACCTAAACCCAAGCTTGTTGACTTTGATCCCTTAATCTTTTGGGAGACTCTATTCCTAGATAACTAGATTGTTGACCCACTAGCCTTAGGCTGAGGTCTAGCCAAGACCAGTATATGGGTGGTTGGCACTCTAATTTTATCTAAATACCCAACCTAACCTTTTGCTCCCCCAAATCTACCCAAATTACCATAAAACCCCTCATTTGGCCAAAATTATGAAAATAACCTTGATGACCCAAACTTTCCCAAAACCCTCAAAATCATTTCAAATGTCCCCAAAATCAATTTGGACCCTTCAATTGAACCCAATCTGACTATTTTGACCAAAACCCTCAAATTGCCCCTAAAGACCCAATTTCTCCAAATTCACCCTAAATGTCCCTCAATTTCACCCCAATTTTCCCTAATTTCAATTCTAAGATCAAACTAATTATGCCTATGATCACTTCAAACAAAATCCAAGCCCAACTGACCCACATTTGAGTCAAACTTCAACCTAAATCAAAAAGACCCAATTTAGCCCAAAATTAAAATCCTACTCAATTGAACCCCTCAATCTTTCCAATTACCCCAATTATGCATCCTAAACTCTTAGAAACATCTGTACACATCAAATTTAGCCCTCAATTGGCCATGCTTAAGCCTCAATTTCACTCAATCTCAAAAATCCCCAAATTTGCCCCAATTTAGCCATGTGCTCAAATTCCACCAAATTGAATGCCCTAACCCAAAAATTGGAACCCAATAAATGTTGAGAATTCTTCATGACTTTCCTCTAGACCATTTTGAGCCATCAATTTGGATCTAGCTCAACCTTAGCCCAACCTAAGCCTAAGTCTAACCCAACATACCCAAATTCATCAAATGTCCAAATTCCTTCAAATTGACCCACCAAATCAACTCAAAATAACTCCAAATCTTTTTTAAATTCTTTTTGACAATCATCCACACCAAATTGATCAATCATATAAGTCTAATATCATGGTTGGCCTAATCCAAGCAAAACTTTAAAATAATTTGACCCAAATTGAACCCCTTCACCAAAATTGACGTAGTCATACCAAAGGGACAAAATTAATGTCACCACAACCACCATTTGGAATCTATTGACCAGCCTAAACCCACGTAAACCACCTAGATGAGCTATGGAAAAATGGTCCCTTGATTTAAGGGATCTTAACCATATTTAGCCTTATTTTTAAAATACTTTACCATCATCACTTGCCATTGGGAGTAAATCATAATTAAACCTCCTCTGACCTCCCTAAGCGAAGAAGTGACCATAACCCAGGCAGCCGTTAGAAACAACTAGCCCAAGGGTTCCCTCATTGGCCAAAACACAAAATTAAACTACCCTAAGTTGGCCAAGTCTGATTGGTCACTAGAGCTCTTCATCTCTCCACCTATGCATTGTCTTGCACCCATTGTCAAGCTCTGAGCTCCACCAAGCAGCCATGGCTATAAGTTAACCCCTTCATGGCCAATAAAGAGTGTGCCAAAATCCTTGGGGAGACTCTGTTAAAATCTCACCAGAGCCTCTCGAAACCATTCTAAGTGCAATCCCCCTACTCTCAGCCACTCACAACCACCAATCAGGACCAATTTCATCATTGAAATGTGCTCTAAAATCAAAACAGATTTCTCCACTCCACCATAGTGCGCCAAACTTCAATTAAACTTGCACACACCATCCATAGAGTGAGAGATGTTGATTCCACACAAAAGCCTCATCACAGAGAGTCCCTAGCATAACTCTAGACCAACACCTGAAATCCACTTTAATTGAAATCATACCTAGACAATTCACCAGGGCATAGGACTTCATCTGAAGGTTTGTTAGACCCATTCAAAGATACCATAACCATCTGACTGAGGCCTCCCATCTCAGACAAAGGTATTGAGCCTCATTCCTAAATCAGGCTTGTTTTGATTCTTCATGTGTAATGGCTTGATTTCATGCTTGATTAACCGTATATATATACTCTTTTTGAGTAGATGAAGGTTTGGAAATAAAACCCATGCAATTTGGTTAAGTTTATATGAAGATCTTAAGGTTTTAGTGTGACGATTCTTGGGTTAAGACATTTGGGGACGATAACAGGGAGTCGTTTGATCGTGTGTTTATTTTATGGATGGAGGAGATCGAGCCCCACACATATATGATGAATAAAGCGCAAGCCATGAGGCAGCTAAGGTGGATGGCGACCGACAACTTCTGGCGACTCTGCTGTGGACTCAATTACTCTCACAATTTAAATCAAGGAATAATGTCTTCATACTGGTAAAGTGTTCATGTCCCTTATGGACCAGATTACCTTTCTTCTGCTGACATGCTTCACCCATTTCTTTCATGGGTAATTACAGTCAACTCTTTTGGACTTCAGAACCTTCTATTCAACCACCTTTGAATAGATAGGTTCAGAAGTTCATTAGGACTTTTAATCTTTGTGTGGGGTCGGACCCCCAATAGGTGTGTTGTCAGGCTTGTTTTGCCTGGGCATTGTGCGTTGTGAAGTCGGTCTCGCACTGGGTCCTAAACTTCACTTTCCCTTTCGAGTTTGGTTTGTTGTTTTGCAAATGAAATTGAATTGTGTCATGTTGGGCTTGCTTTGTAAACCTTCTGTATATAATTAATTAAATTCTTCTATTTTTCAAACTTATTTTTACTAAATTCTGAAATATTTTCCATAAACTAAAATTTAAATAAAAGACTTTCCCAATCTATAGATAGACCTTTACTAATTTTGTAGTGCTCACACTATAACTACTAAATATTGGTCAAATAACTAACCCATATATTTCTTTTTGAAGCTGTTGTAATGGCATTTCCTACGCTCACTTTCTCATGCAACCTGTCAACAAGCCGCGATGCTCGCAATATCGCCCCCACCATCAAAATTGGAGTAGATTCAATGAACTTGAAGTCATGCTTAGAAAGGCTCCCTTCTTTGTAATGAAAGTTGCTGATCCAGAAGTTCAGGAGCCTACCTTGGAATTTAACCTAAACTGTCCCCAGGATTTCCCTTCCTGCAAGAAGGTGAAGACTGCTACCCTAGCACCTGCTAAGCCTGTTGTTTCTGCTTCTGCTAAGGGAAAAGAAGTCATGATCATTGAAGATACAACTAAAGGATTCACTGTCCTTCCATCAGTGTTTGAAATTGGATCTAGTTTGAAGACTGCACAATTAACTCGATCACAAAGGAGAAACCGCAGTCGAAAGGTCTGGAGGGCTGGTAAAGCCCAGATTTATGAAGAAATGTCTATTTATGAAATTGCTCACCAGGAGGAATTGGAATTGTTGGAAACCTATCCGCTTCTGCAAGGAAGTAGGTTCCATCCTTTAATGGACATCGATGGGTACGAAAGTATCCAGAAAATTGCTATTAATTTACCGTTATCTAGTGGATATGGTGGGGAGAGGGAAAAACCCACTCCCATCACCCGAGTCAGTATAGTGCTCCAGAGACTAGATACCAAAGAGGGTTCTTTAGTCAGTGAATTACTTAAACGAGTGGGATGTGCAATGTCCCCTCGCATGAAGAAAGAAATTATAAGAGTTGTTAGATTTGCCAGACGAGCTCAAAGATCAATTAAAACTTTGCCTGCTTGCATTCCCATCAGGTTCCGCCCGGGAAGCAGAATTGATACTACCTTCATCACCACCGCTTCTACCGATGCTACTCCAAAACTCGCAGGCCATCAACTAGTTAAGTCATGTATGAGTCTGAGAATTCTACCAGTTACCAGTCATAAGAATGTCTCTAAAGTTCTGAAGGAAATGATGAAGTGGTTACCTGATATTGTATTTGGTTCGCACCATGGGGAGCATACCTCTCTCCGATGTGTCGATGCCTCTACTAAGACACCCCGTCTCAAGACATCACTGTCAAAGAAAAGGCTATGGTACCCAAGGTTGTCGTACCAATATGGTTCAGTGAACCCGTAAGGTAGGATCATGGAATGAAGCAAGGTTCCAAAGTATCTGACATTGTCACAGCTATTGCTACTAAGTTGGATGAGCCAATGGAGGATGTTTGGCAAAGTCCCCCAGATATCAAGATGATACACAAATCAATAATTAAAGAAAAGGCCGAGAAGCTCAGGGTCAAGATTTCTGAGTTAGCCTGAGAACATGGAGTTTTTCTTGATAATGATGATGAAGATTTTGAATTTAACGATTATCTCGATGAAGATTTTATGGATATTCATGTCATTGAAACAAAAGTTGATGCATCTTCTTGCGACACCCAACCTCTTGTTGAAGGGAATGTTGTATATGATCTGTGTAGGGTTGTTATTTTAAAAAATGAGCAAATCAGCCAAATAAAGAAAAGGATGGAAGAGATAGCTACTTCAATGGCTGCTATGGCTACAATACAAGGACAGTCTCAACCACAACAATTAGCTTCTCCCAAATTCAATAAACAAGAGATTGTACATATCACCCAAGAAAGGAGAGAAGTTGCCTCGGCTAACAAAGATGATCAACAGAAAAAGGATTCTCCATTGAGTGTCATACCAGAAAAGGAATTTAAACAAATGGTCGAACAAGTTAGGGAGGCTTTAGCCCAATCTAAGGGTGAATCATTTATTTTAAAAGATAGACCCTACCCAGAGGAGTTTGATGACGTACCCTACCCTAAAGGTTTTGTTTCACCGAACATTAGATATTTGACGGAAATGGAAATCCCACATAGCACATAGCGCATTAGATAGGGGAATTGTTTGTGAAGAGATTTGTCGGAGCGCAACATCACATTTCTATTAGAGATCTTATAGTGGAAAGGAAAAAGCCTAACAAGACTCTAGTAGATTATATCTTAAGGTGGAGAAACCTTAGCTTGAAGTGCAAACCTCAAATATAGGAACATCATGCAATTGAGATCCTACTCAAAAGCATCCATTGGCCAATAGCTTTCATGCTTAAGGGACTCACCATCAAGTCCTTTGAGAAACTACTCAGCAAAGCTAGCAACTTGCAAGAGGAAGTTAAACACAGGGATTCTTAGGAGAAATGAAAAAAGACCAAAACAACCTGAATATTCGAGAAGAAGTCCATGACAGTAGCAATGGTTGATAAGGGGAAGCAGCCAATGGAGATATAAGCAGAACATTCTTGTCAAAGTTCCCAGTCATCATCACGGCATGCTCAACAAGGAACACAATAATATGGCCAGTCTATCCAGTAGTCGCATCAGGGAGGATCATATATAACAGAGAATAAGAAGGTTCTAACCCTTTTAGAATGAAAGAGCATGGTATATTCCTTCAAAGATGAAGTTGTACCCAAAATGTTCAGAAGTCTATTGAAGGAGCCTGAGTTCAGATTGTCAGATCCAAGGGAACCTGAGGAAGTTGATAAGAAAGATCAGCCCAATTATTGCCCATACCACAGGATGCTTGGGTACACTATAGAGGAATATTTCATTTTTAAGGTTTGGCTTGAGAAAAATCTTAAGGAAGGGAATATAACAATCCCAAAAAAATATTTAAAAGAACCTGAAAAAGGTTCTGTAAATATGATTTTGGCCAAGCCAATCACTGTGATAGATCCGTATTCAAAAAAAGATGGATGGAGTACAGTTTGGAGCAAGTCGTCTAAGAAGATACTGTATCAGATTCAGACCGCTTCAGCTCAGGCAATCGTTCAGAGTCTACAACATGCTCAGCTCAAGATGGATATTTTGCTAGAGAAACCACCATAACCAAAAGGAAAAGAGAAGAATGATGTCATGAAGACCAATAGCATGGGGGGTAGGATAAGAGCTGCCTTTGTTAGATTGGTTGTCTTAGATTAGGGGAAGAAAATCCTCGAACCCCTGACCATGTATGATTATTTTTTTGCCCCACTGGGGTATTATGAATATAATGATTATGATTTTGGCTACATTATAACTATTTCTAGTGATAACATAACTAAATTTGTTCAATCTAACTCCGATCTCGATTCCCAAACCAATCCTCAAATCATACTTAAGTCTGATGAACCCATTAACGAGAATGAAGAAGATATCAACGATACTGGTTACGATAGCATCGACTGTGAGGAGCCAGTCTTGAGCATCAGGACACAGCACTCGCTATCAACTTGGATCTCTCCGATGAAGAAGAGGTAATAGAAAATTTACCTATAACATTGCAAGAAGGAGAAGAAATCATAGAGATAAACCTAAGGAGCGGGAAAGTGTTACCCTTGAGATCAGCTCTAGTGGATAAAGGAAAACAAATAGTAACTCAAGAAGAGCTACCTTCGCCAGCAAAAGAACCAAATAATCAAGTAAAGATTGGAGGATTACATAAAGTGTATTATAATGTGATAGCTCATCTTAGGAGGTTGTTGGCCAAACTAAGCATCTACGATGCTCTGATCCTATCAAAGGAAATGAGAGAGTCTCTAGTTACGACCTTGCTTAACCCAGAAATTTGCTTAGCTCAGTTGGCCAGCACATCATTGGATGAAGTTTGCTCATTAAAAGAATAGCCTGGGATAACCTTGTTTGGTACTGCTGACCACAACCCACCGCTCTATATCTTCGTTAACATTGGCAAATTCGTGTTGTCCAGAGTTTTAGTGGATCCATGAGTATCACTTAACTTAATGAGTCTACAGACACTGACAAATTTTGATATTGAAGCTCAAGAGCTAACAGCCGATAAAATGATGTTAATAGGATTCAGCCAAAAGGGAGAAAGAGCCCTTGGATTGATTACACTGCTTATGAAAGTTGGAGAATTAGTGACAACTGTTAAATTCCATATCTTAAATTTTGAGACCTCTTTCAATACTTAACTTGATCGATCGTAGATTCATGAGCACAACATGGTTTTGTCTTCCCTTCATCAGTGCATCAAATATTTCAAAGAAAGACAAGAACATTACATTAAAGGAGATTTACAATAATTTTCAGTTCATGAAGTTGTCATTCATGAAAATTCGGCCTACTACACACCTCCAAATAAAATTGTCTTCTCTCATGAGGTGATGACAAATAAAAATGAAGATTTAGAAGGATCACAAGGGCAAAGCCATTCAGCCCCGCTTCAGCAATCTTCCACCACTCTTTGGCAACAAGTTAGTGGGGGTTCTTTTAGTTCGCACACCTGAGGATAAGGACAGGGACGTGGACGAGGAAGGACCAATATGATTGTTGGATGTACTAAGCCGGTTATTAACATTGATGATGAAGAAAGCTCCGATGAAGAAATGATGATGATAAAACAGAAGAAACCAAAGTATGAGATATCCTTGGAAGATGTGGAGAAAAGTGAATATGAGTCAATGTATGATCGGATCAACCACTATGTGAATGTCATGAGCCTTACTCCGATTCTCCCTCAAAAGTTTGAGAGTTTAAAGGTCAAGGAAGTCCGTAGTGCTGGTTCAAAACCGATGAAGTTTTACCATGCTTTTACTTCTCGTAATTTTGAAAATCATGTAAATTTGGATGAGAATCCTAATGAATTAATGGAATTACCTTTTGGTTACTTTTCTCCTTGTGTACAAAAGTTAATTTAATGGGGATATGTGCCAGAAAAAATGTCAAAAGATAAATTACAACTTTTTGAAAAATTATGGAATGTTAAAAGTTAAACTCCTAACTCAAAAGAGGGTCTTGGATTTAGTACTATAGAACCAGTCGATGATTGAAAATTTTTCATGGTTGTTACTAGTGGATTGGAAGAGGATTGCCTCAATGTAGAGGATGACTCTCAAGATCAGTTAATAGAAGATGCCCCGCCAAAATTTGAGGAAGAAATTAAATCAATTGTTGATGAACTCAAGGAAATTAACCTCTAAACTGAGGAGCAGTTCCGACCTACATTTATAAGTTCCTTACTCAACAAGGAAGAATCTATGGAACTAATCAAGCTATTCTCAGAATTTAAAAATTGATTCGCATGGAGTTATGATGAAATGCCAGGATTATCCTCGAAAGTTGCAGTGCATTAACTCAGGGTGGACAAAGATATGACCCCGATAAAGCAAGCTCCCAGAAGGATGTGCCTCAAATTAGAGCACAAGTCAATGATGAGGTTAAGAAATTGATAGAGGCTAACTTTGTAAGAGAAGAGCAGTACCCCACGTGGTTAGCCAATGTTGTACCAGTTAAGAAGAAAAATGGACAAACCCGTATGTGTGTTGACTTCAGCGATTTAAACAAAGCCTGTCCAAAAGATGAATTTATGTTTCCAATACCAGAAATGATGTTGGATGTCGCTTCGACACACGACCCCATGGATTACATTCTCACCCATGAAATTGAATGTGACTCTTACCTTATTGTAGAAAGGATAGCTCTTTCAGATCATATGTTTCTCAACAAATTTTAACCTTTCAATTGGCCAGATCATAAAGTAAATGAATATCAGAGTTTGAATCATCACAATCTATTGATATTTAAAACCTTATAAAACAAAACTAATTCTTCACAAATCCATATTTCATTGTAGGGAGAAAGATAAAGAATACTCAGAATTCATGAGAATGATACGACAAAACATATATTTCATAAATAAAAAAAAGTTTACAATACAACAAAAGGAAAGAACTCAACTTATCTCAAAATCCTTTCCAAGCAAATCTTTAGAACTTCTCTTTAAGCACTTTCTCTCTTTACAATCACACTCAATTCTCTCTTAAAAGTGTAATGAAGAAGAAATTTCTCACCTTCCCTTTCCTCTTACAACCCTAGAAGAAAAACCTCCCTTATCTCTCACGCAAAAACCTTTCTCTCTATCTCACGCCCTCTCTCTTCTCTAGACTTCTCTCCTTTTTAATTAGGGCCCAAGAGGAATTCAGAATTCTCTCCAATTTTCCCCCCAGAATTCACACCCTTTTACACCAAGAGATAAGTCCTTTCATCCAAGAGACATATCAATTCATTAGAGAGCCTTCCAAAGTGTCTAGATACATTGAATCATTCCATGGGATGTTTGAAATATTTGGAGCCCTCAAATACTGCTAAAATTGTCACGAACTGACTTACTCCATCTTAGTTCATCTCTGGCATTTCTGGCGTCAACCTAATGAAGTTCACACTATTCTCTAAATTCTAGCGCTTCTGGCACCAATATGGCGCCTCTAGCACCACTTAATGAAGTCTGTAGTATTTTTGGACTTCGGTGCTTCTGGCGCCTCTTAATGAAGTCCACGCTGTTCTTGGATTCTGGCGCTTTTGGCGCCTCTAGTGCCGCTTCTCTGTAAAATGGTGCATCTGCCACCAATTTATGGCACTTCTGGTGGCTTTTGGCACAAAAATCACAAAAATCTGCCTTTTGGCTCCAAATTTCCTTCTTTTTTCTCCAAATGCATAAAATTGATATACCTGCAGTAAATACATGAAAAATATCCACATTTAAAGTGCAATATTACCAAAATAAGCATAAAATGCAAACATAAAATAGTATATTATTTTGATGTAAAGAGCCGACACTTTGGTGCCTCCAAGGTGGAACTTAGGCACCATGCCAAGTTCTCTTTCTCCCGAGCATTCCATACTGAGTGCTTGACACTCCTATGCCACCGCTTTAGGCCAAGGCACCTCCCAACCGATGCCTTGCTTTGACTATTCTAATTGCAATTTGAACCTCAAACCTCTCTTGCTCTAGAATAGTTATGACTTTCACCATTAAAAGGGAGGCCTCAATAGATGTAGCTCGCTCTTACTCTCCAAAAATTCCAGATGAACACACAAAAACTCTCTCCCTCTTCTAATCAGCTTCTCCTTAGTTCTTCACTCTGGTGCTCTCATTCATTCGACGTGTTTCCTCTTTGATGATCTTCGGTTCTCCCCTTCTATATGTTCTCTACTCTTCTTCATTCTTCTTCCATCTTCTTCTGCTTCCTTCTTCATATTTCTTCTTCTTCTATTTTTTTTCCTCTATCCTTCTTCATTCTTACTCCATCATCTTCTACTTCTTTCTTTTTCTTTCTTCTTCTTTCTTCTTCTTTCTTCTTCTCCTCATTTTCTTCTCTACTCTTCTTCATTCTTCTAACATCTTCTTCTACTTCCTTCTTTTTCTTTCTTCTTCTCCTTTTCTTCTTCTCTACTTCAACTTTTCTTCTTCAGTCTACTTCTTCCCTCTCCACTTACTCTTCTAAACCTTTTCTTCTCCAATCCTATTTTTCTTATTCTACTTCATTATCATGAATTTCTTATCCTCCTCTTTTCTTTCTTAGTTTAAATCCCCACTTGATCCCTCTTCTACTTCTCTTTTCTTGCCTTGATTGAAATGATCTATAAATAATTTCTTGGAGAAATTTGTTTTGATTAAATAACTGAATTTTTGTTTCTATGCTTTGATGTGGCTCATGTGTTGAGTAAATTATTTACTTTCATATATATGCCTCTATCTTAAGAAATTGGGTATGTTTTTGAATGCTTAAATAATCCATCATGATTTTTTTATGTTTATGTGATGTGCTTATGTTTTAATCATGTGTTTAACATATTCATCATGTTTTATATGCTATTGTGGTTTGGAATAGGCTAAACTTATGTGCTTATGTGATTAGAATTGCATGTGTAGGCTTCTCTTATGTGTTTATATGATTAGAAATGTATGTGTAGGCTTTTCTCATGTGTTTATGTGAATAGAAATGCATATGTAGGCTTTTCTCATGTGCTTATGTGAGTATAAATGTATGTGTAGGCTTTTCTCATGTGCTTATGTCATTAGAAATGCATGTGTAGGCTTTTACAACGTGTTTATATGATTGGAAATGCATGTGTAGGTTTCTTTTATATACATATGTATAAAATACATGTTTAGGATCATCTTATGTGTGTTTATATTAGAAGGTGCATGTGTAGGTAGTCTTGCGCTTTTGCTTTAGAAAATCCATGCTTAGGTTCATTTATGTTTTTTCTTTGCTAAAAAATATCTTATGAGTGCATGGTTATTTGATGTTATTATATGTAATGTGTAAAAATATGGACTCATCTGGAAGGCGAAGAATTTAGCCTATGTCTCACAATCCTATGAGTTTAACCCAAAGAATACTTGCAAATGTAATATGCTTAAGATGTAAAAAGTAACATATGTGAGATGATTAGTCATAGTATTGCTTTGCAGATTAAAATATTTAAAATTAAAATAATCATTTTTAAGCAAACTTCAATTAAAAAATGCTCTAAAATATTAAAATTATTTTTCATAAAAAGTATGTAAAGTAAATCTCTCAAAGTTGGAACCCACTCATCTTTTTAAACTAAATTATAACTAAATGTGCCAAAATATTTAAAATAAGCATTTTAATGTGTCTTAAATCTTTGAATATCTAGTTTTAAAAAATGTTGATTAAATCCAAATTAATGTGTTTAGGTAAATTCTATTTGAAGTTATTCTAAAACATCAAATTTAATTTTAAAAAGAAATATAAAATTTTAATATAAATTAATTTGAACCAACATAGTTTTAAAGTAAACTCTAATTAAATTTGTTTTAAATATTGAAACTTATCTTTCATTAAAATATATAAAAATTAAATCTCACTCAACCTTCTTAGGATAATATGTTATGTTAATATAAATCCTCAACTTTTGTCGTAAAGTCAACAAATTCTAAAAATTAAAACATATTCAATTATTTTATAAAATATCAAAACTTTCCTTTAAAACATAAAATTTTTAAATTAATCAACCCTTAATCAAAACAACTCTTTAAATACTCAAAACACCCAAACAAATCAAAGCGCATAATACTTTTTTAAAATATAAAACACTTAACCATAACCAGTTAAATCATAAAAAGTATTTTTTTTAAAAAACCTTAATACTGGAAAAATTACCTAAAACATTCATAACTTATTAAGCAAAATTGCGATTCTTTGTTATGACCAAAATTTGTAAACCTCCATAAAAAAGCATAAATAACTTTTTCATCCATAGGCATGTTAATCTTAGATCAAAACTCCATACCAATTTATACTTAATATTTAGCCTTTAGTGCACTTACATAGTTGTAACTTAAAAAGAATGTACTTTTATGCAAAAAAATATACTTTTATTTCTTATAAAAATTTACTTTTGGATGAAAAAAACCTTTGTTTAAAAATATTAAACATGTGATGGGAACCTAAGTGTTAGATATGGAAATAATAAAGATAAAGTGACATATACATGAAATCTTTTCATTTGACTTTCAACATAGAATATAAAACCAAATGGATAATTTTAACCTTAAATGGAAAACCAATAGAGAAATAAAACATACACTTCATTTGTTGGATGACTGACAAACAACGGGATCAAGCCAAAATGAAGATAAAAATATGAGTCCCCTGGAGAAACCTAAAAGCAATTAACTTAAATAATGGATACCATACTTAGGCAAATCAACTGTGAACAATAGGTTATCCAACTTAAAACAAAACATAGGATGACACATACACTAGAATGGTTTAGTCTAGAAGCCTAGGATAGACTATTAGGTACTTTTAGTCAATATTAAGGAGTAGGACCTATAAAATAAATAGTCTTTAACCTCTTAGATTATGTAGTTACCCTAGGATAAAGTAATTCATGGTTACTTAAGAAGACACCTCTAACCACCTATAACTAAGAAGTTCTACATTTATCATTGTTATGGAATTAAGTAAAGATTTCTAGTTATAAGAATGTTTAATAGTTCAATGCAATCAATGAACCCAAGACGATGGCATGACATATGCATCTTGATCAGAGGCATTATTTCTATTTTGGTAGCCCTCCATTTAGTCTCTTTAGATATTCTAGATATATCTTTGTGTTATGAATTCACCTCCATCTTGAAATCTGTCATACCCAAATCCATCACCTTAATTTAGGAGTCTTTCCAACTCGAACATTACAAAGTGAATCCCTCAAACTTTTCTTCCCATTTCAAACCTTCAATCTTAAACTTCCCAATCAATCTTTTCAAACCAAAACTTATCCAATCCATTTCAATCCCTTTTGAATTTATCCTACGCTTAATTGAACTTAATCCTTTCTAACAATCAACAATTCTAAACCTTCATTGTAGACCTTCCTTCTTAGGGTTACTGATTCGTTTCCATGAGTCTTTCCATGACACATCATTATTAGATTATAAGTCTCAAACTTTCAATTTGATCCCTTTAAAATTCTAAACTTGGATCCATTCATCACCCTTGGAAATTTTAACTTTGAAATGTCAAACCTTAAAATATGGATGATATAAATAAATATTTTAATCAAGTGGTTTCTCTAGAGTTCACAACTCTGGAAATATAATGAATAATAAGTTATAGCTCTGGTAAGGATATGAGATCCCATAATAAAATAAATCCTATCTCTCATTTGTAAGGTAGGGGAACAACCACAGGTCAATTTAGACCCATAAACCTTAAGAATTTTCATCATTTGAATGATTTGATATATTTTAAGATGATATTTCCTCCCATCAGGGTGGTATATTATTCTAAATGACTCACCTGATTATTTAATAAAATCTTTTGAGATATGTGGTGGAAACACTCGAGGAATATAATAAAAAAACACCAACATCATAGTTTCATAATGTGACGTTATTTTTAATGTATATTTTCTTCATTTGAAGTTAATTCTCATTTATAGTTTTCTTATGTGAAGTTAATTCTCATGTATTTTCATTATGTGAAGTTAATTCTCATGTAGTTTTCTTATATGAAGTTAACTCACATGTGTAGTTTCATTATGTGAATGTATTTTCATTTGTAGTTTATGTGAAGCAAAGTTAATTTTCATGTATAGTTTACTTATCTGAAGTTAACTCTTATGTATAGTTTCATTATGTGACAGTAACTTTCATGTATTTTTGGAGTTTCTTTTTTGATGAAGTTGGTATACTTTTGGTCTTTTTGGTATTTTGTGTATACTTGTATGTATTTTTGGAGTTCCTTTTTTTGTGTGAGTTGTACCGGTGGAGATGGAACCCCCTAGACTGTGTGAATATTGTACTTTTTGGGGTTTTTTAGATGTGGGGTTCCACCTCCACACCCCTCCATTTGTAACTCCTTTTATGGTTAATATATATAGAGCCGAATAATGCTCCTTCCAAAAAAAAATGTGAAGTTAAATTTCATGTGTAGTTTATAGGAAGCAAAATTAATGTTTATGTATAGTTATGTAAAGTTCACTCTCATGTATAGTTTCATTATGTGAAAGTAACTTTCATGTGTTGTTTATGTGAAGCAAATTTAATTCGCATGTACAGTTTGTATAAGTAAGATTAAGAACTTATTCTGTATAGTTTGCTTATGTGAGATTAACTCTCATCATGCAAAACAACGGAGAAAGGGGATTTACATGTAAATGAATTCTTATATTTCCAAATGCTTAATCTCTCAAATTTTTTTTATTTAAACACTAAAACTTTCAAATTTTCACACATGTAAATGTAAATGATTTTTTTTTTTTGTTTCCAAATGCTTACACTCATACTTTTATTTTGTATTTAAAAACTTAAAATTTTCAGATTTTTCCTCTTGTAAATGCAAATGAATTCTTATGCAAATGCGAATGCTTAAATTCTCAAATGAATTCTTATGCTTAAACTCTCAGATTTTTGGTGTTTGGTTTTAGTTTTCCTAAATATAAATACATAAATTCTTATATATTCATATGCCTAAACTTTTCATGTAAATTGGTGTTTACATACGAACACATAAGAGTTAATGCACTTAAACTTTCATATTTTGTTTCATATACTTGAATTATTATATTTTTGCATGCTGAAGTTTATCAGACTTTCCTGTGGAAAACTCCTTTAAGTCCTTATGGAAAAACTTAAATCTTTTTTACACGTAATTGAACTCTTATGTATGCTCAAACCTAAAATTTTAGAGTTTTTATATAATTGAACACACGAGTTCTTATACCAAAACTTTCATACTTACATATATCCAACACCCAACCCCTATATATTTGCTTTCCAAAATCTGAAATTTTTCTTTGTTCGTATATAAAAAATCTGAAACTTTTCTATACTCCATATGAAAAATCTGAACTTCCGTATGTTCGTCTATGAAAAATTTAAGACTTTCTTATGCTTGTATATGGAAAAATATGTAACATTTGTGTGCTTTTTCTTATGATCCTATATGAAAATTTTGTAACTTTTGCGTGCTAATATATGAAAACTATGAAATTTTCTTATGTTCATATGTGGGGAATCTGAAACGTTCGTCTGTGAAAAATCTGAAACTTTTATATGTTCGTACATGGATAATTTGAAACTTTCAATTGGTTGTATATGGAAAATCATAATCTTTCATCCATTTGTGTATTGAAAACCTGAAACTTTTGTATGTTCGTATGTAAAAAATTAATAACTTTTGGGTGCTCGTATATGAAAAAAGTGTAACTTTTGTGTTCGCATGTCAAAAATTTATAACCTTTCGTGTGTTCGTATATGAGAAATCCAAAATTTTTGTATGTTTGTATATGAAAAATCTAAAAGTTTATTATAACTGTATATGGAAAATATGTAGCTTTTGTGTGTTCGTATATGAAACCTCAGAGTTTTTTTATATTTGTTTGTGGAAACTATGGAACTTCCTTATGATCGTTTGTGGGAAATCTAAAACTTTTCTTTGTTTGTAACAGTCTGAAATTTTTGAATATCGTATGTGAGAAATCTAAAGTTTCTTATCTGAAACATTCATTCATTTGTATATGAAAAATCTGAAACTTTTATGTGTTCATATGTAAAAAATGTGAAATTTGTATGTGTTTGTATGTGAAAAATCTGAAATTTTTGCGTGACCATACTTGAAGAATCTAAAACTTTCACTTGTTCATATGTGAAGAATATGAAAGTTTTGTATGCTTGTATATAAAGAATCTGAAATTTCTATGTACTTACACGTCAAAATTGAAAACTTTTATGTGTTTATATGTCCAAAATTTAAACTTTAATTTGAATACATACCATTCATTTCTCAAGTATTTATCTGTATGACAACCAAACTTCCATACTTATTGTGATGCATTTTATTTCGCTTTTAAAGAATGAAAGAATGATATATTTATATGTAAACATAAAAGTTTAAGTGGTATACTTGCAAGCATGAAAGCTTAAATGTTATGTATGAAAATCTCATTTTTCTTGTATTAACACATGAATCCACAAATCTCTTATTTTCTAGAAAACCTTCAACATACAATAGTAAATTAACATTACAAACAAAATTTAGGATGAAAAATAAAATGAAAATATCAACATATATCAGGAAAAAAAAAGAAAACTTAGAAAATGTGATTCCCATATTGACCAATAAATTAACAAGCTTAACCAAATCTAAATTAAATATGAATCCTGATAAAACAAAATAAATTTACCAACTTAAATAACAAAAACAACACCTTACTAGATTAACTATAATACCTAAACAAGATAATATAAAAAAAAACATAGGTCCATACACACTCTTAGAATTGCTTAGTCTAAAGTATATATTAGATTACTAAGTACTACTAGATAGTTGACAAGGACTAGTACATATAAAATCCCAAGCCTCTAATCCCTTAGACTATGTAGGTGTCTTAGGATGTAGTGACCCACAATTACTAACTAATGCAACTCTAACTTCCTAAGGGTTAAGCAATACTACACTCACCGTTGTTATGGTATTAGTGGAGTCCTTTGACTATCTAATTGGTTTATAATCTAATGCTAATGATTAACTTGAGATGATAAAAAATAGTGTGTATTTTTATTGGTGATCATGCTAAATTTTAGGTTTTTTCATCTGTTTAGTTTATTTATAGAGTCTAAATTTACCTTAGTGTTACGCTTTCAACTTTTATCTAGAAATTTTTCAAACTAATCTTAACTCTTTAGTTTAAAAATAAAATTAAATATTTCAACTCAAATGCTTCAAAGTCAAACTTTTCAAATCTAGCTAATCCTGCCCAATTGTAACAAATTCAATCCATTCCAAATTTCTTTCTCACTTAATCCTAATTCTTTCAAAACTAACTTTTTAATGATTTCCCTAAGGAAGGAACACCTTCTTTATATAGTTGATTAGTCTCTTTCTTGGGCATTTTCATGACATATCATCATTAAATTGTAGTCTCAATCTTTTGAGTCTTAAAACATCAATATTTAAATATCCAAACTTGAAATTCTAAATAGTAAAGACCAATACATTAATTGAGAGTTTTCTTGAGAGTTCATAACTATTGAGATGAATTTAACTATAAGGACTTGCTCTTATAGGGTTAGCAGACCCAGAGTTAAGATAAATCTTAACTTACACATGTGAGGTTGGAGCAAAAACTAGTTCGCAGCTTCATGGGGTGGTGAAATAATCACTTCAAGATTGGATTCATCATAGGTTATTATTTTTGTCCATCGATGTAATATATTATGCCTTGATGTCGAATTCAATCAAAAATAAAAAAAAAATTCAAAACTTCTATGTGTTTTACCATAGAATGAAAATGAAAATATCCACGTATAGTAACTTAGGAGCCAGTGTCAATCATATGCCATGTCCATCATTCGAAGACTAAAATTAGAAGAAATCTTGCCTACTATATTAACCATATAATTAGTTGATTGATCACTGGCATATCCAAGGGGTGTGATAGACAATGTCTTAGTTAAGGTTGATAAGTACATATTTTTGGTAGATGTTATTATGTTGGACATGGAGGAAGATGTAGAGAACCTAATCATACTTGGTACAACTTTTCCGGCCACTAGAAAAGATAATATTAATTTACAAAAAGGAGAGTTGACAGTTTTGGATTAAGAAATAACTTTTAGGATTTATAATATGTTTCAACCCTCTACATACCTTTGAAAGATTATTGCATAATTGAGATTGAAAGTTACAGAAAATTCTGAACAAGTGTGCAAAAAAAAAAAATAAATGTAAATAATTTCATAGATTAGGTTGAAGTTTAATGGCTTAGAAAATCCTTCTGGACACCTAAGATATGAGAAGAATGATCAAGGATTACTAAAAAGGTAATTTGATCATGGGGAAAAACCTTATGAAAAATTTGATCGTGTCTAGCTGAGAATATTAAATTAAGCGCTGCAAGAGA
This sequence comes from Phalaenopsis hybrid cultivar, assembly GCA_002079205.1. Classification (NCBI taxonomy): domain Eukaryota; kingdom Viridiplantae; phylum Streptophyta; class Magnoliopsida; order Asparagales; family Orchidaceae; genus Phalaenopsis; species Phalaenopsis hybrid cultivar. Next base: position 95,789 of record JXCR01147025.1, on the reverse strand, counting down.
CAAAACAACCATTTTCTTGCTTGATTTGGTTGAATTTACTTTAGTATTGATTTACTTATATGAATTTAAGTGTGTATGCATTCGATTTTTATGATTTAATGGTGTGATTGAATATTTTCTTTGCCTTATGTTGTATGTGTGTGCTTTGGTCAGGATGAGCATGATAAATGAAGTACTTATTGGAGGCACCCAGTGTATTTTTATTTTGTTTTTGGTTTTATGAAATTCTCTCCTAAGTTAGTAATGACTAACTCAAGATATCTTGATTATTTACATCGCATGCTTTGAATTTCTATGATAATTTTTAATGATGTTTGTAGATGTTTATATCAATATTTATGTGATCTATGTAAGTTGTGTGAAGTGGTTCATACAATTGGATATGTGACGTACATTTGCTTTTGTTATATCTATTTCAAGCTTGTATGCCTTTTATGTTATGTATAAGTGATACACCAATATAATATATTGTTTTAAGTACATATTTTATGTTTATTTTTTGTGATATTATACTTTAAAGAAGAGTATTTTTAGATTTTTTATTGCAGTTATATTAATTTTAGGTATTCGCGCATGATGCATCATTTGACAGAGGCTTGGCACATGATGCGCCAGAGACAACTTTTTGTGAATTAAAGCGGTGCGAGACAAATTTTGCGCTAATTTTAAAGGGACACTTGTTCTACACACCTATTGGAGTAGTTCAATGCATCTAGACACTTTGGAAGGTTCTTTTATGAAGGGATATGTCTCTTAGATCAAATGACACGTCTTTTGAAAAGAGGCAACCCAAAATAAAAGAGGATGATTTCAAGGAGTCGAAAGAGGGATGAAAATGACAAGAAAGTGGGGGTGGCGTGAAAGGCAAATAAAGAAGAAGAGGAGATTTTCTTCTAGGGTTGTAAGAGGAGAGGGAATGTGAGAGATTTCTTCTTCATTACACTTCTAAGAGAGAACTAAGTGTGCATCTAAATGGAGAAAGGCTTGGAGAGAACTTCTAGGGATTTGCTTGGGAAGAATTGTGAGATAATTTGTGTCTTTTATTTCTTTTGTTTTGTAAACTTATTTTTAGATATGAAATTTGTGTTTTGTCGTATCCTTCTCTTGAATTCTGAGTAGTCTTCGTTATCCTACTCTCGACTTTGAGATATAGTTTTTTGAAGAATTGATTTTGTTTTTTATGGTTTTAAATGTCAATAATTTGTAATGTTTTGAACTCTGATCTTCATTTACCTTTCAAACTAATGAATTAAAATGTTAAAACATATTGAGAAACATATGTTCTGAAAAGGGCTATGATTTCTTCAAGAGGGGGAGAATCACATTTAACTTCATGGGAGAGTATGTGATCCATGGAATTGAGTGTAAATAAATAGGGAAATATACTTTGTTGGATGTAGAATTGGAGATTTTAAAGTGACAGATTAAGATCCCAAATTTGGTTCAGTTGATTGGAAACTAATGCAAGATTGTTAGCCCTCAGGGGAGGGAGTAATAGGAGCTCTAGAGTGGCAGTTGGTATCATATCATCTTAACCACAGAATTAGGGACCAAACTCTGGATTAGTCAATATTTTTTATAGCACTTGAAAGTGGGTAAAGAATATGATTGCTCCTAATTGACACAAAACAGTTTTTATATATATTTTCAAATGATTTTAATTTCTTCACAATCCATACACTCATTGTAAAGGGGAAAAATGCTTTCTTAAATTTGAATCTTCCGTCGACAAAAACTTTGTTTAGTTGTCGTAATTTTACTTTTTAATGTTTAGATTTTAGTTAGTTAACTCTGTCTTTCAACTGTATTTTATATAGCATTCACTTTAGTAGTTAATATTCAAACTTCGTTCTTTACTTTCATTTTTGTATTTTTAAATTATAATATAATTTTAAGAATTTACTTATAGTTTTTCCAACTTTCCTGTGGGATTGATATCTAGGACTCCATTAGACCCATTTATTACTTGAGCAGTATGTATACTTGTGTTGATTTTAAAGGGGGTTTGGTAGTATAAAAAGAGTTTTAAAGATAAACTATTTTTATAAAAGCTATTTTTGTTGGGATTATATTGCATATTTATTGTTATATCTGTCGTGTGTATTTCGTAATATTGAAAAATATTTGTAAAATTTACACACTAAATCTACCCGCATCAAATTTTTGGCACCGTTGTCGGGGAAATAATGAAAAATATTAGTAAGTTATTTTATTTATTATAAAAAAATAAGAAAGAGTGTTTGTAGTTTAGTTTTGAATATTTTCTTATTTAAGTGTGTTTGCTTATTTTTAATTACTTGATTTGTTTGTTTATGCGTAGTGTAAGATCTGAAAATTTAGTACCTTATGATTCTGAGTTAGAGAGGATTTTTAGAAAAATTTGAAAACAACGAAAAGAAATATATCATTTTAGCAAAATGGCTTGCAATTTGAGTAATGCTAGAATTGAAAATGAACATCATTAGAGACCTTTAAGAGATTATGCTAATCCTACAGTAGATAAAATTCATTTGAGCATACAGAACCCTGTTGTAGCTGCCAATTCATTTGAGCTTAAACCTGCTATTATCCAAATTGTACAAAACAATTAGTTTGGAGGAACACCAACTAAAGATCCCAATTTACACTTTGCTAGTTTTCTGGAATTTTGTGCTACATTTAAATATGATGGAGTGTCGAATGATGTTTCTCAGGCTTAGACTTTTTCCTTTTTAACTAAGGGATAAAGCTAAGATGTGGTTAAGTTCATTAGCTACTGGATCTATCAGACCATGGGAAGATTTATTACAGAACTTTTTATCAAAATATTTCTCTTTAAAAGCTACTAAGCTTAGAAATGATATCACATCTCTTTGTTAGTTTGAAGGGGAATCAATTTATGAAGCCTGAGAAAAATTTAAAGATCTCTGTAGAAAGTGTCCGCAACATGCGTTGCCAGATTTGTTAATAATTTAAACTTTTTATAATGGGTTGGTTGGACTCTTAGATCGATAATTAATGTTGCTTCAGGTGGATCATTAATGTCAAAAACATTCGATGAAGCATATTCATTAATTGAAGAGATGACTTCTAATAATTTTTAATGACCATCTGAAAGGATAAATACAAAAAGAGCAGCTAATATTCATGATTCAGATGTAATATCTATGTTAACTGCCTTAATAGCTACTATATCGAAGCAGATAGATCAATATGGAATGAATTATTCTAAAATAGCATCTGTGCTTGAGGAAAACTCATTGGGACAAATGATAGAATCTCAATCTTCTTTTGAGACTTTAAATGCAATTAATAATTGTTCTAATAATTCTTATGTCAATTATTATAATCCTGGTTAGAAGAATCATCCCAACTTTTGTTGGATTAACAATAATTCTAATGCTGCAAATCTGCAATGAGGAAACAGTACTGCAAACTCATAGGGAAACTCCAACAATCAAGGGAATCAAGCTTATAAACCTTATTACCCCTATGTTTTAATAATTTACATAGTAAGGAGAAAAAATTTATCAATGGAAGAATTGATATTGCAAATGGAAAGTCAATTACAAATTCAAGGAGCTGCAATTAGAAACATTGAAAATCAATTGCGATGTTTTGCTACCGCACTTAGCAATAGACCTCCAGGAACATTGCCTAGTAATGTTGAAGTAAATCCTAAAGATCAGAATAAATAGCAAATTAAATCTATTCAACTAAGAAGTGGAAAATAATTAGAAAACATAGTTCAATAGGAAGTTGAAATTGTAAAAGATGAGGTGGAAAATAAAAAATCTAGTGAAGATTTTCATTTTGAAGCAGAAAGTTCTATTAAACCAATGAAAATCTCTGTAGAAAGACCATCACCTCCATTTCCTCAAAGATTGAAACAGAAAAATAGAGACAACCAATTTTCTAAATTTTTAGAAATTTTAAGTAAAGTAATGATAAACATTCCATTTGTTGAAGCTTTGGAACAAATACCAAGCTATGTGAAGTTCATGAAGAATATACTTAATAAGAAAAGGAAGTTTGTAGATAATGAGACAGTTGCACTCAGTGAATAGCGTAGCACTATAATTCAGAAAAAGCTTCCTGAAAAATTTAAAGATCTTGGAAGTTTTACAATTCCTTGTGCTATTGGAGAACGATTTTTTGGAAAAGCTTAATGTGATTTAGGACCAATATTATTTATATGTCGTTATCAATTTTCAAATGGTTTGGCTTAGGAGATATTTTACCTACTACTGTAATTCTTCAGTTAGCTGACCATTCGATTAACTATCCTAAAGGAGTTATAGAAGATGTTTTAATAAATGTTGTTAAATTTATCTTTCTTGTGGACTTTATTGTATTAGATATAGAGGAAGATAAAGAAGATCCTATCATTTTAGGAAGACCATTCCTAGCCACTGGAACAGCTTTAATAGATATGCAGAAAGGAGAACTAACTATGAGAGTTAGTGATCAAGAGGTTAAATTTAATATTGCAAAATCAACGAGATACCTTGCAAAAGAACAAGAGATTGACCGCTTCATAATGGATATTAATAAATATTTAAGCCATGAATATTTTAAGAAGACTTTTGAAAGATAATTTGAAAAGGAATATATGGAATATCAAGATGAGGATAAAATTTAAGATGAATCTATGAAAGTGAGTAAAGAGGATTTGGATTATGTTCAAGAAAAATTTGAAATGTTAGATCCTACATAAAGTAACAAGAATTTGATTTCATATGTTGATAAACCCCCTGAATTAGAACTGAAAACACTTCCTACACATTTGAAGTATGCATTCTTAGGAGATTTATCTACATTAATTGTTATAGTATCCTCAGAATTAATTGATAAGCAAGAACAACAGTTGTTTGAAACTTTGAAAAGATCTAAGAAAGTCTTTGGATGGACATTAGCTGATATTAAAGGAATAAGTCCTTCAATTTGTATGCATAGAATTTTATTAGAAGATCAACATGAACCAAAAGCTGATCCTCTAAGGAGATTAAATGCTATGATGAAAGAAGTTATGAAGAAATAAATTTTAAAATGGTTAGATGCTGGAATAATAAATCTTATTTCAAACAGTGTTTGGGTAAGTCCAATTCACTGTGTTCCAAAGAAAGGAGGTGTGACTGTAGTGACAAATGAGCATAACAAATTAATATCAACAAGACAAGTCAATGGTTGGAGAATCTGCATAGATTATAGAAAATTAAATTATGCCACCAAGAAGGATCATTTTCCTTTACCTTTCTTAGACCAGATGTTAGATTGGCTAGCTGGACACAAATATTTTTTTTTTCTAAATGGATATATGATCCCTGGATACTGCTAATATGCACATTACAATAATAATTCAAATTATATTTTACTTATATTTCCTTACTTTGCAACAAAATCAAAAACTTGATTCTGAAGAAAAATAAGAATTTAACTTTTAATTTATATATATTGGGATACTACGCAAGTATACATATCATCATCGAGTAATATAAGACTTTTTGATTAAGACTTGAATATCGAACCACAGGGAGAATACACAATATGCACTATTGAACAACAAACATTCTATTTTTAGTAAAAAGGTAACTATCTAAACTAAAGATGATTTTTCAGTAATAAAATATTAAATATTTTTAGTATTTTCAATATTTTGATAGAACAATAACAGTTTAGAAAGATAACAAGAGTTTTTGTAGAATAAAAACACTAAATATGAAAATATCTTTCTTGTTATGAATCAGTAATAAATATAAGAATTCTATTGTGGAAGTATGCAAAATGTGTTATGCCAAATAGGAACAATAATATTATTTACGCTTACTGAAGACGCTATAAAGAATATTGGATAATTTAAATTTTGAATAGTTATAATGACCAGCTAGGCAGGGAAAATACTAGCTCTCACTCTAAAGTTCCCTCGATTCCCTCCACCTGGGGGCTAACATTCTCGTATCAGAACCTAAAACAATAAACCAAGTTGGGGTATTTAACCTGTCACTTTAAAGTCCTCTAACTCTACACCCTTCAATGAATATTTTCTTATTTATTTGCACTCAATCATATGAGCTACATTCTCATTCATACAACCTCATGTGATTCTTTCCAATTATTGACTGAGACAATACCAACCCGGTTCTTATATGTTCTCACAATAAATTTTAACATCTGGATTGGCCAAATCAAGAAGTAAATGAAGTGCATGGATTTAAATCATCACAACTTCTTCCATCATTGAAGATCAATACTTTCCACAACTTCTGTCCAAAACTTAATTACTTATCATTTTAAAAAGAAAGATAAAGAAAAATACTTAGAATCTATGGAGAAAACAAAATCACACTTTAGTTTAAAAGAAAAAATCATTGTTAAACCAACAATAAGTCTCAATTAAACCAAAAGTAGTCTCAAAATAAAAAGATAAAAACTTATCTCAAGTCCTCCACCAAACGCTTGAATTTCCTTTTATTCTTGTCTCTTTACAATCACTCAAAATAAAATAACAAAAAAGATAAAATAAAAGTAAAAGTGGTGCCTAAAAAATATCTCCAAACTAACTCCCCAAATTAGAACTTTCAAAACTTTCCAATACTTTCAAGAACTCTTTCAAAGTCCCAATCTTCTTTATTTTATAATTTTCCAAAAGGTGTCTTGGTTTTTCTTTAAAATATGTCTAGATTCAATGTATTTCCCTAAGAGATGCATCCTTTTGTGATACTTTTTTTTCATGGTGGTTATAACCATCTATTAAGTCAATGGGTGCCTTGGAAACCTCTTTAAAATTCGCAAAAAATGAATCTACTCATCCAATAACTGCCACTGGCGCTTAAGCGCGGGGCCTCTGGCGCTTAGGCGTGGCCTTCGCTATTTAACCGGTGCTTAGGCGCCAAAACTCGTTTGTACTTTTTTCACATTTTTGCTCCAAATTTGATCCTTTTTCACTCCTTCACAATTTTCACCTTTTTGCTCCAAATTGGAAATGATAGAACTGTTTAGAAAATTTTGCAATCTGAATTTTATTGGCCTACTATATTTAGAGATGTCAATATATATATAAAAACATGTGATCGATGTCTGAGAGTAGGTAATATTTCAAAAAGAAATGAAGTGCCTCTAAATTTTAATTTGGAAATTCAAATTTTTTATGCATGGGGATTAGATTTTATGAGACTATTTATACTTTCATTCGGAAATATATATATATATATATTGATTGTAGTGGATATTTCAAAATGGATTGAAGCAATCACTTTACCTAAATGTGATGCTCGGAGTGTTTCAAATTTTTTAATTAAAAATATTTTAACAAGATATGGAATGTCAAAAGTAATCATTGTCGATGGAGGATCTCATTTTAGGAATGCAACATTTGCAAGATTGGTGGAAAAATATAATATAAATCATAAAATTGCAACTGCGTATCATCCCAAAACTAGTGGTTTAGCAGAAGTATCTAATCATGAAATCAAGATAATTTTAGAAAAGAGTGTTAATCATAATAAAATAGATTGGTCTGTTAGATTAGATACGACATTATGGGCATACATGATTGCTTATAAGACACCTATAGGAATGACCCCATATAGAATAATTTTTGGGAAAACTTGTCACTCACCAGTTGAATTGGAGCGTAAAGCTTATTGGGCTATAAAAGAATTCAATTTCAATTTGAAAGAAGTTGGTGAGAAAAGATTCTTGCAATTGAATAAGCATGAGGAAATTAAGAATGAATCTTATGATAATGTGAGGATTTATAAGGAAAAGATGAAGGAATGACATGATCGGAAGATAATAAAAAGAGAATTTAAACCTGGACATGAAGTTTTATTATACAATACAAGATTAAGTCTAGGTGGAAAGGGACATTTAGAGTTATAAAAGTCTATCTCTATGGAGCAGTTAATATTGAAGACCCCAAGACTGGAAAAATATTTAAAGTGAATGAGCATAGATTGAAATCATATTTTGATGGTCAAAGACCAGCTTTTAAAGAAACTGTAATATTGGTAACCCAGAATGAGACTAGGAATGCCAGACTGATGACATTAAACTAAATGCTTTGTGGGAGGCAACCCATATGAATTGTTATTTAGTTTGATTTTGAGTTTTTTGTGTTTGAAATATTTTACGTATATTAATGTTTAGATTTTTATGAAGTCTATGTAATTAAGAAAAATATTTATTTGTCTAATTTTATGAAAAATTGAGAATTTATTAGATCAAAATTAAAATAATGTTGTTTTTGGAACTGACACATGATGAGCCAGATTGGCGCATGATGCGCCGAACTCCAGAGAGCATGCGCATGATGCATCGCGGTGACAAAAATGACTTAAACGTTTTAAAAGGTGGTATTTTATGGTTTTTGGCAGTTTTTTCTCCTGATAACTCCTAAAATCTAAATCCAAAGTCTATTTTAAGGGGGAAAACGAGGGAAAATAGATTTAAAATTCAATGGCTTCCCACTCCAAAAATACTGCAAGATTTAGAATTTTCAACCGGATAAATTTTGTCAATTTTGATGCCCAAAAATTACATGATCGAGTTCTAGTGAAGGAGAGACTAATCAAAGAAAGTGGATTTGTGAATCAAGGATTCAACTCACTGAATACTCGAGTGGAAAAGATTATTGCGCATAGGTGTTGGGAAGTGTTTTGCTACATTACTGTCACTATACTCATCCCTGTGGTGAAAGAGTTTTATGTAAATCTTCATAAGATCAACCAAGGAATAGTCTATGTGTGAGGCATGTTTGTGCATTTCACTCCTTCAAGAATAAATGAGATGTTTATGATTGAGAATGTGTCTATATGTCATTATGTGAATTTTACCCCTATGAGAGACAATATGAATGAACTCTACCGATACCTTACAGATGAAGATGCAAATTGGGAGGACATAGATGATGTGAATGCAAGTTTTTTGTCATCATTGTTAAATCATACTTCTAAGGCATGACACTTCTTTATTGCATCAAAATTACTGCCCATCATGAAGATCAGTAAGGTAACTAAGGAGAGCGCTATTTTAAATTATTGTATTCAAACCGGAAAACCTATTGATATTGGAGCCATAATTGTAAAATCAATTTTTGGGTGATTGTGACTGCAACTGGACTTGGGCATCCATCCACTATTTTCCTACTGTGCAGTCAATCTCAAGTACCTTATGAATGTTGGGAAAATGTGCTTCTTCCTTGGAAGCCGATGAATCCTGAAGTCTATTGTAGTTGTACTGGAATGGGAGATTAAAATGATAGGACAGTGTCGATGGATCATGGATCTAAGAATTCATCACCTATTCAGCTCTACTATAATTCAAATGCACTTTTGAAGAGAATTAAGAAGATAGAGAAAAAGGTGCAGAATCTTATGCATGTGATTGAGAATATTTCTGAAATGCTGGATCATCTGGATTGGAGACTAAAGGAACATTTTGAACATACTGAACGTATTGAAGATGGCTTGGTATGTATGTTCAAGAAACATTATTGGATTGAAGAGGATTTAACTGATGAGTTTCCATATCGACTCTTCTACAACCTGTATGTGCACTACCAATTGATGGGAGATATCCAAGAGAATGAGAGTGAAGAGGATGTTTGAACTTAATTTATGCACGGAACAATTTGTTTAGTACTGCTTATGTTAGTTTGTTAAGTTAGATTGCATTTCATTTCTATTATTTCACTCTTTATGTTTATGCTTTGTATTTTGATGTTTAGATTTCAGTGTTAGGATGTTGGTTTGCTTTAGAACACTGAATTTGATGTTTGTTGGCTTGAAAACTGTTAGTTTGTATTAGTGCCAATTTTATATACAATTGTGAGTTTTGTGTTATTTGTGAAAGCTTAGTGTTAGAATGATTGTTGTGTATGCTTAGAAATGTTCATTTGAGATAATTAGAGGTTGACGTAAGGCGGTACAGAGAAAAGTTCCGCAGAAACCGAAATCTGTTGAATTTAAGCTCTGACGCATGATGCGTTGTTTTACAGAGCATTGACGCAAGATGTGTCAGATTTAGTGCATGATGCGCCAAAAACCTGAACACACCATGTCGCCTAAAAAACTGTAAAATCGCACTGACAAGCTCCATTTTCCTTGCTTGGGTCGTCTGTTGCCTCTAAACCTTGACATAGGGCTTCTTATTGAGGACAGTAGAGAAGATTTTGGAGGCCAAAAATCATAGATTTAATTTTCTCTTAGTAAGAGCTTCACTTTAACTTAGAAATTTTTTATTTTCACCATGGATTTTTCCTACATTATGGAAAATCCAAAATTTAGGATTTTTGATGAAAAAGCTTGAAGAAAACTCATGGTGAAAAGTTTCTTACTAAATAATCTTACTTGAGGAGTTAAATTTTTTATTTACTAATTTGTTTGAAATTTATTTGGATTTTTGTAGATTTTCCAATGGCTCCCCAAGTTAAGAGAGGAAGGACATCCGGGGATTTTGATTCACGAAGATTTGTTAACTTCAAGGCCCAACATAATTACAATACACAAATGTAGACCAGAAGATTGATCCAAGAATGAGCATTTACAAACCCGGGTGGCGAGATCGAAAGGTTGATCCTTGCCAGAAATTGGGAAATATTCTGCTACTTTACTACAGTAGTGATTGTCCCAATGATTCAGGAGTTTTATTCCAACTTGAGGTTCATTGTCGGTGACCATATACTGGTTAGAGATAAACAAGTTCAATTTACTGTTGATCGGATCAATACTTTTTATGGGCTGAGAAATGTATTTTTTGATGAATATGTTGCATTCATGATGACTGATTCATCACTGAATGAAGTACTTGCCTTTTTGACTGATGGAAGAGGAGAGTGAAAGATTAAGAATAGCAAGACAGTTAACTTCCCCACTTCCATGTTGATTAGCCAGTCAAAGGTATGGCATCGCTTTATTTCTGCTAGATTATTGCCACTTCCATGTTGACTATGTTGTATTTTCATTTGAGAACTGTTGTAGTAAAAATTTTCATGTTGTGTTATGGACATACTTGTAATAGTAACTATAAACTATTACTTTTTCTGCATTTCTAGTATTTTCAGTTTTGTTTTTCAGTTTTCGCATTTTTATTTTTAATTCTCAACAAATTCTTTAGAATGTATTATGTTTCATTTAATGCTTTAAAACATGTATGTTTTTAAAGTTAATATCTGTGGTATACCAGAACCCAGTATCATAATTAGAAATCCTCTTCAGGTCAGTTTTTATATTCATGCATTTACTGTTTTCTTTCACCTACTAAAATTTTGTACTAAAATAATTTTAAAATTACTTAACAACTTAAGTTTGAGGGAAAGAAAATTTTCTTTTGAAAATAAGTAAACAAAATTTTATTTGTCCTCAATTAACTATATTTTTAAAATTAATTTAACATGACCTGGGGATATTAAGATTTAACTTTAAATGACTATACTTATGTTTATAAATATTATGGTAAATTTAGGTAAAAAGTTTTTAATAATAAAGGTCAATTCTAAAGTTAAAGATATTTAGTATGATAGGATGAGACTATGTTTTTCTATTAAAAGTAAAAGAAGTTGTATTTTTGAAGTATTAAGAATTTTATAATTTCATGTAATAAGAAAAGAATGAGACTTTATGAAAAATCATAAACTAATATTAATTTATAAAGTGAAAAAAGGTATGGAGTTTTAACTTTAAGAAGAGGATAGTGAAGTTCAAAACTATTAAAGGCTATCCCGAAAGAAAAAAAGAGAAAAAGAGAAAAAAATAGAAAAGAAAGGATTGAAAAGATCCTGAAAGAAAAAAAAAAGGTAAAAAAAAGAAAAAAAAATAAGTGAGGAGAAGCTTGAGGAGATGCCTAATCAAAAATTGGCTTCACTTGAATCAACTTAAGGAAAGGACTTTATTACATTTTCTAAACTTGTATTGGAGTATTAGTAGCATTCCTAATAAAGTATTCATGAAGTTATTTTCCATATGAATATTCTAAATGTCCTTAATACGAAAAATTACAAATTTTCTTGAAATGAATAGAGATTTGAATCTAAGTTAAGTTTGATTACTAAGTATTCTTAGACTTAGAATTTGAATATAAGTTATTAAAGGGTTTTTCTTAAATTTTGTTATTCTATTTATTAAACTAAAGTATAGAATTTATAAGTTAATTTCTATTATAAGCCATATGCTTTTATGTAATAAAAGTGTCACTTGAGGATAAGTAACATTTAAGTTTGGAAGATTTTGATACACCAAAATAATATATTGTTTTAAGTACATATTTTATTCTTATTTTTGGTGATATTGCACTTTAAAGAAGGATATTTTCATGTTTTTTATTGCAGGTATATCATTTTTAGGTATTTGGAGCAAAAATGACAAAAAGGACCAAATTAGGAGCCAAAATAGAGAATTTGTAATTCTGGCACACGATGCGCCAGATTGGTGCATGATGCGTCATTGACAAAGGTTTAGCTTGATGTGTCAGAGAAGATTTTTGTGGATTAAGGTGGTTCGAGATGAATTTTGCATGAATTTTTAAAGAGATACTTGTTCTACACACCTATTGGAGTAATTTAATGCATCAAGACACTTTAGATGGTTCTTTTATGAAGGGATATGTCTCTTGGATCAAATGACACATCTTTTGAATTCAAAAGAGTTGACTTTTTGAGGGATATTTGAAGGTAATTTTGAATTCCTTTTGAAAAGAGGCAGCCCAAAATAAAAGAGGAAGATTTAAATGAGTTGAAAGGGGGATGAAAAAGACAAGAAAGTGGAGGTGGCGTGAAAGGCAAGGAGGGAAGAAGAGGAGATTTTTTTCTAGGGTTGTAAGAGAAGAGAGAAGGTGAGAGATTTTTTTTTCATTACACTTCTAAGAGAGAATTGTGTGTGCTTGTAAAGAGAGAAATGCTTGGAGAGAACTTCTAGGGATTTGCTGGGGAAGGATTGTGAGATAAGTTATGAATTTTATTTTTTTTGTTTTGTAAACTTTTTTTTATATGTGAAATCCATGTTTTGTCGTATCGTTCTCATGAGTTCTGAGTAGTCTTCTTTATCGTTCTCCCTACTTTGAGATATAGTTTTGTGAAGAATTGATTTTGTTTTTTATGGTTTTAAATGTCAATAATTTGTGATGATTTGAACTCCGATCTTCATTTACTTTTTGATCTGGCCAATTGAAATGTTAACATACGTTCTGAAAAAGGGCTATGATTTCTTCAATAGGGGGAGAATCACATTTGATTTCATGGGAGAGCATGTCATTCATGGAGCTGAGTGCAAATAAATAGAAAAATGTTCTTTGTTGGATGCAGGATTGGAGATTTTAAGGTGACAGATTAAAATCCCTAATTTGGTCCAATTGATTGGAAACTAATGCAAGATTGTTAGCCCTCATGGGAGAGAGTGGTGGGAGCTTTGGGGTGGCAGCCAATTTCCTCACAGTTGTTAACCTCTCTTTAGTTACCTAAGGTTGGCCATAAGACTTTCCTGTTGACTATTCCTACAAAATTAGAAAAGGAACCCCCACCATTAAGATTCTAAACTCCTCCTAGCTCAACTTGAAGTTCCACATATTGGTCCTAACCTCTAGGACCTAGTAAGTGGGGTCAGTATGAGGGAGCTCAAGATGAGCCCCCATAGGACTGTCTAACCTTAGCGTTAGCACTGGGTGTTGTTTTGGAGCTAGTTCACTCACCTACACTCACTCTCACCCATAATCACTCTAAATTTGTTGAATTTGATCTCTTGATCTTTTGGGAGACTCATGTAGATGGTCCCCTAAACCTACTAGCCCTAGGCTAGGGTTTAGCTAAGACCAGTACATAGAGGACCCAAATGGGGATTCAATTGATCCATAGTTCACATATGGTGGATGATTTCTCAATTCTACCAAAAATACCCAACTTGGTCTTTTGCCCATCTACCCAAATTACCTAAATACTCTTGAAACCTTAAATTTGGCCAAAAATTCCCAAATTCACTCAAAATACCCAAATTTGTTCAAAAATCATTTCAAACCATTTCAAAATACCTAAATTACCCAAAATCACTAAAAAATCCAAAATTGCCAAAATACCCCCAAAATTGCCAAAATTCCAAAAATACCCTTGGCACCCCAAACTTTTCCAAAACCTCCAAAATAACTTTAAATATATCCAAAACCAAATTGAACCCTTCAATTGAACCCAATTTGGCCAATTTGACCATTTTGACCAAAACCCCCACAAATTGCCTTTAAAGGCCCAATTTTCCCAAACTTACCTTAAAAGTCCAATTTGGACCCAATTTCTTTCAATTTCAATTATAAACTCAAATTCACTATTCATTTGATCAATCTAAATCAAATTCAAGCCTAATTGGCCCATTCTTTGAGCTTAATCTTGATCTAAGTCAAACCCCCAATTTTGGGTTTGATATACATATATATATATATATATATATGTAAATTAAACATCATTCCAAAGCGGGCGATGAGATTTCGATTCTAGTGGCCGACAACTTCTAACGGGAAACTCCTTAACCAAAAATAGTGCCGACACCAGCCTAAGCACGGGATTAAGGACCAAACTCTAGATTAGTCAATGTTTTTTATAGCACTGGGAAAATGATAAAGAATATGATTGCGCATATTTGGCACAAAATAATTTATGTATATATTTTCAAATGATTTTAATTTCTTCACAATCCATATACTCATTATAAAGTAGAAGGATGCTTTCTTAAATTTGAATCTTTTGTCAATAAAAACTTAGTTTAGTTCTCATAATTTTACTTTTAAAAAATTAATTTTTAGTTAGTTAACTCTATCTTTCAACTGCATTTTATATAGCATTCACTTTAGTAGTTAATATTTAAACTTCGCACTTTACTTTCATTTTTGTATCTTTAAATTATAAAATAATTTTAAGAAATTACTTATAGGTTTTTTCCAACTTCCTTGTAGGATCGATATCTAGAACTCCATTAGAGTTCTTTATTACTTGTACGATACGCATACTTGCGTTGATTTTAAAGGGGATTTGACAGTTTAAAAAGAGTTTTAAAGATAAACTATTTTCATAAAAAAGTATTTTTATTGGGATTATATTGCATATTTATTGTTATATATACCGTGTGTATTTTGTAACATTGAAAAATAATTATAAAATTTACATACTAAATCTATCCCCATCAGTAAATTTCATGTTATACCATTTTACCTTCTTTTCCCTTTCATTTTATTAACAGATTTAGGGGACAAAGCCTTGCATGTGTACTTGCATGAAAATAATTTACATTCCTGAGCTGTAGACTTGACTTTAGAGTAGTGACTCATGATATAATTCTTGATGATTTGATAATGATATATAATAATTTCTTAAGTACTGTGAATGTTGATTAAAATAGAGGTTTAGAATTAATTTTCTAACAAGTTATTTCTTCACTTTAATGATTTTTAAATGAAGCCTAAAAAGTCTTAGAATAATTAAAAATGTGTAATTGAAAATATAAGTAATTAACCAAAGATAATTAAGCCTTTAAAATATTAGCTCAAATAATCTAATTAAATTTTAATCTTTCAATGAATTATAATATTTTTGAATTCAAATTAAGAAGGAATTGAGAGCTATCAATTAGTGAAGGTTATATATAAAATGCATGACCATATATAGTAATTCTAAGTTGAATTAAAGATTTTTTTAAATGAACTTAAAATAAAAAAATAAAAATAAAAAAGACAAAATTTTTGCAAGGCCTTGTTCCCAAAAAAAAAAAAAAAAAACAAATGACCTGTCTTTTTGAGAAGAAACTTGAGGTTAAAGAATGAAAATAAAAAGTTGGTGCCTAATTCCTTACATAATTAATTAAACTTAAAATCTTTCTTAATAGAATTTTTAAATGTTATATTCAGAAAAAAAGTTAGGTGACTTTGCATTGTTTGACTTATAATTAACTAAGTTAAAAATATTTTTGTGAAATAAAAGTATTTTAATCAAGTTGAATTAAGTGCTTTAAGATCAGCTTAGGCTTAAGAAGTGGATTAAGGAAATGCTAGATTATTTGAGAAATATGAAAACCCAACCTTAAGATGATTTATTCACATCTTTCATTAAAAATTATATAGTGTTTTTAGAGAATAAAAAAGTCTCATATGAGATATACAAAAATCATTTGAATAAATCTAAATTTTAGATATGAGATTACTTGAGGAAAATTATTAGGTAAGTTGAGGAAAATTGATGTGAATTAACTTTTATATATTTTCCTTCATAAATCTTAAGTTTTTTTTATTTTATAATTTTATACTTGTGGAAGGCATTTTTGCTCTATTTTGTAATTTATAGGTATTGAGCATGCGTCAGAAAGCAAAATTACAAATTTGGACCAAACAATATGACCAACATACCTACGCCTCCCTATGACATATTTACGCCAGGCTCTCTAGCAGATGAAGTAATAGAACATTCTAAGTAAAAAATGAGGTGACATAATTATGACAGTCTGTGGCTTACTTATGCAGCCTTGTGGCGTACATATGTAGCCTTGTGGCGTAGCCACGCAAGGTTCCACCCAAGAGCAGTTTTGGTAAGGTTTTGGAGGTAGTTCAGGCTGTGGCAATTTAAGGAAACTTAAGGGAAGATTTAAGAAATCTATTGGCTATTTGGTGGCTTCCTCTTCTCAACTTTAGAAGATTCTTGGGGCAATTTAGGGCTTTCTCCACTAATTTTCCTTTAGAGAAGATTTTTTGGGTTTTTTTAAGAGTTTTATGAGAGAGAGATTTGTGTGCACTTGCACGAGGGAGTTAAACAGTGAGCTCACATTGTATGGAGAGAATTGTAGTGTATTATAAGGAGAGGTTGACTTGGGTTTGCTTTTTTATTCCTTCTTATGTTGTATTACTTATTATGTCAAAAGAATTTTTTGTAACTTTTCTTCCTGCATTGTTTTCCTTCATAGGTTTTCAATGCTTTTTTATGAACAAAATATAGGCTAAGGAGGACTTATCCTTGGTTTTCAACAATAATGACGAGAAATCATAGGAAAACAATTGACGAATCACTAAACCAACATTATAGGGTTATGAACTTTTCATCTATGACTAAATCCAACAACTTTAATTCCATTTTCTAATTGTTACACTAAAAAATTTGAACCCTTTCAACCTTTGTAACTCTGAATACATCAAACTAGACTTAATAGTTTAGATTCACATGTTAGAAAAAAATGATAAATTTATATTGGGATTGATACACAAACTCTATTTTCATTTATTATTTAGTCAAAATGTATGCTTGCATGATTTTCAATTGTCTCATAATTGTTTCGAGCATCACCCATTTAACCACATGTGGTCAAACTTGGTTGATCAAAGCGGGGTCATGTCACTACCATCCTCGGGAAGTTCTATATTTAAATTATTAAACCACTTTAGTGTTTAATGGCTTATTGGACTCATTTATATTAAATATTGTCAAAATAGATTAATTGAGCTCATTTGATCTTCTTAGTGGGCCAATATTTTAAATATATATGTATTTTACCTGGGACATCCTATCGTGGGCTTAGGGTCATCTTACATTATTAATTTAAATATTAAAGGTTGCTTGGTCAAATTTTGATGGATTTTTTGGTCATCATTGATTTTAGTTAAAGAAATAGCCTTCATACTGAGGGAAGTTCCATGGGATATTTATGGTTCACTTGTTAGAATAATTGAATGTCTCAAGTCCACTTAGGTTCATGGTGTGTTAAATGAACCAAGTTTGAATTTTCTTGATTAATGAGTTAATCATGGTCAAATAAAAGCCAAATTAACACAATTTTTTTATTAAAATTTAATTTAAATAATTCTTAAGAATTAATTGAACTTAATAAGGTCAAAACGATCAAGTTGGTAAAATTTTTTAAAAAAATTGATGTTAATGGTCTGAAAAGGTTAATATGGCTAGATAGAAGCAACATTTCACCAATATAAGGATAGATTGAAGCTAAGGTGTATATGATTAAGCAACTAAAACTTTTATAGGATAATTAGAATTGTTAGTTTGAACAATCTGACTAAAATTAGCAAAATGGTTCCTATAGAACAAATCAATTAATTTTGGTCTAATGCAGTTAAACGACAAAATTTTGCTTCGTCAAAGATTAATGTGCCTTTACTTGGACATTGAGAATTTATAAGACCTATCTAAGAGATTGGTTAAGAGCAATTTTGCTAATTTCTAAGATACAAATTGATATTGGCATAGTAGGGTCTTATCAGGCCAAACTTAGATTCCAATGGGTTTAGATTACTACAAAGGCCAACTATGGCAAAGACACTTATGGGTTTGATGATCTAAATGTTATAAAAAGGTTTAGCTAAATAATAAAATAATTTGAATCAAGCACTGAAGCCAATAATGATAGAATTGAGGATGAAAGTGCAATACTTGAAGTTAACTTGTGTGTAGTTTGATTGGAGCCAAAATATGACTACATGCTAATCATTAAATTTGTGACCACTTTTTTATTGCGAAAAATTTGAAAACTTCTAGCAAATAAAGTGTTATAAAGTGAGGAGGAAGTGACTTCAGTCTTCAAAATGCCAAAATATACAAATTTATTGATATGATCTCAAAAAATTAAGATACTCAAAAAAAAAAAAACTTGTATTTTTCCTTTCGTATATTAATTGACTTTACGCTTGCAATTTGTCTTCATTTTCTTATATGGAAAATGATGAAGCTAAAATTCATAGGGTTGTGAATGAATTGTGTTGAGTCAAAGGTAGTTCAAACTTAATTTATTTGCCATTGCGTGTTTATGCTTGACTCGGACTTGATTTGAGTTTTTATTATGATGTTCAAACTTAGTTCATTCTAACATATGATTGTTTCAACTTGGTTTATTTCTTGATCAACAAGCTTTACAGAGCAACTCGTCTGAAACCATGAATAAGCATTATCGAGTAGAGCATATTGGATCGTAACAAGCTAAAACTACTAAGCTTAAAAATATAAATTTTAGTTTAATGGACTTTATGGACTTTTAAACCTTTTAAAAGCATGTTAAATATTTCCTAAAACGTGACTTAATAGATTCCCACAATACCATATGGGTCACAAGCTAATAATTTAACTTAAATTCTTATAACTTATAAATAGTAAAACTTTAAACATTTTAATGATGTGGGAATGAATGATTACAAATAAGTTTTGATTGAGTTTTATATATTATCTTAATTAAATATTATGTGGAGTATGATTTTAATTATTGTATTAAGCTTTAATGAAAATTTTTAATGAGTTTATTTATGAATGATTACAAATAAGATTCGATTGAGTTTTATATATTTTCTTAATTAAACATTATGTGTTGTATGCTTTTAATTATTATATTAAGTATTAAAGAAATTTTTTAACGAGTTTATTTATGAGTTTTAAATAATACTATTCATGATTATAAATATATGACCTATAAATTATCTTAATTTTATCAATCGAAGTATTAAATTTTTTTATTATTTAATTAAATGAGCATGAATGTTTTTTATATAAGCGGAGTTATAATTAATTTGCAAGATGCTTAATTTATTAGTGGGCATAAAAATTAAGGGGCAGCTGCAGCTTATTGAATAATCTGATGGTAAGCTAATTAAAATTAATCTGTTCATAAGCTAGATGCACTCACTATTAAAAATTTTATTTTCTTGGAAATGTCAGATTGATGCTAAAAGCTCCCACCGTGGTGTGAAAACACAACTTTCAACTTTTTCAAAATGCATAAGCTGCCAAAATGCAGTTTGCCCAAACAGTTCAGGTACATTTTCAAAACGCCACCGCACCAAATAAACTACCCAAATTATTTGTTCAGTTAATTTGAAAAATCAAGCTATAATTTTAGGGCAACCAAAATTTGCGATTAGTTTGGCGGGAAGTCGTTCCCACGATCCTGAAACTCCCGCCCATCAATCCTCAAACCTTTTATCAACTTCTACCGTGCAAGCTTTGCTTTGCAGACGGTGTTTGGGGCTTTGATCCAACCAAAAGCAAANTGACATTAATTATTTTAATTTTATCAATCGAAATATTAAAATTTGTTTATTATTTAATTAAATGAACATGAATGTTTCTTATATACGCAGAGTTATAATTAATTTGCAAGATGCTTAATTTATTAGTGGGCATAAAAATTAAGGGGAAGCTGTAGCTTATTGAATAATCTGCTGATAAACTAATTAAAAATAATCTGCTGATAAGTTAGATGCAATGGCTATTAAAAAATTTTATTTTCTTGAAAAAGTCAGACGGCTGTCAGAAAGCTCCCACCGTGATGTGAAAACACTATTTTCAGCGTTTTCAAAACACATAAGCTGCCAAAATGCAGCTTAACCAAACAATCCAGGTACATTTTCAAAACGCCACTGCACTAAATAAACTGCCCTAAACGGATCAAATGATTTTGGGTAAATTATTTGCTTAGTTAGTTTGAAAAATCAAGCTAAAATTTTAGGGCAACCAAAATTTGCGAGTAGTTTGGCGGGAAGTGGTTCCCAGGATCCTGAAACTCCCGCCCATCAGTCCTCAAACCTTTTATCAACTTTGTGAAAGCTTTGCTTTGCAGACGGTGTTTGGGGCTTTGATCCAACCAAAAGCAAGATATGTCCTTCACCCAATTCGATGGTAATGCCTCCCTTTTCGCTGGCGGCGGTTTGACGTCTTCTCAAGTGACCCAACCCGCCGATTCCTCACTCTCCAAAGTAAACTGGTCTTCTCAAGGTTTGAACTCTTTCCTTCCCTACTTTTGCCCATTTAGATCTTTTGCCGTTTTCCTCCTCAGGGTCGCACTGCCAATGGAGTTATACCGCTGACTGTAAAGCAGATCAGCGATGCTTACCACTCTAGCGATGATATGTCTAGCTTCGCCGTCGATGGTGTTGTTGCCACCCATGTAACCCTTCAAATGAAGACCCTGCATTTCTTTTTTCATTTCAAATTTTGTTTTATTCGTGTGAAACCCAATAAATATCCCGTTCACGCAGTTGAAACTTTTGGGACTGGTGATGAACAAAACCGAGAAGACGACGGATGTGACATTTACAATTGATGATGGTACTGGGCGGATCAGCGTAATCAGATGGTGAGGGAAGTCTTTTAGTTTGTTTTCTTAATTAATGTTGTATGGTGTCATAAATTATGGGATTGCTCTTTGCAATGTGCAATAAATTGTTTTGGGGTCTGTTTAAAGGGTTAATGACACTGCAGATGCAAATGAAGTGGCTCTGATTCAGTAAGTAGCGTTAACAATAAGTTCTCATTGGTTCTCTGGTTCTTTGATTTGCTATTTTGAAATTCTTCTTCTATTGCTTAGGAACGGCATATACGTTACAGTCATTGGGACCTTGAAGGACTTCCAGGGAAAAATGCAACTTTCAGCTTTCTCCATTCGGTGAGCCAAATGTTCTTACTTGTTAATTTATAGGAATTCAAAACAAATTGTTGGTTCATGTTAGCATGATTTTCTTGGATGAATTTGCCTGTTATGGGCAGATGAAGTTTAAGATATGCGTGCCAATTAGGAAGATAAAGTAGTGAGAACTATTTTTTCTGCAGTGGGGCCTCTAAATTCTCTATTTTGATAGTTTATTGAATAAGATTAAAAAGGAATTTTTGTTCAAAATTATGGATTTTTTTTTTCATGACAACATTCTGGAAGGTACAATCATTTAAATTGCATTGTACAAACATTGGTGCTAGCAAAATCCAACTGGGTTGTAGCCTTTTTAGTTGCAATTGTCTTTGTTTTCTAAAATTGTTCATGAGCTAATCCCTCTGATAGGTAATCCCTTGATAAATAAATATTCCTTTAAAATGTTCTGGTAATCAAACAACAAAATTTCAGAGGTGAACTTGTTCTCTTGATTTGGGATATTGTGTTAGTATTTTTTAAATGAAGGCTTTTGTTTTAAACTACAAAAGCACATCCCTGTGTAGTAAAATATCTACTTTTTAGTGCAGCTTATTTTTTGATTTTGTTCCAATTTTGTATAGTGAAGGTAGTTTTAGGGCCCGTTTAGGCCTGTTTTTTTGGCGTGTTGCGTTTTGAAAACGTAGTTCCGGCCGTTTGGAAACAGAGGCACAACGGCGTTTCTAAATAATTTTTTGTTAAAATGCGGTCGCTAGATCAAACCCCGACCCACGTTTCTTTGCGTACATTTTATCCCGCGACCCTCTAGCTTTTCTTCTGCCTCTCTCAACCCTGTGGCTCCCTCTCTTGTGTTTTTTCTGCCCTAGCTACCTCTCTCAATCGCTCTCACGAAGTTTTTATCACACTGCCTCGGTATCTCTCTCATTTCTTTCTCGCACATCTCAAACGACCTCTTCAGTGGCAATTGGCTTTTCTCCTCTCTTTTCCCTTCGATATCTAGTTATTATGCATGATATGTAAATTTTGTGCTCATTTTTTGTTGGGATGATTTTCTCTTTGCGATTTGTGGCTTTCTCATTTACGATATATAGGGTTTTGTGAGAATTTTATGGAATCGATCTCATTTTTTAAGTAGAGCATTCTCATTTTATGGCTTTCACATTTTCATCTTTGGTTGTAATTGTGGATTTTGCGGGTTATGTGATTTGTATGTTTCTGTGGAATGGTGTTTGGGTGCTATGTATGTAGATAACACTATTTAAAGTGCCCTCTATGTAGATAACACTTTTTAAGGTTCCCCGTATGTAGATAGCAATGTATTAGGTGCCCTGTATGTCACTACATTGAAAGGTAGATGAAAGAAGGAGCTTGATTTATAGATAACACTGTTTCGGTGCCCTGTATGTCACCGTCTGAATTGAAAAATATGGATTATTCGAAGTACCTTTTTCTCTGGTGCCTTGTATGTAGATAATACTGTTTCGGGTGCCCTATATGTAATTAGTGAGAATTTGAAAAATGGGTTCCCTGTAAGTAATTGCCTCAAATGAAAGAGTGCTTGATTTGTATATAGCAATGTTTCGGGAAATTGTATGTAATTGCCTCAAATGAAAAATATGGGATGGGGTTCCACCATTATTTGTGATGTTCGTGTTAGAATTTGAAAAATGTATGAAAGAGGGTGTTGATTTTGGTTGTAGGCTGTGAGGAGGTCGTGGTGTGTTGTGGGAGAAGGTGATGTGGAAGTGGAGTGGTGTGGTGTGCTATTGATGTTGGTGGTTAGTGTGGTTGGGGTGGTTGGTGTGTGGTTTGGAGAAACTGAAGTTGTGTTGGTTATAAGGTAGTGCGATAGTGGTTGGTGTGTGGAGGTGTTGGTATTTGTGTGAATGTGTTTGGTTGGTGTGTGGGGGTGTTGGTGCATGATTATGGAGGTGGTGATGGTGGTGTGGTGGATGTGTTGTTGTCCTGATGTGTTGGTGTGTAAGGTGTTGGTGTGGAGGAGGTGGTGTCTGTTGGTGTGTGGAGGTGGTGCTGTCTGTGTGGAGGTGGTGGTGGTGTGGTGGATGTGTTGGTGTCTTGGTGTGCTAGTATGTGGACGTGTTGGTGTGGAGGAGGTGATGTCTGT
Source organism: Phalaenopsis hybrid cultivar (assembly GCA_002079205.1). Lineage (NCBI taxonomy): Eukaryota > Viridiplantae > Streptophyta > Magnoliopsida > Asparagales > Orchidaceae > Phalaenopsis > Phalaenopsis hybrid cultivar. The sequence continues at coordinate 72,311 of JXCR01147025.1, read as the reverse complement.
GTGGAGGTGGTGACATTGGTGACGATATTGTGACATTTCTATTTATGTAATTAGTTTTTTCCCATACTAGTAATACAATGATTAAGACAAAAGATCCCGGTTCATCTTTAATATGGGATAAAAAGACAATATTTTTACAATTTCTTTCATAACAGGATTCAGTCTCCTTTGATGATTAGCCCTGGGTTTGCAATTCTCTTTTATATGAATTCTATGCATACAAATTGAATGTCTGATTTCTTTAATATCACCAATTGTCCATCCAATGGTTTTTTTTTCTTAAATTTTTTAGAATTTTCATCAACCTTTCTTCTTCTTGTATCGTTAACTTTGAGGAAGTTATAACTGATAAAGTAGAAGAATTTTCTAAAAAAACATATTTTAAATGATCAGGAAGTAACTTCAACTCAAGTTCTAGAGGTTTTTCATTAGATGAAAAAAATGATTTCTTTGTCTATTGTGTCCAAAATTTCAAAATTTTCTCAAACATAGTTTGAATCTTTCTTAAAAAGATATTCACATTGATCTAATTTCTCTTTTTGCTAGTGTTCCAAATTTTTTTCTTTAGATTTTTCTTCATAAGTTGTTTTGAAATGACATTCATTTAGATATTTTATAACATTCATTTTAAAACATTCATCTTTACCTTTTGCAGGGTATTTCATTGATCTTGAAATGTGAAAAGTAACAATTTGATCATTGACACACATTGTTAATTCTCTTTTCTGCACATCTATCAATGCTTTTCCTGTGGCTAGGAAATGTCTCCCTAAAATGATAGATATCTCTTTATCTTTTTTCATATCTAGCACAATGAAATCAACAGGAAGATAAATTGATCCACTTTCACTAGGATATTTTCTATAACTCTTATAAGGTATGTTATAGAACGATCTGCCAACTGCAGAGTTACAATAGTAGGGGTTATTTCTCCTAATCCTAATTTTTTGAATATTGATAATGACATAAGGTTAATGCTTGCACCTAAATCACATAAAACTTTCCCATAAAATTTGTCTTCTATTGCACATGGGATTGTAAAGCTATCAGGATCTTTAAGTTTTTCAGGAAGCTTCTTCTGAATTATAGCACTGTACTCTTCACTAAGTGCAACAGTTTCATTATCTTCAAACTTTCTTTTCCTGTTGAGAATATATTTTATAAACTTTACATAACTTTACATTTATTTTAAGGCTTCAACAAATAGAATATTAATTGTAAGCTTCTTAAATATTTCTAGAAATTTTAAAAATTATTTATTCAACTTCTGCTGACGAAGTCTCTGAGGAAATGGAGGTGGTGGTTTTTTCAAATTAATTTTTAGCGGAGAAATCAATCTTTCAGAATCTTTTGGAGTGTCCTCTTTTGATTTTTCAATTTCTTCTCTCTATTTAAATTTATTTTTAAACTATACATTCTAACTCTGTTCCGCTTCTAAGTTGAACGACTTTTACTTGCTCTTTATTTTAGTCTTGTGGATTTGATTCAATATTACTAGGAAGTGTTCTTTGTGATCTATTACTTAATGAATTTGCTATTTGTTCAAGTTGATTCTCAATATTTTTAATTGTAGCTCATTGACTTTGTAATTGATTTTCCATTTATAACACCTTTTCTTCTATAGACAACTTCTCCTTAAATTGTGTATTATTGCTGAAACCTGGAGGATAACTAGATCTATAATTATTATTCCCTTGGTTGTTCCAGTTTCCCAATGAGTTTCCTTGGTTGTTCCCTCATTGTTGATTATTACCACCCGAATTGTTATTCCAATTAAAGTTGGGATGATTATTCCACATGGGTTATAATAATTTGAATATGGGTTATTCTGCTTGTTATTTATGACATTCAAAGTTTCTAAGGATGCTTGAGAGTCTACCATTTGGCCTAATGAATTCTCCTCAATCATGAAAATTGGTTGAGAAAAAATCATTCTAAATTGGTCTAACTTTCTTGATATTGCAACAACTTGATTTGCTAACATGGTAAATGCAGCAGTTTCATCAATATTGTCTACTTTATTAAGATTAACCCGCTCAGAAGACCATTCAAAATTTTGGTAGTCATTTCTTCAATTAAAGTATAAGCGTCATGAAATGGTTTTGACATCAATGAACCACCAGCAGCGACATCGATAATTGATCTAAGCGATCCAACTAATCTATTATAAAAAATTTGAATTATTAACCAATTTGGTATAACATGGTGGACACTTTTTTAAGAGTTCTTTAAATCTTTCCCATGTTTCATAAATAGATTCCCCTTCAAACTGATTAAAAAATGTAATATCATTTCTAAGCTTCGCAGTTTTTGATGGTGGAAAATATTTAGCTAGAATTTTTTGTGTTAAATCAACTCAAGTTCTGATAGATCCATGTGCTAACAAATTCAACCACATTTTAGCTTTATCCCTCAATGATAAAGGAAATAACTTAAGCCTTATGACATCATCTGATACACCATTGTATTTAAATGTAGCACATACTTCTAGAAAATTAGAAAGATATAAATTTGGATCTTCAGTTGGTGATCTCCCAAATTGATTATTTGATACCATTTGGATAATAACATGTTTAAACTTAAATGAATTAGCCATTACAATAGGTTTTTGAATACTACAATAAAGTTCATCTACAGTAGTGTCGACATAATCTCTTAAAGATCTAAACTCTTGATGAATTTCAGTATTTTGATCATTTTGATTTGTCATTTTTGTAATTTCTTTTGGAATTTTCAAGATTTTTAATTTTTTTGATTTTTCTAATAGTTCTTTCTAATTAAGAATCGTATGACACTAGTTCTTTAAAACTCGAACTACACATACACTAACATATAATAAAATAAAATTAAACTCACACAAAATAAGATACAATAACTTGTAAAATTTAAATAAGACTTTATAAAATAGAAATTTACTTTTAAATCAATCGATTTCTGACAACGGTGTCAAAAATTTGATTCTCGAATACTGCTTATATGCAATAGTATAAAAGTAATTCTAATTATATTTTTCACTTATATTTTTTATTTTGCAACAAAACCAAAAACTTGATCCTGAAGAAAAATAAAAATTTAACTTTTAATTTATATATATTGGGATACTACGCATTATCAAGTAATATAAGACTTTTTGATTAAGATCGGAATGTCGAACTCACAGGGAGATTATGCAATATGCATTTTTAGAAACTTTTTATAAGACAATTATTTAAATTAAAGACGATTTTTGCAGTAATTAAAGTTTAAATATTTTTGGTATTTTCAATATTTTGATAGAATATTAACAATTTAAAAAGATAACTAGAGTATTTGTCGAAGAAAAACACTAAATGTGAAAATATCTTTCTTCTTATCATGAACCAGTAATAAGTAATAGGAAATCCGTTGTGAAAATATACAAATTGTGTTGTGCCAAATATGAGCAATAATATTCTTTACCTTTACTATAAATGCTATAAAAAATATTGACTAATTTAAAATTTGAATAGTTCTGAACGGCTAGGTAGGGAAGATACTAGCTCTCACTCTAGAGTTCCTCGATTTCCTCTACCTAGGGGCTAATATCTCGTATCAGAACTTAAAATAATAAATGTTGGGGGCTTTAACCTGTCACTTTAAAGTCCTCTAACTCTACACTCTTCAATGAATATTTCGCTATTTATTTAACTCAATCATATGAACTATATTCTCATTCATACAACCTCATGTGATTCTTTTCAATTGTTGACTGAGACAATACCAACCCGATTCTTACATGTTCTCATAATAAATTTTAACATCTGTATTGGCCAAATCAATAAGTAAATGAAGTGCATGGATTTAAATCATCACAATTTCTTCCAATATTAAAGATCAATACTCTCCACAACTTCTATCCAATACTTAATTACTTATCATTTTAAGAAAAAAAATAAAGAAAATTACTCAGAATTCATGAAGAAAACCAAGCCACACTTTCATTTAAAAGTAGAAATCATTGTTAAACCAACAAAAAGTCTCAATTAAAACCAAAAGTAATTTAAAAATAAAAGATAAAAACATATCTCAAGTCCTCCACTAAACTCTTGAAGTTCTCTTGAATCTGTTCTCTTTTACAACACTCTTAATATAAAACTAAAATAAAAAAAAAGATAAAATAAATATGTGGTGCTTGAAAATCTCTCCAAACTAACTCCCTAATTCAAGAACTTTCAAAACTCTCTTTTCAAGCACACTTTTAAAGACTCAATCTTCATTTTTTTATAAATCTCCAAATAGTGCTTTGGTATCTCTTCAAAATATGTCTTGATTTGATGTATTTTTCCAAGAGATGCATCCTTTCGAAATAATTTTTGTCAATGGTGGTTGTAATCACCTGTTAAGCCAATAAGTGCCTAAAAAACCTTTTCAAAATTCGTAAAAATTGAATTTACTCATTGTCGGCACAAAAAAGAAGAGGTTGTTTGGGGGTCGTCCGTAAGAAGCTGTCGGCAGCCGAAATTAAAATCCCATCGCCCGCTTCAAAAGGACATTTTAATTTACGTGTATATATATATATATATATAATTTTAGAAAAATATGAAATCAAACTGACCTCATATTTTTC
>JXCR01147025.1:0-57978 GCA_002079205.1 Phalaenopsis hybrid cultivar | reverse complement strand
ATATATATATATATATATATATATATATATATATAAGAATGGTCAGAGGCTATGATACGAGCCCCCAGCCACCCTCATGTGCCTACCACTAGATCCCGCGCTGCAAGGCAGATACACTTATGTGGGTTCGAACCCGAGACCCCAGAGGACTTAGAACTGACTTTGCAGATGTCAACAAAAGAGTCACGGTAAGCGGATCAAACATATAAATTTCCATCTTATCCAAGATCATCATAATTCAAGTCAATTCAATTTTCCATTAATTTTTAATCTTCAAAACAAATTCATAGTCCTAATTATCACTAGCCTAACCCCTACAAAATTGTCAAAGTTTAATGAATCCTCCTTCTGTCATTCACAGTTTTGCAAGGAATTTTTACTAAGTTATCATAAATTATTTTGCAGAACTTCTCGATACAACTCTCATGTACGTTGCCAAGTTTTTTAAAACACTTTTTTTTCTACCTTAACCTTTAAAAGATACTTCTAGGGATATACATGAGTCGAGTCAAGCTCGAGCCACCCTCAACGTGAGCTTGATTAATTAATTGAGCTCGAGCTTGAGTTTAATTCTACAAATTTGAGTTGACTCAAGAGCTGATTTATTTATTATGAAAGAAAGAAATCAAGAATAATTTAAGTTATTGTTAAAATAAAATTACAAATAAAGTAAGCAATTAGAAGATGATAAGAAATCACTTGAAATGAGATATAAAATATCATTTTTTTAATATTAGTAATCTTTTAAAGATAAAATCTTAAATTTTAATATATCTTGAGTATATTTTATATTTAATATATTTTAAATGAGCTGGCTCACAAACTAATGAGTCGAATCATGGTTGACTTGTGATTGGCTTGTTAGCTGATCGAGCCCAACTCATGAGCCACTTATTTTTTTTGAATTGAGCCAAAGCAGGCCCAGTTACACTCCTAGGTATTTCTCACATTCTCTAGCACTATTTTCCACTATATCCACCTAATTTTATCATAATATATCTTACCATTCATATTTCTACTATTTATAACATGGAACTTAGCTATTAAAACATTTTACCTAATACAAAAATATATCCAAATCAAATTTTAAAAACATTTTACAAATCATCCTTAACATTGAAGTATATGCATCCTTATTTGTATTTTTAACCTCCTTTTAGAGTATATTCAATATATCTCAAATTATCACACCAAGATAAAAATAAATCAATGAACATTATTGATTGATTTTTGCTATAACTATCACCATTCCTTTTCAATCAAATAACATTAAGTAACAAATTAATTGTTTGTTCAAGGTTCATTTAGCATCTTTTTTGTTTTTTGTTTTTTTTTTTAAAAACATATTTCGTTGATATAATCTTCTTTAAAATAAATCACATATTTTTAAAAACACTCCAGAGATCTAAAAGATGTTTTAAATGTTTTTAAAAAACAACTAGTTCAATCAAACATGTTCTAACGTAATTTTTTGCATGTTTTTATTTTTTTGTTTTAAAAAAAACAAACCAGCTTGTTCTTAAAAATACTCAAAACATCTAAAAGTTAACTTGTATTTTTAAAACAATCAAACAATGCTATAATAGACAAAATATATTTTATTTCAATAAAAAAATAAACAAAATAAAACAAAAATAAAAAATCAAAAGTGATAAAAATACACAATACAATGGAGACAGCAGAATCACTCACCAACCAAACTGAAAGTCAAATACCCTTTGTACAGCTTCAACATCTGCAGAGGTGTTTGAAAATGGGTAGCCCCAGAAAGAATAGAAGTTGAGGCCTATCTTGCCATCTTGCTTGCCCTTCTAAGAATCCATAACAATAAACTTTTCTTAAGCATCAATAACAAAAAAAAAGAAAACATTTTATTTTTTCAGATTGACATACAGACGCCAAGATTTATATATTTAGCACCTAAATTCACAATTAACATCATCTAGCACTCAGCTAACCCAATTGATGGATCTCATTGGATGCTTCACAGGAGAGATCAGCTCGGATTAGATGAAAAGGCTGATTAGGACCAGGCGAAGAAGCCAACTATAATCAAAATCTCATCGAACAACCCCACTGGATGAGGCCAACTATGATTAAGAAGAGACTAACTAGGATCGAAAAAGGCCGTACATAATCAGCAAAAGTCTAAACTAGGATCAAGTGCTTGTCGAATACTCGTTGGAAGAGACTGACTAAGATCGAATGAGAACCGAGGCGACGAGATTGAGGTTGTCGAACGACTTTGATGACAACTAGATCAAGGAGTTCGCTGGCAAAAAAAAGTTGTGGAGGGTATTATATTGTTTTAATTTTATGTTTATGATGCCAAGAATGTTAATAGTGAAGTTTAGATGTTAAATATATAAATCCTAATACTTTACATGAAATGCATGTAAGTCTTCCTTTTTTATATTAATTTAAACTCTTTATTTATATATTCTTCTTCTTAAATTTCCACAAAACCAAAAAACTTTCAAACTAGTAATTGTTTTCAGCATAAACTAGCAAGATTACACCAAATGCTTGGAAAAACTTGTAGAACTAATCTGCATATTTAATTCAATACAAATGAAAAAAAATAAACCTGATACTTCATCCTGTACAGCTTAACAACTTCAGCGTGAGCGATCAGCATATTATGAAGTGCGATGTATGGCTCAGTTATTGAATTTCCTGCTCTGCAATTTATCAAACCAAAGGGATGAGAACATCTTCCAGGAGCAAATATTCCTGAATCATATCCTGCTGATCCATAAACGTTAGGTTCTACTACGGTTGTCCAGCGTGAAACTTTGTCACCAAATTCCCTGAAACATAAATCTGCAAATTCCTTCAAATCATCCCTGCGATCATGTAAGTTCTGTCAGATTGACGTGTATGATAGAAATTTTAAAATGTTGATTGTCGTTTAACGAGTCCAAGACTTAAGAAATTTTAAATGGTTAGTGAAACTCACACGATCCTGCGGTCGAGCCATCCGCCGTACTCATCTTGAAGTATTTGGGGAAGATCCAAATGATGGAGACTAACATGAATCTTGATTCCTACAAATGATGAGTAAAACTCGTATAAACAAAGAATGGTATATGTTGTACTCTAGATATTGCAATAGCTAGCAAGTTCAATTAAAATATAATTTGCACGCCCAATATGACGACTCACCTAAACTTCAACATTCTAAACATAAAAGCAAATAAAAGACCTTTTTCAAATATCTCATGNCACTAACCCTTAAGCGCGGTACCTCTGGCGCTTAGGCGCTGCCTTCTCTGTTTAACCGGCGCTTAAGCGCCGGATCTGGCGCTCAGGCGTAAAAACACTTTTGCACATTTTTCACATATTTGCTCCAAATTTGATCATTTTTCACTCCTTTAAACATTTTTTTACTTTTTTTACCTGTACCTGAAAGTAAAATACACAAATATCTTTCATTAAAACGTAATATTTTAAAAATAGATATAAAAATGCGTCTTAAAACATTATATATTTTAGGTGTATTAGTGTGCCTGCAGGGCTTTTTGCATTTAGGGAGAATGTACAGTCCTCTTCATTTAACTGGTTTGCTATCATCTGTAATTATATGATTGTTCAAATGAATTTTGTTGCAATCAAAATAAGTCAGAATCAACACTTGATTACATAAGCAGATTTGTATTTCTTTTATCTGTAAATTCATATTGTCCACATTAATTTTTTTTTTCTCTTATTCTTTTTGTTTTTCTTGCCTTTTGACAAATGAGTTTTTGATGTGTTATCTGCCGCTTTGGTTTTTCGAGCACACAATATTGTTTACTCTTGCTGCACCTGAGGTTAGATCACACATGCTGAGATGACCAACAATTAATGGATAGACATAACCACAGATTCACGAAGCATTTAGGCTGCTCGAACATGTACAATTAAGTAAATTTATTTGTTATAAGATTTTCTTGGGTAAGTTATGTTTCTATGTTGCTTTACTAAATCTAGGTAAAATATTGTAATTTTGAATGTAGGTTCATGACACCTTCATCGACTTGAAGGAAGATGAGCTTCACCNTTTTGTAGTACTCCAAAGCTTTAGGATTAACGGTCCCCCTTCCATCTGTAGATGTAAAATAACCACAAAGTACTTGTTAATAGTTAAAATTTCAAAAAATTTTGAAAGACAAAAAGAAATATAGATTAAAAGCCTCTGTTAAGTCATACATGGGAGAATCCTGGACCAGGAAATGGAGAACCTATAGGCCTCAAGCCCAGCATCAATCATAAGCTTGGCATCTTCCTAGAAAACAATACATGTGCATTTTACAAATGAGATTGCAGATTTTGTAGAGAAGGACTTAACAAGGTTGTTTAGTTAAAATTTTTATTACCTTCTAAATTTTTTTAAATTATGATAACAAAACAAGTCAGAATTGACCAAGAGGCACTTCGATTTCATGCAAAATGAGTGTAGTGTATTTGAAATGTAATAGTTTTAAAAATTGCAGTGTTCAAAGAATTCTTAAAATCATCCTATAGTTTAATTTTAGATAATCTAAACTCGGCGAATTTGGTTGAATTCCAAATACAACACAAGCTTTAGCAATTTTCGTAACCTATAATCAATTGCCGCCCACCACTCTCCCCACTATCAGTCACAGCTAGGAGTGTAAACGAACCGAACACGAACGAACAGAGCTTGTGTTTGTGTTCGGTTGGTTTGAAATTTTGTTTTTTTGAAATAAGCTCGTGTTCAAAATTGTTCGTGAAGTCACTATTCGTGTTTTTTTCTTAACGAAAGAGGCGAACACGAGCTGTTCACGAACGACGAGCCAACTTCNTTTTTTTCTATATATATATATATATATATATATATATGTAAACATTAAAGTTCATATGTAAATTCTAAAAATTGCTTGATATATATGCAAATCTTCAGAGCCCAAGTCAACCTTGACTTCATAAAAATTGTTTTTTTCTTTTTTCAAATTTGGCCAAAATTAAACTAATGAGAGTCCAAACCGAACGCCGTGCAATTTTGGAATAAATTTTTTTAATTTATTTAATTATTATTATAATTATTATTATTATGATTTTCGACTTAAGAGGGGTTTAGTTGGCAATTGAAGGAGTTTCGTACGTCTCCTCCTATTTTGACAAAGATGTCCGCATTTAATGGAGAGATTATGATATAAACTTATTATTAATGAATTATTAAAATGCATCAATTTAAAGAGATTAGGGGGGTTATCATGCATTGCTTCGAGATGAATTAGCTCTAATTTTTAAATGGATTTAATTATTTGAAGATTTGCATACATACCTTTTATTTCTATATATATGCCTCAACAATATATAAGGGTGCAAACGAACCAAACACGAACGAATAGAGTTTGTGTTCGTGTTCGATTCGTTTGAAATTTAGTTTGTTTGAAATAAACTCGTGTTCTAAATTGTTCGTGAAGTCACTGTTCGTGTTCGTTTCTTAATGAACAAGCCGAACATGAGTTGTTTGCGAACGAANTTTTAAAATATCATAAATTTTTCATATATAATTATTTTAAATTATTTTATATTTCGAACAATAACGATTCGAGCACGAATGAACACATCACTGTTCATATTTAGTTCGTTTAACTAACCGAACGAAAAAAATTTGTTCACGTTCGACTCGTTTACTTATCGAATCAAACACGAACTCATTGACGAACCAAACACGAACTGTTCGCGAACAACGAGCTTTTTTGACAGCCCTACTGACCATGGACCACCGAGCCCTGCAATGACTTTTTCTTGTTCTGCTCGTCGTGAAACTCCGGTCAAACCGTCATCACCCAAATCCCATAATGTTGGTCCATTTGTTTCAAGCGAGGTAAACCCAAAAGCAACATGGAAGGGGGAAAAAAAGTCTTGAAGGAATAATCGAGCTGCTGAAAGTTCAGGAACAAATAATTTTAAGTTTACAAGAATTTATATTTCAAGAATAAACAAATGACTAATGTTAAAGAGGCGTTGTTTACCCTAACAGTTATGATTAAGAGATTAGAAGAAATCAAAGCTGACAAAGAGGGAGCAAGTCACCGAAAGAGTAAGTTCAGCGATGGGAAAAGGAAGATGAGCAGGATTAATTAGAATTCAGCTGTACATATCGAACATACAGAAGGGCTTGAAGCTCGAAAGACAATTAAAGATGCACGAAATGTTGTTACTCGAGATGACACATTAGAGGAAGAGCCCGCTGAAAATTTTATTTTCTTCCCTTTAGTAGCTTATTCATATTTTTTTTATAGATTCGTCTCACGCCGTCCGCTGTAAATACTGAAGCCCAAGAGGGCTAATATCAAATAAATGATGCACATGCAATGTTGTAATAGGGGACAAGGCACTGGCGGAGGACCTTGAACAAGTCGAACGAACAACACATCATGTCCCGGATATTGTGCTATTTAAGGTAAATAACTCATTTTATAATGTTTCTTGTTATTTAAGTTGATAATATGTTTAAAAACTTTTGTTTTTGTGTAGAATCGTCTTGTTGTATCTGTTGTAGATACAAAAGAACCGAAGAGCCAACAATCATAAATAAATTTAGAACTCTGATTGTTTCAAGTTCCTCAAGCAATAATGGTGTCATTTGTACTGTCGTTTGAGGCAGAGACAATTCCGGCTCAAGCCAAAAAAAATTTAGAATAGATTGCAATAAAAACCGCTGGTTTAGGTACCTCTATGGTCATTCAGGGACTGCAAAATAACCCAATAGTCATCACTAGTTAGAGCACTAGTTCCCATGCTGAGAGCCATGGGATAGTGGTACAAAAAATTACCCCTTTATATTTCAACACATTTTCAATTTTTTAGTTAAGAGTTTATAATTATTTTATTTATTCTGCAGCCTCGTCCAGCGATATCTTATATATAATATCCTGGTATATCATTAGTACGTGAGATGCATGATGTAATTGATGACTGCATTGCTACATACATGAGAGTGTGAGTAACTTTTGACAGCAGTTTTGATGTTATGCAGTAATTTGATATTGAAATGTGACAATATTTCTTTTCTAATCATGCAGACATGATTTTCTTGCAAATAAAGGTTTTGAGAGGGCAATTGACCGAGCCGGTCTCGAGGATGTATTGCTAAATGAGTGGCTTGAAAATGAACATGTCTATGTTTTTGCTGACATATTGCGTGAAAGAATTGTCAAGTCACCTAAATTATACAGACCATACATCTTTGTAACGTCGCAATATTGGATAATTGCAATAATTAAATTTATTCATATTTTCATTGCAAACACAATTTAACTTATTATCTTATGCAAATGCATAAGAAATTAGATAGCGCAATTTTCATGAAATACTTCACAAATGAAAGTATAAAAGAAGCTCAAGTTATATTATTTTCTATAATTCATAATGACTATTGAACTTTGTTGGTGGAAGAGGTAAAATTGAAAAAATGAAAATTGTACGACTCTCTGTCCAACAGTGTGTATAAGGATGTTGCTCGTCAAGTTGTAAATATATCACACAAATATCACACAACTATCACACAACAATAATATTCAATATCACATAAATAACACTCTTCCTCTAATATATCATCCTGAGTAACAACATATCGTGCATCTCTTATTGTCTCTTGGGCTCCAAGCCCTTCTGTATGTTTCATATGTACATGTAAATTCTCATTAATTTTGCTCTTCCTTTTCCCATCTCTATACTTACTCTTTCAGCGTCTTGCTTTCTCTTTACCAGCTTTGGTTTCTTCTAATATCTTAATAATAGCTGTTAGGGTAAGACACTGACTCTTCAACATTAGCCATTTATTTATTCTTGATATAGATTTCTGTAAACTTAAACTTATTTTGTTCCTGAACTTTTAGCAGGTCGATTATTCCTTCAAGATCATTTCTTTCTCTTCCATATGTTGCTTTTGGGGTTACATCGCTTGAAACAATTAGACCAACATTATGCGATTTGGGTGACAGCGGTCTGACCGGAGTTTCACAACGAGCTGTATGAGGAAGAGTCATAGCAGAGCTCGGTAGTCCATGGTCAGAGTTAGACAACAAGTGGAGCTCATCTTCCTTCAAGTCGATGAATGTGTCATGAACCTATGTTAAAAATCACAATGCTTTACTTAAATTTAGTAAAGCAACATCAAAACATACCTTATCCTAAAGNCATAGCAGGGCTCGGTAGTCCATGGTCAGAGTTAGACAACAAGTGGAGCTCATCTTCCTTCAAGTCGATGAAGGTGTCATGAACCTATGTTAAAAATCACAATGTTTTACTTAAATTTAGTAAAGCAACATCGAAACATACCTTATCCTAAAAAAATCTTATAACAAATAAATTTACATTGAATGAAGATACATTTTGAAGGGACACCAAAACACTTTTTAGATTTTTATTAAAGAAGATTTGGATCGACAAAGCCAACCGCTAAAGGCCAACCACCCATAAAATTGACAGCCATCATTCATCCAAGTACGCCGTCGTCGCCGCCCATTGTCGCCGCCGCCGATCACTTTTATTTTATTTTATTTTGAGTGTTTAGTTTGTATTGTGAGTGAAGGAAGATAATTCAAAGGAACTTCAAGATNGGATCGACAAAGCCAACCGCTAAAGGCCAACCACCCATAAAATTGACAGCCATCATTCATCCAAGTACGCCGCCGTCGCCGCCCATCGCCGCCGCCGCCGATAACTTTCTTTTTATTTTATTTTGAGTGTTTAGTTTGTATTGTGAGCGAAGGAAGATAATTCAAAAGAACTTCAAGACATTTGGTGAAGAGGATTTAAGATGAGTGTTTATCTTTGTGACTTCACTTGGTTTTAATTTAAAATTCTTATTTGTGTGCATAATTTCTACTTTTAAACTTATGTGTGGCTGTGTTTTCTCTATGGATTCTGAGTAGTTTTCTTTATCTTTTTTCTTAAAAATTGATAAGTGATTAAATGTTAACAGAAAGTATTATGCTTCAATGTTGGAAGAAGTTGTGATGATTTGAAACATTGCACTTAATTTATTTCTTGATTTGACCAATTAAGATGTTAATATCTGTTGTGAGAACTTGTAAGATCCAAGATGATATTATCTCAGTCAACAAATGGTTTAGAATCACATATTGATTTCATGGATGAGAATGTAGTTCATGAGGTTGAGTGCAAATAAATATAAAAATAAACTTTTCAAGGGTGTAAAATTAGAGGACATTAGAGTGACAGACTAAAACCTTCAATTTCATTTATAGTTTTAGATTTTGATACGAGATGTTAACTCTCAGGTTGAGGGAGAAGAGGGAACTCTAGAGTGAGAGCTAGTATCTTTCCCGCCTAACCAGTTTTCAAAACTATTTAAACGATAGATTAGCCAATGTTCTTTATAGCATCTCTAGTAAGAGTAAAAAGTATTATTCCTCATATTTGACATGACACATTTAGAATACTTTCACAATAGAATTTCTCAATTTTGATTAGGAAAAATATATTTTACTTATACTGTCTTCATTTTGCAAGTATTTAGTTAAGTTAATTAGTTGTTTATTTTATTTTTATAAACTAAAAATTATAAAAAGAATCGAATTTGNTTTAGTTAAGTTAATTAGTTGTTTATTTTATTTTTATAAACTAAAAATTATAAAAAGAATCGAATTTGCATTTCTATTTTAGCATTTTAAGCTTAAGTAAAATTATTTTGTTAAGTAGATTTTTATCATCTAAAATTTCTAAACTTTTTAGTTTTCTAAAGTGCATATTGCTAATTTCCTTCTGAGTTCGATATTCTGGGCTTAATAAAAAAGTTTTATATTACTTGATAATAATACGTATACTTACGTAATATCCCATATTTAAATATTATAATTGTATTCTTATTTGTTTAGTAGTGGAAAACTTATTTAGCCTTTGCTTTGAATCAAGTTTTTGACTTTGTTGCGACTTAAGAATAATTATTAAGAAAATTAAGCATATAATCACATACATCGCATTTACATCTATATAGAAAGTCGGGACCAGGCGGCAAGCTATAGTCGAGATCAAATTTCATAAGGAGATGAACTTAAATAATTTTCATAAGTGTTGAGATCGTCGATTCAGGAAATAGTGGACCGGGTTCCACNTTTCTAAAGTGCATATTGCTAATTTCCTTCTGAGTTCGATATTCTGGGCTTAATAAAAAAGTTTTATATTACCTGATAACAATACATATACTTATGTAATGTCCCATATTTAAATATTATAATTGTATTCTTATTTGTTTAGTAGTGGAAAACTTATTTAGCCTTTGCTTTGAATCAAGTTTTTGACTTTGTTGCGACTTAAGAATAACTATTAAGAAAATTAAGTATATAATCACATACATTGCATTTACATCAATATAGAAAGTCGGGACCAGGCGGCAAGCTATAGCCGAGAGCAAATTTCATGAGGAGATAAACTTAAATAATTTTCATAAGTGTTGAGATCGCCGATTCAGGAAATAGTGGACCGGGTTCCACAATACCCAACAATTCTCTCACTTGAAGATTGAGACATTAACTATACCATCCAGTGGCTGTATCACTCTTTTCCTCAAACGTGATATTTTCTACCTTCCTCCAATTTCCTCCACATCTGTAACTTAAAGCTCCGGTCTTCATACCAGAAAACTAACTAAAGCTGCACACAACTTCCGTTTCTTTAGAGTAACACCCTTAGTTGACATATCAGCGTCAACGTAGCATTGTACCTTTAAGCTCTTTCCTGTGTTACTCATGAATCTGCTTACAAATCCCACTGCATGGGCAATATCCTGCCTCAGCTGAAGACCTTTTTCAACAAGTCTAACCTTGTGCCTCTTACAGCCATCAAACACAATTTTCACCCGGTACACCCACTTATTATGCAATTTCATCTTCCCTGATGGAAGTTTTGTCAGCTTCCATTTGCTCGAATTTTCATATTGCAAGATTTCTTCATAGCCCTGTGTTTCTCCACCATCTGTCCGTACAAGGACCGATTTTCCTTTCTTTGGCGCTCTGCCATTTTTCAGGAAACTGATTTTCTTCTACTTTCCCATAATGCACTTCTGACTCATGTGTTCATGCCTGAGTAAACCTGTAGTCATATATAGTGTGTCAGTTTTCTTATCCCGAGACAGTTTTAATGCTCTTTTAGTAACCTTCCTGACACAATCTAAGAACACTACCGAATGACCACCCTCATTGAGCTGCCCAACAGAACTGTGAATTGTCAGCAATAACACATCCTGTATCTCTTCATTTACCACATTTGCGCTATCATTCTCCTTCTTAGAATTTCTGCAGTTTGTTTTTATGTGGCCAACCTTGCCACAATTCTAGCATGTTGCCTGTTGATCAGACTTTGATTTTGATCTTTCTCTGTTTGAGTTTATGCCATGTGATCTTTCTCTGGAATCAACAATCAGTGTTGAACTCGAACCCGAGGTCTAGCCAAAATCTTTCCTGCGCACCTATTCAGCCAAAATCAAATCACGAATATCATCATATTTCAGTTTAAATTTACCTGCAGAAGTGCTAACTGCCATCCTCATTGCTTCCCAGCTATTTGGAATTGAGGCCAACAATATCAGCGCACGTATCTAATCATCAAAATCAATTTCAACAGACGACAACTGATTTGTGATAGTATTGAAATTATTCAGGTGTTGAGCAACATACACTCCTTTTGCCATCTTCAGATTGAATAACTTTTTCATCAAGTGCGCATTGTTATTCACAAATGACTTTTCATACATATTAGATAAAGCCGCCATGAGATCTACAATACTCTCCTTGATGACGTTATGTGCAACAAATCTTGACAGGGTCATTCGAATAAACCCTAGAACCTGTCGATCTAACATATTCTATTTCGCCTCGTCCATATTTTCTGGCTTGTTTCCCAACAACGATAGGTGAAGTTTCTTCTCATAGAGATAGTTCTTTATCTGCATCCTTCAGTAACCAAAATCTGTGCCATTGAACTTCTCAATCCTCGATGTTATCACTGTCTACATCCATCGTTCTTCTTCCAAACCAAAGTTTTGATACCAGTTGTTGTGAAAAAAAAACAGCAATAAAAGAAAAATAGGATTGAAAAAATTCACAAAACAAAAATAGCGGAAACACACATATTTACGTGGTTCGGCAAATTTGTTTACGTCCACGAAGCTGCAGAGATTTTTATTAACTTCAAGGAATTACATCTGTCGATCACCTCGACGATTACAAGAATATATTTTTTTATCTATTTCTCTCTCCTCTATTTCTCTCTCCTCTATTTCTCTTCCTCTCTCTCTACCCAAGAGCTTCAAAATGGAGAAGCAGAAAATCCGAAGGGGAAAAACTTTGCTATATTCTTCATGTAAAGCCACAATGTGATTCCTTCTTACTGCGCCCGTAAGCAACAAACGCTAAGGAGACTAACAGGGAGAAGCTACCTATTTGCAACCCTTCTTCCTTAAATGGCCCAATTTTGGCCCATCTTTGGGTCCGTTTAGGGCAGCTTATAAGTGCGGGCGGAGTTTTCAAAACGCCGCCGTACCGTTTGATTCGCGCGTTTCACCAGCTTATCCGAAACTGTGTTTGAGTTTTTACACTAAACGCAGGCCGCCGGTCGATTCCTGCGGCTGTTCCGCGGGCTGCGTTTTAGGATAAACAACTTATCTTGAAACGCACAAGCTGCCCCAAACAAACCCTAAGGCAACACCCAAGAATTCTGTAAATCAAGTAGGCGGGAGATTAATCGGGCAAAAATTAATTTAGCATTATTAATTAAGCTTTCCTTAATTCTTCCTGTTAAGAAAGACAACTGCTTTAAATGAAAATGGGAGGCGACAAGCTATAACGGAGTACAATTTCCATAAGGAGATAAACTTAAATAATTGCCACAAGTGTTGAGATCGTTGATTCAGGAAATAGTGGATCGGGCTCCACAATACCCAACAACCTGGAAATATGGTTGAAGCTTTCATGCTGAATTAATCAAGATAAAAGTTTATTCCTTCATAATTGGGTACTTGAGTTTGATCCCTTTAGGATCTTGTTGGTATATTACGTAAGAATTGCCTTCTAGTCTCACGAATGAGTATTGAATTGTTAATTTTTAGGGCCACTCTCAGGTATAATAATATGTTTTCACCTGTTCTGAGACTTAATAGTAGTCGCATAGTGTTACACCGGTGCTTACCCTAAGGCTGATTTTGTCCTTTGTATGTATAAGGGCAATTTAGCCTTTTACTATTATTATTATTGATGGCTATAAATAGGTTTATTATGTTTAGGGTTGGGAGGATCAATGATATTGGGNATAAATAATAATAATAATAATAGTAATAATAATAATAATAATAATAATAATAATAATAATAATAATAATATTTTTTTCTTGGTTCTTATTATTCATTAACTTTATATTATTAACCTTAAATTTTAAACTAAAATTAAAAAAATTAGTATTTTAAAAATTAATTGCATTATTATTTTTTGAGCATTAATTAATTTTTTTACATTAAAATATTTATTTTCCTAATTTCACTCATTTTAATCATAAAATACTAATTTAGATATCTTTTGACAATGCGATGAATAGTTTCTTTGCAAAAAAAAGAAAAAAGAAAAAAAAAAGAATAAAAAAATATATATATATCGTAAAAATTGCTCAGATCTCACAAAATTCCGTCTCGAAAATACTTCAATGTTCTGTATTTCACACTAATCAATGCCACACAGCAATCTTTCACTCCAATTCTCATGCATGCGAAATTGACTTATTACATCCTTAGCTCTGCTACAGCTCAAGCTCCCGTATCAAATCAACTTGAGGTTCACTGCTTTGCTAATGCTCGGCTTGCGAACATCCAGGAGAATAACTGAAATTGTCCAAAACAGAAACTGAACTTGTCTAGGAGAACAATTGAACTTGTCTAAGTCTGAAATTAAATTGTAAGCGAGTTCTAACAGGATTTAAAATCCGAAATGTGTGGTTCAAAGCGTATGTTTGAATTAAGTTTCAAGCCATAACATAAGATTTAAACTTGCATTAAATTCTAAATTGACTATAAGGTTCAGTTTCAGTTTGAGCAAAGATTGAACCCCTTTTTATACGTTTGAAATTTATTAGAACTTATTTTAAATATATTTTCTTGAATCTATTGTTTAATTATTAGCTTGTTGTACAATTTTAGTGAATTTAAATTTATCTTATTTTTCAATGCTAGTGTATTTTACAATTTTTTATATTTAGGGGATTTCTAAATACAATGTAAAATATGGTTATTTTCGTCACCAAAAATGCCATACTCCTATTGTGGTTGGTTGCCACCATCTCCTATAGCTGTTTCCTCCGACTGCTAGTCGCAGCCTTAGGCCTCCCATTACTAGCCGTCATCACCGCGGTCAGCTTCATGCCCTGTTTTTTATTGGTTATTTATCATTGCCTAATGCTATTATTGCTGCCACACCTATTGATTGGCAATTGACACTTACCCTTTGTCCCCGCCACCAACCTTGCTNGCTATTGAACATGGAATGCATGTGGATGAAGTTGTCAGAAGACTGGGCATTCCTCACAAAAGGATAATGTAGCTCAGTCCATCCTTCTCCATTTATCTTTTTGCCATCTATTTGTGCTTACTCTCATTATGACTTCAATTTTTTTTGTATGTAACAGGGAGGCTATTAATTACCATGTTGACCTTGGTCATATTTATTCTACAATTGACGATTATCACTTCAAATCTGCTTGTACCGGTTGATTTTATCAACATCTCTTGACTGCTGGTGTTTCGAGAGCGCACCTTCCCAGTTACTCTTCAAGTTTAGATGCATTTATTTACCTATTTACGTCTTTCTGCACAGGAGGATTGTAGATTTCAAATATATGAAGCAAATGTAACTTGCACCAAGAAGGGAATTTGATCTTATAATTTATGAAAGATTTATTGGTTTTACTTGCCGTTTTTCATGTTGTTCAGCTAAATCATTATCCAGTTGCGTTCTTTCGTTAGAATAATTTATTATAACAATTAAATTTGATCATTAATCCTAAGAGGGCAAGGTGATCATGGATCCAAAAACAAAATTTGCTCAATAGACTTGGATTTCAAGGCTCCGAAGATAGCTCTCCCAAAAAGTCTCCTAGAGCAACTTTACTAGGAGAAGTCTCCAGCACAGCTCTCCAAGAGAGTTCTCTCAGAACAACTCTTCTTTAATTGAATACATATACTATAGAAAATACAAATTTTAAATTAATTATTTTTTCACATTACTTAATTATTCTTTATTTAATGTTAATTATTCATCATCATTATTATTATTTTAATACAATATTTCAATTAAGATTATTATCCTTTATTTTTTAAGTTTAATTAAATTTCAATGTTATGACTACATAATTAAGCCTAAAATTTCCTTTTTCTTTACACGTAATTTACTTATGCTTAGTTAATCTATATTAATTGTATCATTTCAACTATCAAATTGAAATTCTTTTATTTTTTAATCTTACAATTCTTATTAAATTATATAACTAAACTTAAATTTTTAGTNTATATATGTAAATAAATCTACATGAATAAATACATGAAATTGAGTGATATGTACTTAAATAAATGTGCAAAAATGAACGGAATACACGTGAATAAGGATCAGTTTGGGGCAGTTTATAAGTGCGGGCAACGTTTTTAAAACGCCGCCTTACCGTTTGGTTCGCGCGTTTCACCAGCTTATCCGAAACTGTGTTTGGGTTTTTACACTAAACGCAGGCCGCTGGTCGATTCCTGCGGCTGGTCCGCGGGCTGCGTTTTAGGATAAACAACTTATCCTGAAACGCACAAGCTGCCCCAAATGGACCCTAAGACAACACCCAAAAATTCTGTAAATCAAGTAGGCAGGAGATTAATCGGGCAAAACTTAATTAAGCATTATTAATTAAGCTTTTCTTAATTCTTCCTGTTAAGAAAGGCAACTGTTTTAAATGAAAATGGGTACTTGAGTTTGATCCATAAAGAGATAAACTTAAATAATTTCCATAAGTGCTGAGATCGTTGATTCAGGAAATAGTGGATCGGGCTCCACAATACCCAACAACTTGGAAATATG
This sequence comes from Phalaenopsis hybrid cultivar, assembly GCA_002079205.1. Classification (NCBI taxonomy): domain Eukaryota; kingdom Viridiplantae; phylum Streptophyta; class Magnoliopsida; order Asparagales; family Orchidaceae; genus Phalaenopsis; species Phalaenopsis hybrid cultivar. Next base: position 41,899 of record JXCR01147025.1, on the reverse strand, counting down.
GTTGAAGCTTTCATGCTGAATTAATCAAGATAAAAGTTTGTTCCTTCATAATTGGGTACTTGAGTTTGATCCCTTTAGGATCTTGTTGGTATCTTACGTAAGAATTGCCTTCTAGTCTCACGAATGAGTATTGAATTGTTAATTTTTAGGGCCACTCTCAGGTATAATAATATGTTTTCACCTGTTCTGAGACTTAATAGTAGTCGCATAGTGTTACACCGGTGCTTAGCCTAAGGCTGATTTTGTCCTTTGTATGTATAAGGGCAAGTTAGCCTTTTACTATTATTATTATTGGTGGCTATAAATAGGTTTATTATGTTTAGGGTTGGGAGGATCAATGATATTGGANAATCGAACACGAACTCATTGACGAACCGAACACGAACTGTTCGCGAACAACGGGCTTTTTTGACAGCCCTAGCGCCCAGGTCTGCCTCCTAAGCGACAGAGGTTTCGTGCCTAAGCGCTCGGTACCCCGCGCTTAAGCATCATAATTAGTTATTTGATGATTCATTGAATTTAAATAAATTTTTGAAGAGGTGTTTGAAGCAACCCTTGGTAAAAACGTGGAAAATATCCCACGGGCACGAAAATTGATTCAATTAGTTTTTGAAGTGACAATTTTTAGAAGATTCATTGAATGAAGACACATTTTGAAGGGACACCAAAGAATTTTTTGGATTTTTATTAAAGACTTGCATCGACAAAGCCAACCGCTAGAGGCTTACCACCCATAAAATTGACAACCATCATTCATCCAAGTACGTCGCCGTCGTTGCCCATCGTCGCCGCCGCCGATCACTTTCTTTTTATTTTATTTTGAGTGTTTAGTTTGTATTGTGAGTGAAGGAAGAGAATTCAAAGGAATTTCATGACATTTGATTAAGAGGATTTAAGATGAGTGTTTATCTTTGTGACTACACTTGATTTTAATTTAAATTTCTTGTTTGTGTGCATGATTTCTACTTTTAAACTCATGTGTGGTTTTGTTTTTTTTATGGATTCTGAGTAGTTTTCTTTATCATTTTTCTTAAAATGATAAGTGATTAAATGTTGAAAGGAAGTATTATGCTTAAATATTGGAAGAAGTTGTGATGATTTGAAACCTTGCACTTAATTTATTTCTTGATTTAACCAATTAAGATGTTAATATCTGTTGTGAGAACTTGTAAGATTCGAGATGATATTGTCTCAACCAACAAATGATTTAGAATCACATTGATTTCATGGATGAGAATGTAGTTCATGGGGTTGAGTGCAAATAAATAGGAAAATAAATTTTTCAAGGGTGTAGAATTAGAGGACATTAGAGTGACATACTAAAACCCCCTATTTGATTTATAGTTTTAGGTTTTGATACGAGATGTTAACTCCCAGGTGGAGGGAGAAGATGAAACTCTAGAGTGAGAGCTAGTATCTTCCCTACCTAATCAATTTTTAAGACTATTCAAACTATAGATTAACCAATGTTCTTTATAGCATCTCTAGTAAGAGTAAAAAAAATATTGCTCCTATTTGACCAACACATTTAGAATACTTTCACAATAGAATTTCTCAACTTATTAATGATTCATGATAAGGAAAAGATATTTTACTTATACTGCCTTCATTTTGGAAGTATTTAGTTAAGTTAATTAGTTGTTTATTTTATTTTTATAAACCAAAAATTACAAAAAGAATCAAATTTGCATTCCAATTTTAGCATCTTAAGTTTAAGTAAAAATATTTTGCTAAGTAGATTTTTGGCATCTAAAATTTCTTAACTTTCTAGTTTTCTAAAGTGCATATTATTAATTTCCTTGTGAGTTTGGTATTCGGGGCTTAATAAAAAAGTCTTCTTATATTATTTGATAATGATACGTATACTTGCATAGTATCCCATATTTAAATATTAAAATTGTATTCTTATTTGTTCAGTAGTGGAAAACTTATTTAGCCTTTGCTTTGGATCAAGTTTTTTACTTTTTTGCAAATTAAGAATAATTATTAAGGAAATTAAGCATATAATCACATACATCGCATTTTACATCTATATAGAAAGTTGGGACCAGGCGGCAAGCTATAGCGAAGATCAAATTTCATAAGGAGATAAACTTAAATAATTTTTATAAGTGTTGAGATCACCGATTCAGGAAATAGTGGACCGGGTTCCACAATACCTAACAATTCTCTCACTTGGAGACTAAGTCACTGACTACACCATCCAGTGGTTGTATCACCATTTTCCTCAAACGTGATATCTTCCAACTTCCTCCAATTTGCTTCACCTCTGTAACTCAAAGCTCCAGTCTTCATGCCAGAAGACTAATTTAAGCTGCACACAACTTCAGTTTCTCTCTTAGTTGACATATCAACATCAACTTAGCCTTGTACCTTTAAGCTCTTTCTTGGGTTACTCATGAATCTGCTTACAAATCCCACTACATGGGCAATATCTTGCCTCAGCTGAAGTCCTTTTTAAACAAGTCCAACCTTGTGCCTCTTACCGCCATCAAGCGCAATCTTCACCCGGCACACCCATTTGTTATGCAATTCCATCTTCCCTGGTGGAAGTTTTGCCAGCTCCCATTTGCTCGAATTTTTATCTTGCAAGATTTCTTCATAGCTCTGTGATTCTCCACCATATGTCCGTACAAGGTCTGATTTTCTTGCCTTTGGCGCTCTGCCATTTTTCAGGAAACTGACTTTCTTCTACTTCCTCATAATGCATCTCTGACTCATGTGTTCACGCTTGAGTAAATCTTTAGTCATATATAATGTGTCAGTTTTCTTACCTCGAGCCAATTTTAATGCTCATTTAGTAACCTTCCAGACACTATCTGAGAACACTACTGAATGACCGCCCTCATTGAGCTGCCCAACAGAACAGTGAACTGTCAGGAATAACACATCCTGTATCTTTTCAATTATCATATTTGTGCTATCATTTTCCTTCTTAGGATTTCTGCAGTTTCTTTTTATGTGGCCAGCCTTGCCACAATTCTAGCATGTTGTCTGCTGACCAGACTTTGATTTTGATCTTTCTCTTTTTGAGTTTGTCATGTGATCTCCCTCTGGAATCAACAATTAGTGTCAAACTCGAACCCGAGGTCCAGCTAGAATCTTTCCTGCGCACCTCCTCAGCCAAAATCAAATTACGAATATCATCATATTTCAATTTGAATTTACTTGTAGAAGTGCTAACTGTCATTTTCATGGTTTCCCAGTTATTTGGAATTTAAGCCAACAATATCAGCGCACGTATCTCATCATCAAAATCAATTTCAACATATGATAATTGATTTGCAATAATATTGAAATCATTCAGGTGTTGAGCAACAAACACACCTTTTGCCATCTTGAGATTGAATAACTTTCTTCAAGTGCAACTTGTTATTCGCAGATGACTTTTCATACATATTAGATAAAGCCGCAATGAGATCTGCAGTACTCTCCTTGGTGACGTTATATGCAACAAATCTTGACAGGGTCAATTGAATAAACCCTAGAATCTATTGATCCAACAAATTCTATTTCGCTCGTCCATCTTTCTGGTTTGTTTCCCAACAACGATATGTGAAGTTTCTTCCCATAGAGGTAGTTCTTTATTTACATCATTCAGTAACCAAAATCTGTGCCATTGAACTTCTCGATTCTCGATGTTTTCACTTCGTCTCCGCCCATCGTTCTTCCTTAGATCTGAACCAATGCTCTGATACCAGTTGTTGTGAAAAAACGTCAATAATAAAATAAAAAATCGGATCGAAAAAAATTCGCAAAACAGAAACAGCAGAAACACACATATTTATGTGGTTCAACAAATTTATTTACGTCCACGAAGTTGCAGATAATTTTATTAACTTCGAGGAATTACATCTGTCGATCACCTCGACGATTACAAAAATATCTCTCTCTATCTATTTCTCTCTCCTCTTTTTCTCTTCCTCTCTCTTGATCCAAGAGCTTCAAAATGGAGAAGAAGCAGAAAATCCAAAGGGGAAAAACTTTGCTATATTCTTAACGTAAAGCCACAATGTGATTCCTTCTTACTGCGCCCGTAAGAAACAAACGCTAAGGAGACTAACAGGGAGAAGCTACCTATTTGCAATCCTTCTTCCTTAAATCGCCCAATTTTGACCCATTAAGGCAACACCCAAGAATTATGTAAATCAAGTAGGCGGGAGATTAATCGGGCAAAACTTAATTAAGCAATATTAATTAAGCTTTCCTTAATTCTTCCTGTTAAAAAAGGCAACTGCTTTAAATGAAAACGGGAGGCGACAAGCTATAGTAGAGAATAAATTCCATAAGGAGATAAACTTAAATAATTTCCTTAAGTGCTGAGATAGTCGATTCAGGAAATAGTGGATCGGGCTCCACAATACCCAACAACTTGGAAATATGGTTGAAGCTTTCATGTTGAATTAATCAAGATAAAAGTTTGTTCCTTCGTAATTGGGTACTTGAGTTTGATCCCTTTAGGATCTTGTCGGTATATTACATTAGAATTTCCTTCTAGTCTCACGAATGAGTATTGAATTGTTAATTTTTAGGGCCACTCTCAGGTATAATAATATGTTTTCACCTGTTTTGAGACTTAATAGTAGTCGCATAGTGTTACGCCGGTGCTTAGCCTAAGGCTGATTTTGTCCTTTGTATGTATAAGGGCAGTTTAGCCTTTTACAATTATTATTATTGCTTGCTATAAATAGGTTTATTATTTTTAGGATTGGGAGGATCCATGATATTGGATTGTGAGTCTTAAGTTTAGTGTTTGGGAGAGATTTTCTATCTCTTGAATAGTAGGAATTGGAAGAGGTCACCTACCTTTGTTGATACTTATCTTTTGTATTCTTGTTGAGTTGTTTGGATTATTGAAGAAAATATATGTTTTCCCTAATTTGTATGCAAAAGCGTGCCAATTTTGATGTCGAATTGTATCATAAAGATTTCAAGAAACCTCTTATATGAGTGAAGGCTTGTTCACACTTTCTCCATACGGGAGCATTTTGCACTCAAACTTTTGGTGAAGGTTGAGCATGTCTTTGGGTCTCTAAGTGAAATGATTTAAGCTTGAGAGTCAGTCGGTTAATCTTTGTATCTCTCTAGTGCTTCAGAATGACGACATGTTTAGGATAGTTTTAACTCTTTGATATTGGTTTGATGCCTTATGGAGTGCATAGGTAGAATCTAACTTCAATTTATTGTTAACTAGTATATAATTGACATGATTTCATTTTTTCTTGTTTGTTAAAAATTACATCTATTGTTATTGGTAAGTGAAATTAGCATTTTTAAGTCCAAAAGATACAGTATTATGATATTGTCATTATTGTTAGATGCACGCTACCTATTTCCTGTAGATAGTAAATGCGAGTTTGTTTTCAGTCTCCATGTATTATACTTATCTCTACACCTAGGAACTTGATCATGATGTCATACGTCTGAACAATGGTCTTGAAAAGTGTCGAGGAATTCCCTAGGCTCGTGGTGAATTAACAACAGTTCTTGCAAATTGTGCAACAAAAACACATTCAAAATTCACATAGGAAGTGATCACTAGTATCATCTAGTTGTTGAACCGTTAGTGTCGACTCTCTTAGAGTCATGATGACTAGATAACATTTCAGAGCATGATTTGTTCAGAGCAGGTGGATTGTCGATTCAAATGAGCTGTGTGGTCATGGAGGTTGGTATTGCTCCTATAACATTCCAATGATAGAATCTTAAGTCTCTCCAGAAGCTCTATTTCAGTGATCTCTCTATGAAAGTATTATCAAGCTGATTTTGTTTGGGGGGTTTCAATTTGTCTTCTTTGTCTTTCTTACTATAAGTGAGCCGAATCGGCTCTATCTTGATGGTACTTATTGCCTTCGTTTGCCAAGGTGAGAGGATAAAATCCTTCTCATGCTAGCAATAATTACTCTTATTCAAAATTATGTTGATTATATGGATGGAGGGTGCTTACTCCCTTTGAATTTTTCCTGACAAATGTTTTGGTCTCTTATTATTTTAATCATCTTCTTCTTCTGGCCAACGATTAAAATAATAAGAGAGACCAAAACAAATGTCAAGGGCAATCCAAAATTCCTTAGTGCAATCCATGTTGATAGTGATTTTCTTGATATTTTACTTTGCTCTTTATGTTACTTCTCATCTTGTCTGTGCCATGATCCTTGTTCACCAAATCTCTTAGAATTTATGATCCTGATTTATCCGTGAATTCATGCCACTAAGGAAAAAAGAATGAAATAAAAAAGTTTTTGAGCTAAGTAGGAAAAGATAAAATAAAAAAACATAAGCTTTTTAATATTTTGGATAATCTTTGCTTGTTTTATATTGATCACCCTGTTTACATTATAAATCAAATACTCATTATACACAAATCTCCTGAGATTCTTGATCTATTTTTCTGCTTTCACAAGCTTGGTTGTTGTAATTAATATTGTCTTTGTAACACCTTTTATTAGTTACATTTCCTTTTAAAATATCTGTTTTAAGGCTTACATTTTTGGTAACATATTTGCCAGTTAACTCAGCCGTAAAACTTATCCCTTTGAACTCTACACTTAAAATTCAGCCTCCAGAATTTATCTTTGGGAACTTGTCTTTTTACTCATCCTCTAGAACTCTGCACTTTGAACTCGACCTCGGGATCTTCCCTTAGAAGTCATCCCTTCGAATTATGCATTTAGAACTTGGCTTCTAGAATTCGTACCTCAAAACTCATTCTTTGGAGATATGTTTTGAACTCGGCTGCTGGAAGTCATTCCTCGTAACTCGAAACTCGTCTCCCCCTTGAACTTCTCAGGACCCTCTCCACTCTTGATATTATACACATCTTTGCATAACTTTTGCTGCTCCTTTCTGTATAATCATTTTGTCTTTTCATTTGATTATAGGCTGTAATGAATTACATTTATCTTCTGTGGTGATTTTTTTTTGTTCTTATTTGCTCATTCAGTCTTATTATAGTTGAAGTGGGGAGTTATGATGCAGCGAAGCATTAGAGAGAGGCATTAAAATGTACCAGTCACATTTAACAGCAGCCTTTGTTCATTTTTTTCAGCTCTTTTCTTTGAATCAAGCCAGTCAGTACAATACTGGCTTGATGTTCCATACGTTGGATATATGCTTTAATATTGAAAATTATTGTTTTATTGGGCTTTCTTTCAGGGCAGTGGTCGATTACAATGAAATTGTTCTCCATTTCATCCACTGCATTCAAGTTCATGCATATCACAGTGGAGAAAAGGTATTGTTGGCTATAATGGATGCCTCTTTTACGATGTCCTCTATATCATAATGCACGCACACGTTTTTCTCTCTCTCCCCTACTAATAATAAAGGAGCTGCAGGTTGTGGCCCCAGCTCAACTACGAGGAGATTCAGTCAAGGCAACCAATGCTTCAAGTGGAGTAAAGGAAAATCATTCCCCTGCTTCCAATCAAGTAAGGCACTGTTTAATTTCTGTACGCTCNCAATGCTTCAAGTGGAGTAAAGGAAAATCATTCTCCTGCTTCCAATCAAGTAAGGCACTGTTTAATTTTTGTACGCTTGTTCCATCAGTGTGCAGCCGTTCATTGACCCCTACATGTTCCTTTAGTCTTCAGTGACAACCAGCAATACTGTTGCTGAAGCTGACATCTACAAATTAGTATTGGGTATTTTTGAGGAGCCAGAGAGCTTGTAAGTAAACCATGTCTTTCATTTTTCCCTGCTTCTTTTACCTTTATTAAATTTCCTCATAAATTTGCTGCTTTGCTTATATTCTTCANGGGTATTTTTGAGGAGCCAGAGAGCTTGTAAGTAAACCATGTCTTTCATTTTTCCCTGCTTCTTTGACCTTTATTAAACTTCCTCACAAATTTGCTGCTTTGCTTATATTCTTCTACCTGTGTTGCTTAGCATTTGAAAATGTGATCGTAGTTCAGTGCGAATAGCTATTGTTTCGCTTGCCCCTTTATATCCTTTAAACTGTCTCCGTAATTTGATGAAACATTTGTTATTTAGCATTATATTCCTATCGTGCAAATAATTAATATACTTTTTTATCGGGAGTTGAGTTTTGTGTCATGATTGTCTCGTTTGTCTGTTTTGTCCAAACATATTATATCCTATAATACGATCTTACATGATTAACTAAATCGTAGTAATCCCCAATATAATGTTTCAGTGCTATTGAACATGGAATGCATGTGGATGAAGTTGTCAGAAGACTGGGCATTCCTCACAAAAGGATAATGTAGCTCAGTCCAGCCTTCTCCATTTATCTTTTTGCCATCTATTTGTGCCCACTCTCATTATGACTTCAATTTTTTTTGTATGTAACAGGGAGGCTATTAATTACCATGTTGATCTTGGTCATATTTATTCTACAATTGACGATTATCACTTCAAATCTGCTTGTACCGGTTGATTTTATCAACATCTCTTGACTGCTGTGTTTCGAGAGCGCACCTTCCCAGTTACTCTTCAAGTTTAGACGCATTTATTTACCTATTTACGTCTTTCTGCACAGGAGGATTGTAGATTTCAAATATATCAAGCAAATGTAACTTGCACCAAGAAGGGAATTTGATCTTATAATTTATGAAAGATTTATTGGTTTTACTTGCCGTTTTTCATGTTATTCAGCTAAATCATTATCCAGTTGCGTTCTTTCGTTAGAATAGTTTATTATAACAATTAAATTTGATCATTAATCCTAAGCGGGCAAGGTGATCATGGATTCAAAAGCCAAATTTGCTCAATAGACTTGGATTTCAAGGCTCTGAACATAGCCCTCCCAAAAATTCTACTAGGGCAACTTTACTAGAAGTCTGCAGCACAGCTCTCCAAGAGAGTTCTCTCGGAACAACTCTTCTTTAATTGAATACATATACTATAGAAAATACAAATTTTAAATTAATTTTTTTTTCACATTACTTAATTATTCTTTATTTAATGTTAATTTTTCATCATCATTATTATTATTTTAATACAATATTTTAATTAAGATTATTATCCTTTATTTTTTAAGTTTAATTAAATTACAATGTTATGACTACATAATTAAGCCTAAAATTTCCTTTTTCCTTACACGTAACTTGCTTATGCTTAGTTAATCTATATTAATTGTATCAATTCAACTATCACATAGAAATTTTTTTATTTTTTAATCTTACAATTCTTATTAAAGTATANATCCTTTATTTTTTAAGTTTAATTAAATTACAATGTTATGACTACATAATTAAGCCTAAAATTTCCTTTTTCTTAACACGTGATTTAATTAGGCTTAGTTAATCTATATTAATTGTATCAATTCAATTATCAAATTGAAATTCTTTTATTTTTTATTCTTACAATTCTTATTAAAATATATAACTAAACTTAAATTTTTAGAAATAATAAAAATAATTANTATTATAATTATCTCGACACCTAGGAATTTGATCATGATGTCATACGTCTGAACAATGGTCTTGAAAGTGTCGGGAATTCCCTAGGCTCGTGGTGAATTAACAACAGATCTTGCAAATTGTGCAACAAAAGCACATTCAAAATTCACATAGGAAGTGGTCACTAGTATCATCTAGTTGTTGAACCATAACNTATTATAATTATCTCGACACCTAGGAATTTGATCATGATGTCATACGTCTGAACAATGGTCTTGAAAGTGTCAGGAATTCCCTAGGCTCGTGGTGAATTAACAACAGATCTTGCAAATTGTGCAACAAAAGCGCATTCAAAATTCACATAGGAAGTGGTCACTAGTATCATCTAGTTGTTGAACCATAAGTGTCGACTCTCTTAGAGTCATGATGACTAGATAACATTTCAGAGCTTGATTTGTTCAGAGCAGGTGGATTGTCTATTCAAATGAGCTGTGTGGTCATGGAGGTTGGTATTACTCCTATAACATTCCAATGATAGAATCTTAAGTCTCTCCAGAAGCTCTATTTCAGTGATCTCTCTATGAAAGTATTATCTAGCGGATTTTGTTTGGGGGGTTTCAATTTGTCTTCTTTGTCTTTCTTACTATGAGTGGGCCTAATCGGCTCTATCTAGATGGTACTTATTGCCTTCGTTTGCCAAGGTGAGAGTATAAAATCCTTCTCATGCTATCAATAATTACTCTTATTCGAAATTATGTTTGATTATATGGATGGAGGGTGCTTACTCCCTTTGAATTGCCCTTGACAAATGTTTTGGTCTCTTATTATTTTAATCATCTGCTTCTTCTGGCCAATGATTAAAATAATAAGAGAGACCAAAACAAATGTCAAGGGCAATCCAAAATTTTTTAGTGCAATCCATGTTGATAGTGATTTTATTGATATTTTACTTTGTTCTTTATGTGACTTCTCATTTTGTCTGTGCCATGATCCTTGTTCACCAAATCTTTTAGAATTTATGATCTTGATTTATCCGTGAATTCACACCACTAAGGAAAAAAGAATGAAATAAAGAAGTTTTTGAGCTAAGTAGGAAAAGATAAAAGTAGAAAAACATAGGCTTTTTAATATTTTGGATAATCTTTGCTTGTTTTGTACTGATCACCCTGTTTACATTATAAAGCAAATACTCATTATACACGAATCTCCAGAGATTCTTGATCTCTTTTTCTGCTTTCACAAGCTTGGGTGTTGTAATTAATATTGTCTTTGTAACACCTTTTATTAGTTACCGTTCCTTTTAAAATATCTTTTTTAAGGCTTAGATTTTTGGTAACATATTTGCCAGTTAACTCAGCCGTAAAACTTATCCCTTTGAACTCTACACTTAAAATTCAGCCTCCAGAATTCATCTTTGGGAACTTGCCTTTCTTAACTCATCCTCTAGAACTCTGCACTTTGAACTCGACCTCTGGATCTTCCCTTAGAAGTCATCCCTTCGAATTATGTACTTAGAACTTGGCTTCTAGAATTCGTACCTCAAAACTCATTCTTTGGAATTATATATTTTGAACTCGGCTGCTGGAAGTCATTCCTCGAAACTCGAAACTCGTCTCCCCCTTGAACGTCTCAGGACCCTCTCCACTCTTGATAGTATACACATCTTTGCATAATTTTTGTTGCTCCTTTCTGTATAATCATTTTGTCTTTTCATTTGATTGTAGGCTGTAATGAATTACATTTATCTTCTGTGGTGATTTTTTTTTGTTCTTGTTTGCTCATTCAGTCTTATTATAGTTGAAGTGGGGAGGTATGATGCAGCGAAGCATTAGAGAGGCATTACAATGTACCAGTCACATTTAACAGCAGCCTTTGTTCATTTTTTTTCAGCTCTTTCTTTGAATCAAGCCAGTCAGTACAATACTGGCTTGATGATCCATACGTTGGATGTATGCTTTAATATTGAAAATTATTGTTTTATTGGGCTTTCTTTCAGGGCAGTGGTCGATTACAATGAAATTATTCTCCATTTCATCCACTGCATTCAAATTCATGCATATCACAGTGGAGAAAAGGTATTGTTAGCTATAATGGATGCCTCTTTTACGATGTCCTCTATATCATAATGCACGCACACGTTTCTCTCTCTCCCCTACTAATAATAAAGGAGCTGCAGGTTGTGGACCCAGCTCAACTACGAGGAGATTCAGTTAAGGCAACCAATGCTTCAAGTGGAGTAAAGGAAAATCATTCTCCTGCTTCCAATCAAGTAAGGCACTGTTTAATTTTTGTGCGCTTGTTCCATCAGTGTGCAGCCGTTCATTGACCCCTACATGTTCCTTTAGTCTTCAGTGACAACCAGCAACACTGTTGTTGAAGCTGACATCTACAAATTAGTATTGGGTATTTTTGAGGAGCCAGAGAGCTTGTAAGTAAACCATGTCTTTCATTTTTCCCTGCTTCTTTGACCTTTTATTAAACTTCCTCACAAATTTGCTGCTTTGCTTATATTCTTCTACCTGTGTTGCTTAGCATTTGAAAATGTGATCGTAGTTCAGTGCGAATAGCTATTGTTTCGCTTGCCCCTTTATATCCTTTAAACTGTCTCCGTAATTTGATGAAACATTTGTTATTTAGCATTATATTCCTATCGTGCAAATAATTAATATACTTTTTTATCGGGAGTTGAGTCTTATGTCATGATTGTCTCGTTTGTCTGTTTTGTCCAAACATATTAAATCCTATAATACGATCTTACATGATTAACTAAATCGTAGTAATCCCCAACATAATGTTTCAGGGCTATTGAACATGGAATGCATGTGGATGAAGTTGTCAGAAGACTGGGCATTCCTCACAAAAGGATAATGTAGCTCAGTCCAGCCTTCTCCATTCATCTTTTTGCCATCTTTTTGTGCTTACTCTTCATTATGACTTCAATTTTTTTTGTATGTAACAGGGAGGCTATTAATTACCATGTTGATCTTGGTCATATTTATTCTACAATTGACGATTATCACTTCAAATCTGCTTGTACCGGTTGATTTTATCAACATCTCTTGACTGCTGATGTTTCGAGAGCGCACCTTCCCAGTTACTCTTCAAGTTTAAACGCATTTATTTATCTATTTACGTCTTTCTGCACAGGAGGATTGTAGATTTCAAATATATCAAGCAAATGTAACTTGCACCAAGAAGGGAATTTGATCTTTTACTTTATGAAAGATTTATTGGTTTTACTTGCCGTCTTTCATGTTATTCAGCTAAATCATTATCCAGTTGCGTTCTTTCGTTAGAATAGTTTATTATAACAATTAAATTTGATCATTAATCCTAAGAGGGCAAGGTGATCATGGATTCAAAAACAAAATTTGCTCAAAAGACTTGGATTTCAAGGCTCCGAACATAGCCCTACCAAAAAGTCTCCTAGGGCAACTTTACTAGAAGTCTCCAGCACAGCTCTCCAAGAGAGTTCTCTCAGAACAACTCTTCTTTAATTGAATACATGTACTATAGAAAATACAAATTTTAAATTAATTATTTTTTTTTCACATTACTTAATTANTATTGTTTAATTATTAGCTTATTGTACAATTTTGGTGAATTTGAAATTTATCTTATTTTTCAATGCTAGTGTATTTTACAATTTTTTATATTTAGGTGATTTCTAAATACAATGTAAAATATGGTTATTTTCGTCACCAGAAAAGCCATACTCCTATTGTGGTCGGTTGCCACCATCTCCTATTGCAGTTTCCTCTGACTGCTAGTCGCAGCCTTAGGCCTCCCATTACTAGCCGTCATCACCGCGGTAAGCTTCATGCCCTGTTTTTTATTGATTATTTATCATTGCCTAATGCTACTATTGCTGCCACACTTACAGATTGGCTATTGGCACTTGCCCTTTGTCCCCGCCACCAACCTTGCTTTGTATTGATTTCATTTTAAAATATTAAATCTTAAATTTATTTTACACCTAACTCATAAGTATTTCAAATATACTACCTTTTAATTACTTTGCATTCATTTTACACTCCATTTCTTTTTTAGAAACCAAATGGCTACTTAGTGTGAACTTTGTTTGAACATCATTCAGATTTAGTTTGAACCTAGCCTTTGAGCCTTTGCTCAAAAATTTAAATTAAATTTCAAATGACATTAAATCCTTGTTATTCCCACTATGTCCCATAAATTGATTCATTTAATTTGTTTTTTATGTATATGGATTTTCAAATTAGTTACCCATATGGATATGCATTATATTACTTGAGTCTTACAAAAAGCTAGTGGTGCGTTGGAGAATGGTTGATAACTCACATGACTTGTTCTTTGGTGTGTTAACTCATCTTCTTCTTTTAATGAAGGTTAATGTAAAAAAAATGGTAGTACTCTTTTATTTTTAAAATTGGAAGTAGCAATACAAGTTTTGAAATTTTTATAATTGCTTTAATTATGATTTTGAATTACTGAATTTTCCACTAAGGAGAACTTTGAAGTGATGAACACAAACATAAGACTTATTAGTATTTACTTTAATGATAACAATCAATTTAATAATATAGGCATTGAGAAAGTATTTAAGGCGTAAATTATGAGATAATTAAAATTAAATTTTTTTTTTTTTTGTCATTGTTGGATTTATGAGCTAATAATATGTTTTCACATGGATGTTAGTGACGACTAAATGATTTTTTAGTATCTTATGGGAAGGTATCATGGAAGTAAAATCTTGAAAGGATTGAAAAAATGATACAATGCATATTAAAGAGAACTAGAAGAATTGGAAAGACATCCCTATCATATACAATATTAGTAGATATACCATAATATTCAAGTCTTTCGCTAGAGAAGCTATTTCAAAATGAAAGAAGATATTACTTTTTATGGAGAGAAAGCTTCATGCTGTTGAGCTTCAAGAAAAGTTCTTTTTCTGGCTACTTTTTACAATAAACTATAATTTATGGGAACATAATTATATTTTAAATGTTCATTTACGGGCATTTGTACCAACGATTAACTATATAACATTTTATGATATTATATTTATAAGTTCTTGTTATCCCTACATTAATACATAAATTCAAAGATGAAGAAGTTTAAATTTTATTATATGTACACCTTGTTTACCACTCATAATAAGGGTTAAGAAGGTTCAAGGGAACACATTTTTCGTAGGAGAGTGTCATGGCCATTTTAAGAAGTAAAAGGGGAATTATATGGAGGAAATAATGAAGTTGAGTCCATGNTCCCCGCCACCAACCTTGCTTTGTATTGATTTCATTTTAAAATATTAAATCTTAAATTTATTTTACACCTAATCAAACAACTCATAAGTATTTCAAATATACTACCTTTTCATTACTTTGCATTCATTTTACAGTGCATTTCTTTTTTAGAAACCAAATGGGTGTGAACTTTGTTTGAACATCATTCAGATTTAGTTTGAACCTAGCATTTGAACCTTTGCTAAAAAAATTAAATTAAATTTCAAATGACATTAGATCCTTGTTATTCCCACTATGTACCATAAATTGATTCATATAATTTGTTTTTTATGTATATGGATTTTCAAATTAGTTACCCATAGGATATGCGTTATATTACTTGAGTCTTACAAAAAGCTAGTGGTGCGTTGGAGAATGGTTGATAACTCACATGACTTGTTCTTTGGTGTGTTAACTCATCTTCTTCTTTTAATGAAGGTTAATGTAAAAAAAAAATGGTAGTACTCTTTTATTTTTAAAATTGGAAGTAGCAATACAAGTTTTGAAATTTTTATAATTGCTTTAATTATGATTTTGAATTACTGAATTTTTCACTAAGGAGAACTTTGAAGTGATGAACCCAAACATAAGTCTTATTAGTATTTACTTTAATGATAACAATCAATTTGATAATATAGGCATTGAGAAAGTATTTAAGGCGTAAATTATGAGATAATTAAAATTAAAAATTTTTTTTTTGTCATTGTTGGATTGTTGCTTATGAGCTAATAATATGTTTTCACATGGATGTTAGTGACGACTAAATGATTTTTTAGTGTCTTATGGGAATGTATCATGGAAGTAAAATCTTGAAAGGATTGAAAAAATGATACAATGCATATTAAAGAGAACTAGAAGAATTGGAAAGACATCCCTATCATATACAATATTAGTAGATATACAATAATATTCACGTCTTTGGCTAGAGAAGCTATTCCAAAATGAAAGAAGATATTACTTTTTATGGAGAGAAAGCCTCATGCTGTTGAGCTCCAAGAAAAGTTCTTTTTTTGGCTACTTTTTACAATAAACTATAATTTATGGGAACATAATTATATTTTAAATGTTCATTTACGGGCATTGTACCAACAATTAACTATATAACATTTTATGATATTATATTTATAAGTTCTTGTTATCCCTGCATTAATACATAAACTCAAAGATGATAAAGTTTAAATTTTATTATATGTACACCTTGTTTACCACTCATAATAAGGGTTATGAAGGTTCTAGGGAACACATTTTTCGTAGGAGAGTGTCATGGCTATTTTAAGAAGTAAAAGGGGAATTATATGGAGGAAATAATGAAGTTGAGTCCATCNCTCTAAAATCTAGATTTGTATGCCAATATATTTTTTACAGAGAATTTCATGAATTTTTATGTAGATTCTATAGTTTTTTAGTTTTGATTTGAAAATTAGGTCATATAGGAACCTAATTCAACGATATAGTTGGGATGGATGATTTAACTTGCTAAGGCTTTGTAAAGAATTGAAATACTTTTTAATTATGGGAAAATGTGCCTAATTAAAATTGGAGTTTTTTTTTTATAAAAAATTTAAAGGGTTTAGGTTGATAAAAAAGCTAAAAACTCAAGAATAGATCAAACGTTATAATAATTAGGTCGACNTTTACATTTTTGGTGTGAAAAATATATGTAGCCCAAGAGCTTGAAAAAACTCTAAAATCTAGATTTGTATGCTAATATATTTTTTACAGAGAATTTCATGAATTTTTATGTAGATTCTATAGTCTTTTAGTTTTGATTTGAAAATTAGGTCATATAGGAACCTAATTCAACGATATAGTTGGGATGGATGATTTAACTTGCTAAGGCTTTGTAAAGAATTGAAATACTTTTTAATTATGGGAAAATGTGCCTAATTAAAATTGGAGTTTTTTTTATAAAAAATTTAAAGGGTTTAGGTTGATAAAAAAGCTAAAAACTCAAGAATAGATCAAACGTTATAATAATTAGGTCGACATGGTATTTGGATTTTGATAGGGCCCTGGTATGTGATAAATGTAAAGTTGCTATGATAATGAAGAGGGATGATGAATGAATATTTCCTCCTTAATAAAAATAATAAAAAATAAAAGTGCTAACATTAAATAACCCATCACTCGAGAAAATAATAATTGTGTAAAAGATCACCAAATCTCCACATCCCTCGTCGATCACTAAACCAGTTTTAGAAGAAACTTTAGAATTTTTCTTGCCTCATAAAATCAATTTCAATTTACAAAATAGTAGATTATTATGTCCATATAAAAACTTAGGAATAATAAATTTTTTATAAAAAGAGAGATAAGGGGGGAGACCTCTCATTTTGAAATGAGAGAAGAGGGAGGGAGCCTACTCTAATTCCTTAAAAACATTAGAAATAATAGAAAAAATATAATTAATTTTTATTCATGTAATTAAATACTCCTTTGAATTTTCCTAAAATTTTCCCATATTTTTAAAATTTAAATTCAATTTAAATTCAAAATTTAAAACTTTTCATAAGACTCCAGAACATTAATTGACTATATAAAATTATTATATTAAAAAAATTTATAATTGAAACCCTTACCATCATTATATGGTTAGTGCATCTTTCACATGTTCATGATTTTCTTTGGGTTTCTAACATTTAGGGTATGACTCTGAAATGGGTGTAGTGGCAAATAGGTCAATGTTATGTAGGGAATCCCTAGTGCCGGATAGTACAATCTTAAGATACTAAATTTTGGGGTCACACATATCTTTTTAATCNGTAGGGAATCCCTAGTGCCGGATAGTACAATCTTAAGATACTAAATTTTGGGGTCACACATATCTTTTTAATTATCATAAGAGTTTAAATCATTACTAATGACTTCATGATAATCATCCTTTAGATCACAAACCTAAAAAGATAAAAAGAAAATCTAGGATTTACATTAATGCTATATGTGCATTTCTTACGGCTATGAAAATAAGTAACATTTTTATTATCCATAGAGGTAGATTCAATAAAATTTTTAGTGTTAGGGAACTAACTAAGGGAAAATAAGGTTTAATAACAGACATTTGAGTAGACTGAGTTGATTTTGTTGTAGTCCAAATTATTAAATCTTTAATGGTGTTCAAGTATAGCTAATACACATATTCTCTTATAAAAGCTTCAATGNCTTTAGATCACAAACCTAAAAAGATAAAAAGAAAATCTAGGATTTACATTAATGCTATATGTGCATTTCTTATGGCTATGAAAATAAGTAACATTTTTATTATCCATAGAGGTGATTCAATAAAATTTTTAGTGTTAGGGAACTAACTAAGGGAACATAAGGTTTAATAACAGACATTTGAGTAGACTGAGTTGCTTTTGTTGTAGTCCAAATTATTAAATCTTCAATGGTGTTCAAGTATAGCTAATACACATATTCTCTTATAAAAGCTTCAATAATTCCTAATTAAATTTATTGACATGACTTTTAAGATACTTTGTATACCTTAAAAATTCTTTCTTCTACATAATTAAGAATAAATCTTTATATTCTCTCTTCTTGATGCTACATTGGGAGAATATTTTTTTGNTCCTAATTAAATTTATTGACATGACTTTTAAGATACTTTGTATACCTTAAAAATTCTTTCTTCTACATAATTGAGGATAAATCTTTATATTCTCTCTTCTTAATGCTACAATGGGAGAATATTTTTTTTGATGTATCACAAGCTATATTTTCTTAAAAGTCGCTCTACTAATCATCCAAGTGCTATCAAAAAAATAAATCATTTATTTGTTAAGAGAATTAAGGAATTTGTTGGTGTCGCAAGTGGGTTCCTCAACCCTGATTTTCATAGTAGGGTTTGTTGGCATCAATTTTTGATGTCACACATGTAGGATATCCACTTAAATGCGGTATGTGTGGGAGAATGCTTTGATGAATGCTAGATTTGATTTAGGACCCTCTTGAGCTCGCTCCAAGTTGTACTCCATCCATCTTTTCCAGTATATAGATCAATCAGAGAGATTGTTTCAGCCGAAATCATATTTATAGAACCTTTTTTAGGTTCTTTCAAATATTCATTCGGGATTGTTATATTCCCTTCTTTGAGATTTTTCTCATGCTAATCCTTAAAGATGGAACATTCTTCTATAGTGTGCTCGAGCAACCGGTGGTACGCAATAATTTGGTTCATCTTTCTTGTCAACTTCTTCGGGCTTCTTTAGATCTGGTAGTATGAACTCAGGCTTCTTCATCAGACTTCTGAACATTTTAGACACGGCTTCATATTTAAAAGAATATACCATTTTCTATTATTCTGCAAGAGATATTCTCATATTCCCTATTCAAGGTGATCCTTCTTGAGGCAGTCGCTGTTTGGACTTACTGCTCTGTTTCTGAGCCTACTATGATGAAGATTGACGAGAATTTTTTGCATATATCTTCATTGGCTGTTTTACCTTATCAACAGTCACTACTGTTCTTGATTTCTTTTCAAACATTCTGGTTGCCTTGGACTTCTCATGTGAATCCATATGTTTGATTTCTTCTTAAAGACTGTTGGCTTTATTGAGTAGCTTCTTGAAGGATTTGATGGTGAATCCCTTGAGCATGAAAACTACTGGGCCATGAATGCTTTTGAGTAAAATCTCAATTGTGTGATGTTCTTGTAGCTGAAGTTCACATTTCATGCTAAGGTTTCTCTACCTCAAAATGTAATCCACCAAAGTCTCATTGGGCTTTTGTTTTTCCATCATGAGCTCTCCTATAGAGACATGGTGTTGCGCTCCGGAAAATCTTTTCACAAATAGTTGTTCCAATTCAGCAATGTTCTTCACTAATCTGTTAGGTAAATCGACATACCGATCGAAGGCGATCCCTGACAAGATGCTGACGAACTGTTGGAAGAGTAAAGCTTCGCTATTTCTTGTGTTGCTACAACTGAATCAAAAGTGTGCTATTGTCTGAGATTTCCAATCCCATCAAATAATTTAAAATTTGGGGCCACGAAACCCTTGGGGAAGGGTATGACATCGAATTCCTCCAGATAGGGTTTACCCTTTAGAATCAATGCACAACCCTTACATTGGGTTAAGGCTTCCCGAACTTGCTCAACCATTTGCTTAAATTCTTTCTCTGGTATGACGCTCGGTGGAGAATCCTTCTTTTAATGCTCATATCTGTTTGCTGAGGCAACTTCTATTCTTTTATCCATGATATGTATGATTTCCGGTTGGTTGACCTCTAGAGAGGCTAACTGTAGGGGTTGAGATTGTCCTTGAATTGTTGCCATAACAGTCATGACGATGACCATCTCTTATATTATTTTCTCTAGTTGGCTGACTTGCTCATCCATTAGGAGGATAGCCCTACCAGCTCATCTACAACATTCCCCTTGACGAGAGGTTGAGCCTCGCACGCATATGTAGTGGCTCTGGTTTCGATAATATAGACATCCATGAAATCCTCTTCGAGGTAATCATGGTAGTCAAAGTTTTCATCATCATCAATGGAGACTCCATGTTCCCAAGCTAACTCGGAAATATTGACTCTGAGCTTTTCAAATTTTTCTTCGATCATTGATTCTTTGATTATTTTAAAATCTTGAGGACCCTGCTAGACTTCCTCCTCTTGCTCTTCCATTTCACTAGCAATTACTGTGACGATGTTAGATACTTCGGACCCTGACTTCATTCCGTGATCTTGTCTTGCAGGCTTACTGGACTGTATCGGTACAACGACCTTGGGTATTCACACCTTTTTCTTTGACGATGATGTCTCGGGACATAGTGTCCTACCAGAAACATCAGGATGTCGAGGAGAAGTATGCTCCCCATGGTGCAGACTGACTACAGTATCGGGTAATTTCTTCATCTTTTCCTTCGAAATTTTAAGAATGACTTTGTGGTGTGTGCTTGGTAGAATTCTTGGACCTAGTCTTGACTTAATAGGTCGACGACCTGTGGTCCTGGTAGTGGTGGAATTTGTGATGACAGTAGCAGTGTCAACTCTGCTTCCTAAGCGGAACTAAACAGGAATAAGAGTAGGTGGACTTTCGTTTGACTTCTGAGATCGTATGGCAGATCTGATGTCTTTTAAAATTTCTTTCGTCATACGAGGGGAAATTCATGTCTCACTCATTTAAGTAATTCATTAACTGAGCAAACCTCTTTGGCAGCTAGTCTCTGAAAAACTGAACTGACTTGGTCTTCTTCTTCTACTCACCATGTCCACGAAGTGACGGTAATGCAATGACAATCTTCTGGATACTTTCGTACCCATCGGTATCCATTAAAGGATGGAATCTACTTCCCTGCAGAAGTGTATATACTTCTGGTAATTCTAACTCCTCTTGGTGAGGCTTTCCTCGACAGGTATTTTCTCAAAAGTCTGGGCTTTAGTAGCCCTCCGAACTCTTCTGTTGCGGGTTCTCTTTTGAGTTCGGGTTAATGGTGCAGTTCTTGAACTCAATCCAATTTCGAATACTGGTGGCGAGACAACAAATCCCTCAGTTAGATCTTTAATGATCATTACTTCTTTCCCCTTAGAAGCAGCGGGAACAACAGGCTTGGTGGGTGCCAGGGCGGCAACAGTAGTCTTGGCCTTCTTATAAGGAGAGAAATCCTGAAGACAGTTCAGGTTGAACTCAACAGACGACTCCTAAATTTCTAGAGCGGTGACTTTCATCACAACGAATGGGGCCTTCCCGAGGATAACCTCAAGGTCTTCAAATCCGGCTCCGAACTTAATGGTAGGAGCAACATTGTGAGCTTCATGGCTTGTTGCCAAGTTGCACGAAAAGGTCAACGTTGGGTAGGCCATTGCAGCAGCTTTAAAACAAAAAGTTCTGGGGTTAGTTATATGGCCAAAACCTTATAATCTTTAGTGCAAGCACTGAAAATTAACAGAGGTTGATCTGTAGACCAGGTAAATTTTAGTTTGTGGGGATTTTAAGTTAATTTGAAAGTAGGAAAATTTAATTAATATAAGAAAAATTTAAAGCGCGCATAGCAAAACACAATTTGATTTAATTTGCAAAATAGCAAATCAGATTTGGAAGGGAGATGTGAAGTGTTTAGAACCCAGTGCAGGACCCATTTAAGAACACACACNAATTTGCAAAATAGCAAATCAGATTTGGAAGGGAGATGTGAAGTGTTTAGGACCCAGTGCAGGACCCATTTAAGAACACACACTGCCCAGGTGGAACTAGTCCACCAACACACTTATTGGGGTCCAACCCCATATGAAGATTTAAAGAGTCCTTAATGGCCTTATGAACCCCTCTATTCAAAGGTGATTGAATAGATAGTCCTGAAGTCCAAAGAGTTGACCGTGCTTTCCTAAGATAGAAATGGGTAAAATATGTCAATAGAAGAAGAGTAATTTGGTCCAAGAGGGATATGGACACATTACCGATGTGTGAAGATAATATTTTCTACTTTAAATGGAAAGAGAAGCTCTTCTCCAGTGGAGTCGCCAGAAGCTATCGGCACTATTTTGGTTGAGGAGTTGCCCGTAAGAAACTGTCGATCATCGAAATTGAAATCCCGTCGCCCGCTTTGGAAGGATGTTTTAATTTACATATAGATTTAATTTTGGAAAACTATGAGCNGTGATTGAATAGATAGTCCTGAAGTCCAAAGAGTTGACCGTGCTTTCCTAAGATAGAAATGGGTAAAATATGACAATAGAAGAAGAGTAATTTGGTCCAAGAGGGACATGGACACACTACCGATGTGTGAAGATAATATTTTTTGCTTTAAATGGAAAGAGAAGCTCTTCTCCAGTGGAGTCGCCAGAAGCTATCGACACTATTTTGGTTGAGGAGTTGCCCGTAAGAAACTGTTGATCATCGAAATTGAAATCCCGTCGCCCGCTTTGGAAGGATGTTTTAATTTACATATAGATTTAATTTTAGAAAAATATGTGAGCTATATCTCAAACCCTGTATATATCCCGAATGATAAACACAAGACTTGAGGATGAGGCTCGATCAAATAAAATAAAAAATATATGATGTCCGTTTGGTCTGTGAAACCGTTTTATTTGTCGATAATTTCCCCTATTTAATATAAAGGATTAAATAGGGTTTATATTAAGTTGGGTTCGGAAAAAGCTTCCTATAAGGGCATGCCCCGATAGTTAATTACATTTTAAATGACCAAAGCCACCTAAGAAAACTCTCGATAAAAATCAGAAAATATTTTCTTTAAGGATTTCAAAAGGATAGGACTTTTCAATGAAATAGGATAAAGAGGCATGAAATGGGATTGATTCAAATTTGGAGCATTTTGTTTTTAGAATCCAAAGGAGGAAGATCTATGGGACTTCATAGATTCAGAGGAAAACCTCAGTGACTTCCCAATCTAGTCTAATATTTGGCTTTAGTTTTGAGGAGAAATATTTAAGTGTTTCTTTCTGCCAATTTTTTTTAATTTAGGGCTTACATTTGTGTGGAATGATCACACAAATAGCCTGGAAGATGTGAGGATTTAGGTCGCAACGAATGAAAACCTCGGAATCCTAAGACGAGTTAGGGCTTATATTGTACAACAGAGTTTTACAAAGGCACAAAGATAAGGTGAGGATTTATGTTGCATTAGGTAGACAACGTTGAAATCCTATGACTTGGTTGTTTAATTCTAAGGAAGGAATGGTTTAGCTGGGGAAGACAGGTTTTGCTGTTGAAGATGGCCGTGCTGCCCAACATGCTAGCTTCAAGCTCCTTGCCGTGACGAGTTTGAGTTTTCTAGGGTATCAAGTTATGATGTCAAATCAGATGGTCATATGGTTGAAGTTCTTTAAATTTTATGTTGGATGTTAAAGTTGATTAGAGCGACACCGGTTAGGATCCCACAGTTACCTCATTCCGACACCACTATTTTCTATTGGATTCACTTAGTCTAAATGAATTTACTAAACTTAATTTAATGAGTTCCATAATTTCATTTAGACCGTGGGAAGCCAAGTTAGCAACCGTAGGTTACCTTCTCTGAGGGATTCCCAATCATCCGATAAAGATGTCTTAATTTAGTTGTAGTTGTTGTTTTTGTGATGTTTGTGATTAAATATTGAGTTGTTTTATATTTTGAATGTTGTGGAGGTGATTTTTATCTTGATTGATTTTAGTTTTGGTTTTATGGCTGTCCGAACAGTTTTAGTTTTCATGCAGGGTGACATCGTTATTTAGCATGCAAGTTTGTGTTAGCATCAAAAGTACAATATGAAATTACAAGAAAGACGGTGCTGTAAACTGTAACAGCGTACCTGGCGAGTCTTTTCGTTCCACCACCTGAAACTCAAAATGCATGTTAGAACATTTTATGTAAGGTAGAAAAAGTAAGGTTTTAGTGACCTACCTAACCCTAGGTCATATCTTGGTGTGTCCCTATTAGTTTGATTAAGGATGATTTTCATTAAGCAAAACATATTAAGTTTAGTAGACCTCTGAGGTATCCAACAGGTATAGAGGAAGAAGTAGGTCCATGCTCCCCTCTCACTACCTGGTGAAAAGTATCGAGCTCATTTAAACTTTTTATGTTGCTTAATAACCCATCCTGTAAATACCTTTAATGTTCAATGAACATTGACGTTTCAAATATCCTTAAGAGTAAGGTAATTATCACTTATAATTTAATTTGAGAATTATGTAGGTGTAGACCCTTAAAGGGGGCAAGTTAGCGTTATTGAAACACTTCGCCAATTTTTTTAATTTGGGCTTGTAGTGTTTTAAAGATGTTCAATTTTAATTATGTTCACTTTTCTAATCCTTATTTAACCAAATTTGATTTAGCTTAGGTCACTACTAAGCCCTTAAGGTTTTGGTAGATATCTTAGTTATTTTGAAAGAAGTTGAATTTTAAGTGATGATGATTATTTATTTTCGAAGCACTTAAATGTCATTTGAACATCAATTAGGGGTATTAAATTAGTGAGTTATCAACTTCCAAAGTCATACCCCTAAGTCTAAAGCATTTAATTGACTAGACTTCCTAAATTTTAATAATTTAAGGAATTACAAATTTATCCCTTGATTATGAAAGAGTGAGGTTGGTTTGCACCAATTAATCACCTTGTGTTTCAATTATCCAAATAAGTTAGTTAAAATCAAAGGTTACCCTTTTCCCTCCTTGAATTAAGCCTAAATGTTAAATAAGGCCAAATTTCCAAAATTACACTTTTGCCCCTAAGACTCTATCACTTCATAATTTGTCAAATTTAATCCAAATGACTATAATTTTGATCCCACCTCACTCATGGATCAATTAATACATCAGAGGAGAAATGTGATTTTTCAAAATTTAATTTAATTTACATATTTATTTTTATGCAAAAATAAGATTTCTCAAAGAAAATTCCATAACTTGACCAGGGAAAAGCCTAATCTTTTGAATTTTTAATAGAGGTAGACTTAAACTAGAGAAGCATTGGGGCCAAATTTCATGATTTTTTGAGTTATATTTGAATTTTAAGAATTATTTTAAGTTATGAAGTATTTATTAATTATAAATTATTTTAAATGTGTAAAATTAATTTTTATACTTTTATTAAATCTCACTAATGTCAAGGAACCTAAAGAAACAAATTTCACATTTTTATAATTTTTCTTTGAGTTATTAGAATTATTGTAGTGAAAATACATTTTTAGCCTTTAAAAATTATTTTTAGTTTTAAAATTCAATATCTTAACTTATAAAATTAGGAAAAATATTACAATTATTCCTAAATACTTAGGAAAAAAATTAGAACATTTCCATGAATTTTTTTATTCTTGTGATTTTTATCATTTTTTAATTATTTAAATATTAAAAATAGGCTTGAAAATATAATTTTTATTTTAATTTCAAATTTATTTTTAAAAAATTCCTCTGATCACAAAGAACTCCAAAAACTAATTTTTATTGTTTTTTTGAGTTATATTTTAATTGTTAAAAATTATTTTAGTGTAAAAAGTGACATTTAACTTGAAAAATTAATTTGAGTTATTAAATGAGCCTCAAATATTTTGAAAATTTTATGGAGGGTTCTCTTAACTTTAAATCACATTAGAAATTAAAAATTAATTCATTCATATGTTTGTGTTTCCCAAAATTAATTTTCTTTATGTTTTAGGGTTGGTGGAAATTAAGTGCTNATGTTTGTGTTTCCCAAAATTAATTTTCTTTATGTTTTAGGGTTGGTGGAAATTAAGTGCATTCTTAATGATGTAACCCATGAAATATTTTCTAAAGAGTTCTTTGGTCATAACAAACCTTCCAAAATTTTCTTAGATTTTTCTAAGCAACATGCTAATTATTATGATTAATTTTTGCAAATAATAGACATAAACTTGAAAAATATGGATCTCTATCTAGAGATATCTTCTAAATTTGGAAAAGTCAAGGAATGTTCCCTAAGACAAAGGCAACAACATGTCAAAATTTCAAGTCATGGTGAAATGTCTACATGCATCGAGAATCAAAAGACTCAAAGTAGTATTTAATTAATTAAAAAATAAAATATGCATCAACTAAATTTCAAATCNGATATCTTCTAAATTTGGAAAAGTCAAGGAATGTTCCCTAAGACAAAGGCAACAACATGTCAAAATTTCAAGCCATGGTGAAATGTCTACATGCATCGAGAATCAAAAGACTCAAAATAGTATTTAATTAATTAAAAATTAAAATATGCATCAAATAAATTTCAAATCATTTTCACATTGTTCTCCTCTATTCACTGAGCAAGAGGATATTTTTATTTTATTTTTGTGATTTTTCTACAACAAGATATGGATTTTTTGAAGTTAGGGCTATTTATTTAAATGAAAAAAATACCTTATTTATCTATTTAAATGCGCAGCGCCATGTCAACCTATGGAGGCTCCAAAACTCCACGCGACGTGCTCCCATTCGAAGCCACCATCCACCTCACTGACTCGACCCGCGGTTCATGTATAAAGGCGTTGTCTGGCTAGATCTCATCTGTTGATGAGATAAACATGCGATCGGACGGCTCCTCGTCATTGTCTCCAATGCCTTAGCCTGAGAACCATCCATTTTCAAAGCTTATATCTCACTCATTTATTAACCAAATTAGGTGTGATTTGTTTCTAAATGCTCGTCTAAGTGTGACAAACACATCCATACGGTAATCAATCCATTAAACTAAGCCTAATCAAATGGAGAATCAAAATAGGCTCAAGAGGAGGAGGAGTTCAATACCTTTGTTCTGAGAAGGGAAGTTTTGATCAAAGGTGCTTGACATGTTTGTGGAGGTCANTTTATTTTTGTGATTTTTCTACAACAAGATATGGATTTTTTGAAGTTAGGGCTATTTATTTAAATGAAAAAATACCTTATTTATCTATTTAAATGCGCAGCGCCATGTAAACCTATGGAGGCTCCAAAACTCCACGCGACATGCTCCATTCGAAGCCACCATCCACCTCACTGACTCGACCCGTGTTTCATGTATAAAGGCGTTGTCTTGCTAGATCTCATCTGTTGATAAGATAAACATGCGATCGGACGGCTCATCATCATCGTCTCCAATGCCTTAGCCTGAGAACCATCCATTTTCAAAGCTTAATATCTCACTCATTTATTAACCAAATTAGGTGTGATTTGTTTCTAAATGCTCGTCTAAGTGTGACAAACACATCCATACGGTAATCAATCCATTAAACTAAGCCTAATCAAATGGAGAATCAAAATAGGCTCAAGAGGAGGAGGAGTTCAATACCTTTGTTCTGAGAAGGGAAGTTTTGATCAAAGATGCTTGACATGTTTGTGGAGGTCAAAGGAGGCTAGGGATTAAGCCTCTTGTTGTGGTGAAAGGCCTAGGTATGAATTCGACCAAGCTCGATTTTATGTGTTGGTCTAGAGCTATGCTAGGGGAT
Organism: Phalaenopsis hybrid cultivar; assembly: GCA_002079205.1. NCBI lineage: Eukaryota > Viridiplantae > Streptophyta > Magnoliopsida > Asparagales > Orchidaceae > Phalaenopsis > Phalaenopsis hybrid cultivar. The sequence continues at coordinate 14,408 of JXCR01147025.1, read as the reverse complement.
CTATATGAGAGGGATTTGATGAAACTTCTCCTTATTTCACTGTGGTGAAGGTGTTGGTGAGATTAATTTGATTTTGGTGGAGTGTCGAGGTGTGGAGAGCTCTGTCCTATCTCCGGCAAGGTTTTGAGCTCAAAAATTGAACTCCGACAAGAGGATTCAAGGCAATGTGGTGGTTGAGTTGCACTGAGGAGGTCTCAAAGAGGTTCTAGGAGTAATTTGGAGGGGTCTCTCTGAGAAATTTTTAGCACACCCTACATGGTCGTGGAAGTGAGGTTTTTATAAAATGGGCTTAAGGGTGGCTGTCATGGCCAATTGGGGGGTGAAAATGCTTGCTTAAATGGAGGGCAGAGAGGCTCTAACATTTAATTTGGATGAGGTGGCCTCTAGGTTTGAATTGGGTTTGATTCCATGGGGATGGCTCTCGGTTTGGACATTTTCCGGCCGACCAGGCCAGCGGAGATGGCTAGGAGGTTAGGTGAGCCAGGGGAATATGTCACAGAAATTAAATGGGCTGGTGTTTAGTTCTAATAAAAATATCCTTGGCTTAAGCAAATATGAAATGNCTGTGGTGAAAGGCCTAGGTATGAATTCGACCAAGCTCGATTTTATGTGTTGGTCTAGAGCTATGCTAGGGGCTCTATATGAGAGGGATTTGATGAGACTTCTCCTTATTTCACTGTGGTGAAGGTGTTGGTGAGTTTAATTTGATTTTGGTGGAGTGTCGAGGTGTGGAGAGCTTTGTCCTATCTCCGGCAAGGTTTTGAGCTAAAAAATTGAACTCCGACAAGAGGATTCAAGGCAATGTGGTGGTTGAGTTGCACTGAGGAGGTCTCAAAGAGGTTCTAGTAGTAATTTGGAGGGGTCTCTCTGAGAAATTTTTAGCACACCCTCCATGGTTGTGGAAGTGAGGTTTTTATAAAATGGGCTTAAGGGTGGCTGTGATGGCCAATTGGGGGGTGAAAATGCTTGCTTAAATGGAGGGCAGAGAGCCTCTAACATTTAATTTGGATGAGGTGGCCTCTAGGTTTGAATTTGGTTTGATTCCATGGGGTGGCTCTCGGTTTGGACATTTTCCAGCCGACCAGGCCAGCGGAGATGGCTAGGAGGTTAAGTGAGCCAGGGGAATATGTCACAGAAATTAAATGGGCTGGTGTTTAGTTTTGATAAAAATATCCTTGGCTTAAGCAAATATGAAATAAAATCCCTTAATTTGGTAATCCTTTGGTCCATAGCTCATTTGGATGGTTCCATGGGGTTTGGCTTGGTCAATAGGGTCTAAAACTTGATTGTTGTGACCTTGTCTTGGCCAATTTGACATGTATAGGTCAATTTTGGTGCATGGGTCCAAGTGGGTGCAAATGACCAAGACTTGGGTTTAGGCTAGGCTAGCCATGTTAATTGGCCAATTGATTAATGANGTAATCCTTTGGTCCATAGCTCATTTGGATGGTTCCATGGGGTTTGGCTTGGTCAATAGGGTCTAAAACTTGGTTGTGGTGACCTTGTCTTGACCAATTTGACATGTATAGGTCAATTTTGGTGCATGGGTCCAAGTGGGTGCAAATGACCAAGACTTGGGTTTAGGTTAGGCTATCCATGTTAATTGGCCCAATTGATTGATGCATTTGATGTAGATGATTGTAATGAACATTTTTGGTGAAGGATTGAAAGAATTTTGAGTTCAATTAGGGTTTCAATTTGAAGGATTTTGGAATTTTGGTGAATTTGGGCATGTTGGGCTAGATTTGGGTCTAAATTGGGCTAGGCTTGGGATAAGTCCAAATTGAATGTTGAGAATGGTCAATAGGAATGTGATGAAGATTTTTCAACATGAATTGGGTGCCAATTTTGGGGTTAAGGCAATCAATTTGATGAAATTTGGAGGCATAGCCAATTTGGGGAAAAATTTGTGGCTTTTGACTTAGGTTGAAATTAAAAAAAATTGAGGCTTCACCAAGGCCAATTGAAGGTCAATTTTGATGTTTAGTAATGTTATGAAGAGTTTTCAACATAATTTGTGGCAAATTGAGTAGATTATTTATGTGAGATTAGGTCATGTGGCCAAAATTGGGGGTTTTGATTTGGATCAAAATTGGGCTCAAATCATGGGCCAATTGAGCTTGGATTTGATTTAAATTGGTCACATGAAAATGTGAATTTAAGTTTAAGATTGAAGTTGGGGGAAATTGAGACCAATTTGATGGACATTTGAGGTGGATTTGGGGAGATTGGGCCTTTTAAGGGCAATTTGGGAGTTTTGGACAAAGATTGTCAAATTGCTCAAATTCGGTTATGCAGCAGTTGAGAAAAATGAAAATAGGNACTTTGAATGATCAATTGAATAATATAATAAGTTCAAATGAACTCGAAACAATTCAAAAGGATTTTAAAATTTTTTTAGGGCTACGCCCCGAATGCTTTTATAATCTTTTGGATATTTTAAAGGACAGTTGAACTTATTATTCTTTGTTAAAGAAAATCATCCATTAAAACTTTTATGGACCCACCAAGTTATACCTCGGGACCTAATAATTCACTCAAATCAATAGAAATGCCATACACTACTTATCCTACATTAATTAACCCAATGCTAAAAAATTTGAGTCTTTCTAAGGTATTCGAATCCTTGTGAGTAACTGGGAATATTTTTTTCAACCATATATGAGACATAAGACTTGTGTAAGTCTAAGATCTAGGTGGCTAGGATGATGACAATAATGCTAATGTGTGCTAAACAAGGGATGCGATGTGAGATTTAGAATATTATCTCCTACTTTAAGGACCTTCAATAAGTGGAGAGGATAAGAACCGATGATACTATTTGCCGACTCTTGATGAGATTTTTGTTTTTTATACTCTTAGGTTGCTTGATCTCCTAGTTCAATCAAAGTAATTAATTTTTGGACTACACTACTTTGCAAAGTATTTACAAAAATAAAATTTCTTTTGCATGCTAAAGTAAATTCTACATGCATGAAAACTAAATTAAAAATGAAAACTTATAAAGGTCAACGATTAATCACATGGATCGAGATTAGGACTGCCCTTTGTAGATTATCAGATTGGTAGCTCTTATTAAAGGTTGGGAAGTACACAGTCCAGCTCTGAGTCCCCACCTTTACCAATGTCTTACACTTAGTTCTTATCTTCCATACGTGACTATGGGATTTTCTTTTAATTGCTTGCATTTTAATATGACACATTTTCTTAATTTTTCCATACCAGACANCTGCCCTTTGTAGATTATCAGATTGGTAGCTCTTATTAAAGGTTGGGAAGTACACAGTCCAGCTCTGAGTCCTCACCTTTACCAATGTCTTACACTTAATTCTTATCTTCCATATGTGACTATGGGATTTTCTTTTAATTGCTTGCATTTTAATATGACACATTTTCTTAATTTTTTCCATACCAGACGCTCCTATTTACTTTCCTATATTTTAAATTTCTTGCAAATATATTATGCTTTTGATGCTAACCATGCAGCGGTATTAGATGCCCAGGTACGTATTTACATTATTTGCATTACAATTTTACTTATTTACATACAACATGTTCCACCTGCATTTATTTCCTTTATAAGAAAAATTAAACCAAAACTGAAAAATTCAAAAAAATAATTTCAAAATTAAATCTACACTTTCAAAATAGTGAACGAGCATAATATATTCCTTTTGGGTTTACAAGGATTTCTCGGATGAGGTAACTTACAGTTGCTAACGAGAGTTGTCCATTTTAAATGAGCTTAATAACTTGTTTAAACTAAGTAAATCGAAGAAAAAATAGTGGTGTCGGAATGATGGAACCGTAGGATCCTAACCGGTGTCCCTGTAATTAAATTAAAATTCCCCTTAAAGACACTTGAACAACATCAACAACAACAACAACAAAAAACCTAACACATTAACTACAAAACCATAAGCTCTTAATTGGAGCTGTCACTTCAATGAGAAGCTTGGAGCTAACTCTGAACGAAGAAATTCAGAAGGACAACTACGAGAGAACATACACATCTATAATAGTAATTTTCCTTAGAAATTATNAATTAAATTAAAATTCCCCTTAAAGACACTTGAACAACATCAACAACAACAACAACAAAAAACCTAACACATGAACTACAAAACCATAAGCTCTTAATTGGAGCTGTCACTTCAACGAGAAGCTTGGAGCTAACTCTGAACGAAGAAATTTAGAAGGACAACTACGAGAGAACATACACATCTATAATAGTAATTTTCCTTAGAAATTAAAGAACAAGCAATAGGATTTTGAGGTAGCTTGTCTAGTACGACATAAATCCTTAACTCTGCTTTAGGCCTTTGCACAGTCATGCTGTGCAATATAAGCCCTAACTTCCTTTAAGATCTGAGGTAGTCGTTCATTACGATGTAAACCCTAATATCTTCCATGCTATTTGTATAACCGTGTCATGCAATTGTAATCCCTAAATAATAAATTTGGTAGGATGAAACATCTAATAAATCTTCCTTACAATTGAAGCTAAACCATATGATAGCTTGGGAAAGTCACCGAGGTTCTCCTCAGGATCTGTGACATCCTCTAGTTTTCTCCATTTGGATTCCAAAAATAACTATTCTCATTTGATCTTTCCCATTTGATACTCCTTTGTTTGACCTTGAAAACCCTAAACTTTAAAATCTTGAAGACAATACCTTATAATCTAAATCAAGAGTTTTCTTAGATGATTTCGATTGTCTAAGATGTGATTAACTATGAGGGCTTGCCCTTATAAGAAACTTTAGAATCCAACTTAATATAAACCCTACCTAATCTTTTATATTAGATAGGAGAATTTTTCNAGAGTTTTCTTAGATGATTTCGATTGTCTAAGATGTGATTAACTATGAGGGCTTGCCCTTATAAGAAACTTTGGAATCCAACTTAATATAAACCCTACCTAATCTTTTATATTAGATAGGAGAATTTTTTAGTCAACATAAAGGTTTTGTTGACTAAAATGGATGTCATAAATTCTTTAGTTTTTTTAAATTGAGCCTTACAATCAAGTAATAAGTCTATTCTTTGGGGTAGATGCATGGCTTTTAGTGTTATGTTCATTTAATTAAACTATTGCATATATGAGATCGACTTGGTCTCNATATATATATATATATAATATCTTTTTCCCATGTTGGTGATCGAAAATTAATGAAATATTATGGTTTAGTTTATATTTTTAATAGCTTTTAACATTTAGTTGGCTTTTACATAAGTTCACATTTTATGTTCATCTTAGTTTGTTTGATTATTTAGTGAAGATTTANATATATATATATATATAATATCTTTTTCCCATGTTGGTGATCGAAAATTAATGAAATATTATGGTTTAGTTTGTATTTTTAATAGCTTTTAACATTTAGTTGGCTTTTACATAAGTTCACTTTTTTATGTTCATCTTAGTTTGTTTGATTATTTAGTGAAGATTTGGTTTAATTATTATGTTAGTTTATAAATCTTGATTTTCTTTGATTTAGTTGGTACATTAGCAAATGTTTTGTTTGAGTTGGGTTTTTCTTAAGGAAGTTATTTAGTTTTAGTTCATGAGGCATATGTTCACAGACATATCACTCCTCACCTAAACCACTCCATCTCAAAGTGGTGGTTGTTTAGTTAACGCTTGCTGTTGAATTTTCAAGTGATTAATTAAGGGTTCCAATCTTAATAAGTTTTTTTGTTGAGTTTGTTATATAAGTTCTTAGTGTTTGGTTTGATTTCNGTTGTTTAGTTAACGCTTGCTGTTGAATTTTCAAGTGATTAATTAAGGGTTCCAATCTTAATAAGTTTTTTTTGTTGAGTTTGTTATATAAGTTCTTAGTGTTTGGTTTGATTTATCTTATTAATAATTTTTAAGTTTAATTATTTAAGGTGTAATTTTATAATGTTATCATTATTTATAATAATAATAATAATAATAATAATAATAATAATAATAATAATAATAATAATAATAATAATTATTATTATTATTCTTTTATCGTTATTGAGTTAATATTTGTTATTAATTTTGATTTAATCTAATTTTGCTTCACTTATTGTTTTGTTAACCGATGATTGACCCGACCTGCAATTATGCAGTTATTTAAGTTTTATGACCAAAAACTTGACTCATCTTCTTTTAAGCGGCTAGTGTGCAAAATTGATATGCTATAATTTACATAATATAGGTTCTATGCAAACACACGTATTGTTCAAGTAATATAGAGTTTTCTTTAAGACCCAGAGTATTGATCCCACATAGAAGCGAGGTAAGAAATCCCTTAGGCTAAGTTCTAGTCTACAATTATCAAGTTTTAATTTGGAATTTTCAAAAAGTTTGATTTTCTTAAATTTACTACTTTACTCTAAAATTAAAATAAACTAAATTAAATGAAAAACTAATCTACGGAGGCTGGTTAAATTTTGAAAAGTTGTTATATAATCAAAATTCCTTTCTCATTGTAATGAGATAATAATGAGTGTAGGAATCAAATGTTTAGAGGTTTAAATGAAGTTTTGTGACAAATATGAGCAATCTTATTCTTTACCCTCTTTCAAGTGCAAAAAGAATATTGGCTAACCTAGAGTTAAGTTCCTAANGGAATCAAATGTTTAGAGGTTTAAATGAAGTTTTGTGACAAATATGAGCAATCTTATTCTTTACCCTCTTTCGAGTGCAAAAAGAATATTGGCTAACCTAGAGTTAAGTTCCTATATCTTAGGTTATGTTAGGTGGTAGTTTCTAGCCTGTCACTCTAGATTACCCACTGTGCCCTCTATTTAGGGCTAATCAATCCTTAAGCTCCAGTCTCTAGATCAAATTGGTTAAGGTTCTAGATTGTCACCCTAGAATCACCAATTTTCACCCATCAAAACTTATCTCTCAATCTATTTGCACTAACTAATGGGCTACCATATCACTCATCGGATTAATGTGATTCTTATGAATTGAGGAATACATAACCCTTTTCAGACATTATGGATTCACAACAAGTTTTAACATACCAATTTACCAAATTGAAAATATAAATTAAGTACGAAGTAATGAATTATTGATCCACATAAAAATAACTTATTTTTAGCAAGTTTTATAAGCCTTTTATGTACATTTTCAATGATATTACAATTTAAAGGAATACATTTTGCGTATTTTTTGTTTCATGTACATGGAATGGACATTTAGAGAAAATGAGGGAAAAATAGAGAAAAATTGATGATTTTTGTGTGGCGCAATCGCGCCACCCCTTGGTGCCATATCGCCCCAAATAAGCGAAGATGGGTGCTATAGCGCCAGTAACCACTTTCTAGAAGATCTATTGAATTTTGCCAAATTTTGGAGAGGTGCTTGAAGCAACCCTTGGTTATTTTCTATTTTTTTTAATGAGAAATATTTGGCTGAATTTTGAGACCTTTTGGAGCCTGAAAAATTCAATTGGGCGACAATAGTGAATTAGGTTTTTCATATTTTGTGTTCAAGTGTGACTGTGAGTGTGTTTTAGTGAGAATAAGTTNAGCAACCCTTGGTTATTTTCTATTTTTTTTAATGAGAAATATTTGGCTGAATTTTGAGACCTTTTGGAGCCTAAAAAATTCAATTGGGCGACAACAGTGAATTAGGTTTTTCATATTTTGTGTTCAAGTGTGAGTGTGAGTGTGTTTTAGTGAGAATAAGTCTGGAGATTTCTTGAAGGAAACTCCAGAAGTTCATTTGGGGAGAAGACATAAGGTATTTTGTATTTGTGTTTAAATTTTTGTTGTAAGACTTGGATTTGAATGTAAATGTTTTATTTTTGTTTAATCTCCATGAATTCTGAGTAGTTCCCTTTCTTTTTGCTTGCATATGAGACTTAATCTTGCGGGATGAGAATGATTTAAATATTTCTTTTTTACTTTAAAAATTGTGATGATATTTTCACCTAATCTTTATTTACTTTACAAACTGGCCAGTTGTGAGGTTAAAATTCTTTAAGAAATATAATGACCTGGGAGGGCCATGATTTCACCTAACTAGTGGATACCACACTTCATTCTAGGCAGAGCCATTGCAATCACTAATGCACCCCTAGTGTGTGTTGTTTTATTGTGTATTTTGTGCCAATTTAATTCCTTGAAATGTTGTAAAAAACTTGACTCGACCCGCAGTTATGCAATAATTTAACTTTCAAAAGACGACAAAAAATTTGACCCAATATATATGTAGTAGCTAATATATAAAATTGAAATATTATAAAATGTATAACTTAGTTCACACACTATGGGTTCTACGCAAGTGCATGTATCACTTCAAATAATATAGGACTTTCTTTAATAATCTCAGTATCGATCCCACGAAGTAGCCAGGTAATAAATCCCTTAAGCTAATTCTAGTCTACTATTATAAGCAATTAACTTGGAAGGTTGATTAAAGTGGTTTTAATGTATACTAACGAAACTAAGTTTAGTAAATTAATTTCTAAACCTTAAAGTTAAATTTACTAAGACTAAAGNAAATTGTGATGATATTTTCACCTAATCTTTATTTACTTTACAAACTGGCCAGTTGTGAGGTTAAAATTCTTTGAGAAATATAATGACCTGGGAGGGCCATGATTTCACCTAACTAGTGGATACCACACTTCATTTTAGGCAGAGCCATTGTAATCACTAATGCACCCCTAGTGTGTGTTGTTTTATTGTGTGTTTTGTGCCAATTTAATTTCTTGAAATGGTGTAAAAAACTTGACTCGACCCGCAGTTATGCAATAATTTAACTTTCAAAAGATGACAAAAAATTTGACCCAATATATATGTAGTAGCTAATATATAAAATTGAAATATTATAAAATGCATAATTTAGTTCACACACTATGGGTTCTACGCAAGTGCATGTATCACTTCAAGTAATATAAGACTTTCTTTAATAATCTCACTATCGATCCCACGAAGAAGCCAGGTAAGAAATCCCTTAAGCTAATTCTAGTCTACTATTATAAACAATTAACTTGGAAGGTTGATTAAAGTGGTTTTAATGTATGCTAATGAAACTAAGTTTAGTAAATTAATTTCTAAAATTTAAAGTTAAATTTACTAAGACTAAAGAAAGTTTTGTGATGAAGAGTTCAAATTTAAGAAAGTATCCTTCCCACTACAATGAATTTTTGGTTAATGATAGAGATAAATTGTTTGAATTTGTATTATGCCAAATAGGAGCAATTTTAATTCTCTACCCTAGGTCAAGTGTTATGGAGAATCATTGGCTAATCTTAGGTTTAGTCCCTAAATTAGTGGTTAGGCTGGGAGGGTACTGACTCTCACTCCAGAGCCCCCACTTCCCTTCCTCTGAAGGCTAACTCTAGCTTTAGTTCTTAAACACTAAGTCCAAATTGAGGATTTTAGTCTATAACCCTAAAATCTCCAATTCTATGCCCAATAACGTATATTTCCCTTTTTATTTACACCTAATTTCATGAAAGGCATACTCCTCCATAGAATCGAATGTGATTCTCACTTTGTTGTAGAACTCATAGTACATTTTATGGATCGTATGTTTTAACATCTCAATTGGCTAGATCAAAAAGTAAATGAAGAACGGAGTGAAAAATCATCACAATTTATTAACATTTAAATGACACATTCAAATTATTTCTCCATTTCTTCATATCTCATTGTAGGGAGAAAGACAAAGAAGACTACTTAGAATTCATGAGGAAGATACGACAAAACATGGATTTTCTATATAGAAAAAAATTTACAAAATAAAGAAATGAAAGAACACAACTTGTCTTAAACTCCTGCTCAAGCAAATCCCTTGAAGTTCCCTTGAAGCACTTTCTCTATTTACAATCAACACTGAATTCTCTCTTTGAAGTGTAATAAAGAAGAAACTTCTCACCTTCTCTCTCCTCTTACAATTCTTCAAGAAAATTCTCTCCACAAACATGACTTTACTCTACACTTACACACATTAACATACACACGTGCGCGCACGCGCGCACACACACACACACACACAAACACACACACACACACACACCCCCACAAACACACACACACGTTATGAGAGGCACCAGCCCCTCTGTTTTAATGAGGCACAAAATTCCTCCTTTTTTTCTAAGAGACACACCCCTTTACTTCAAGAGACACATCTCTTCACTCCAAGCGCCTAGATTTATTGAATCACTATAAGAGACACATCTCTTCATGTAAAAACAACTCGTTAATTCTAAGAGACACCATCTTTCATTTAAGAGCCTTTCCAAGTGTCTAGATGCATTAAATCACTTCATGAGGTGTTTGAATCACTTGGGAGCCTTCTAGAACATAAAAAATTGCCAAAAATCCATCCATAATCGTCGGGCGCCGTCGACACCGGTCTGGGTTCCTTCGATGCCATTTTTCGTCGCTTCATTGGACTTGAGTACTGTCTACATTGGTTTGGGCGCCGTTGGCGCTGGTCTGAAACAACTCTACTGTTTCGCTCTGTTTGGCTTCATTTCAACTCCATTTTGCCCCGTTTCAGTTGAGTTTTGTTCCTAACAGATTGAGCTACAAAATAAGTATAAAAAATATTCTTTCTTTAAAGTGTAATTTTGTTCAAAAAGATGTAATAAGTGATAAGTAAATTAAGAATAGAAAGACATCAAAATGTATGAGGCCAAAATTTTCTTTCTTGCTCATTTTAGCTCCAAATTGCACTATTTTTGCTTCTTTTTTTTAGTAAAAGTCCATTTCTTGTACTTGAAGCCAAAAAAAATGCAAAATAACTTTCTTTAAAGTGCAATATCACCCAAAATGATTATAAAATATAGGTCTAAAAATGCATATATTTTTGGTGCATCAAAGTCCCCCAAACTTAAATTTTACTTGTCCTCAAGTAACACTTTTACTATATAAAAATATGACTTATGGTATAAAGTTTAACTTCTAAATTTCTATAATTTGGTCTACTAAATATAATAGCATAACTTAAGAAAATTTTTTAACAACTTAAGTCAAAACTAAAAGTGTAAGAATACTTAGTAGTCAAGTCTAAGATTTCTGATTTTTNTTCTATAATTTGGTCTACTAAATATAATAGCACAACTTAAGAAATTTTTTTAACAACTTAAGTCAAAACTAAAAGTGTAAGAATACTTAGTAATCAAGTCTAAGATTTCTGATTTTCTATCCATTCAAGAAGAATTGCAATTTGTCATATTAAAGTTACTCAAAATATTAATATGAAAAAAAACTTCATGAGATCTTTATTATTAAGAATGCTAATACTCAAATAAAAGTTTAGAAAATATAATAAATCCTTTTTCCTCAAGTTGATTCAAGTAAACAAATTTTTGATTAGGCATCTCCTCAAGCTTCTCCTCACATGATTTTCTTTTCTTTCCTTTTTCTTTTTCTTTTCTTTTGCTTTTAGCTTTTCTTTTTCTTTTCTTTTAANAGAATTGCAATTTGTCATATTAAAGTTACTCAAAATATTAATATGAAAAAAAACTTCATGAGATCTTTATTAGTAAGAATGCTAATACTCAAATATAAGTTTAGAAAATATAATAAATCCTTCTTCCTCAAGTTGATTCAAGTAAACAAATTTTTGATTAGGCATCTCCTCAAGCTTCTCCTCACATAATTTTCTTTTCTTTCCTGTTTCTTTTTCTTTTCTTTTGCTTTTAGCTTTTCTTTTTCTTTTCTTTTAGGATCATTTTCAATCCTTTCTTTTTTTTCATTTTCATGTGAGGATTACTATATCTAGATAGCCTTTAATGATTTTGAGCTTCACTATCCTCTTCTTAAAGTTAAAAACTTTTCACCTTCCTTCATTTTATAAATTCATATTAGTTTTTAAGATTTTTCATAAAGTCTCATTCTTTTCTTCTTATATGAAACTTTAAGATTCTTAATACTTCAAAAATACAATTTCCTTTATTTTAAATAGAAAAAAGCATAGTCTTATCCTTTCATACCAAATATCTTAACTCTAGAATTAAATTTAATTATTGAAAATNTTCAAAAATACAATTTCCTTTATTTTAAATAGAAAAAAGCATAGTCTTATCCTTTCATACCAAATATCTTAAGTCTAGAATTAAATTTCATTATTGAAAACTTTTACTTAAGTCTACTATATATTTAGAAACACAAATATAGTTATATAAAGTTAGCCTCTAATACCAAAGGTCATGTCAAATTAAATTTTGAAAATATAGCTAATTGAGGAAAAATAAAATTTAGTTTCTTTCTTTTAAAAGAAATTTTTCGTCCCCCAAAAATTGAATTTTAAAATATTTTGCAATTAATTCTATAAAATGTAGCAGGAAGAAAAAGTAAAAGTTGAATCTACTTACTACTACAACATCCTATCAAATTCATATACATTCATAATCAAGATAGAATGACTACAGAAGAAGGTAAATCTATCCTAAAACATGCTTGCAATAATATTAAACTAAAAGGAAGTATACTCACTTTTAAATTTTAATTTTCTTCCTATCCCTATACTTGATTTTTAACATGTATAACATTTAGTACAAAAGATATAAGTAGGAATAAAAATAGTTTAGAAATTCTATCTACCAAAAATGTCTTATAAAAACATCTACAATTATTTATCAAGATATAAAACATTTAGTAGAAAGTAAATCTAAACTAAACATGCTTGATAAAATTGAAAGAAAGGTCTAATAAGCAGGAATGGTATTGTCATAAGAATATATATATTTATGTGTTCTCCAAATCCTTATATTATTGTAACACAAATACAAACACACATGATAAATGAGGTCAATTCTTCCTTTAACTCATCGCATCAATCACTACACAAATAAATAAGGTATGTTTTAAATGATTTTATAGATTATAATCCAAAAGATAAGATTATCCCTGATATATTGGTTCCTAGGCACCAATCTAAGGCATCACCTCTTTCTTTTAATTAAGCACCTCTAACAGTTATAAGGATAGTGTAAGTTTATCCACATGTTATTCATCAAATTGGTTCATGACTCCTATCAAATGAAAACAAAGTCAGAGAAAGGAAGTAATAAATTTGAGATGGAACTATCACTAATCAAATTCATGTTGCCTCTTGTAAAACTCAAGTTTGGGTGAGACCCGAGTCATAGTGGACTCGTCAATCCCATTACTACAAGATAATATACAAATCTAGCTATAATAAGAAGTTAAGGAATCACCTCCCTCATGACACGCAAATATCAAATCAAACCACTAACAATCCAAACATCAAAAAATCATCTATCAAACTGATAAATCCACACCAAAGTAAACACAATACACAATAATTATCATGCCTCCCATAAAGCACTTGGTTTAACATCGCCAGCCTGACAAAAGATGCTACCTGGATCAAAATTCTGAGTAAGTAATTCTTGATCAATCACCCAATCTTTTCTAGATTTAGGGATTCCTAAAAAATCCTCAAATTTTAATTTTTCTTTAAGCTCTTCCATTTCAGATTGATTCATAGCATTATTCCTCATATTTCCTTCTAGATCTAATAATCTTCTACTGATTTTTTTCAATTTTCTTGTTAAGATCAACCTTGAAATTTATAAGAAATGGATCTTCTTATGATAATTCAAGATTTCCCAAATTTTGGATCGAATTCTCTCTAGATAATTCAGATTCTGGATCAAATTCTTTTANTATAACATTTAGTACAGAAGATATAAGTAGGAATAAAAATAGTTTAGAAATTCTATCTACCAAAAATGTCTTATTAAAACATATACAATTATTTATCAAGATATAAAACATTTAGTAGAAAGTAAATCTAAACTAAACATGCTTGATAAAATTGAAAGAAAGGTCTAATAAGCAGGAATGGTATTGTCATAAGAATATATATATTTATGTGTTCTCCAAATCCGTATATTATTGTAACACAAACACAAACACACATGATAAATGAGGTCAATTCTTCATTTAACTCATCGCATCTCACTAACCCATTTCTAAATTCTAATGGAATCACTACACAAATAAATAAGGTATGTTTTAAATGATTTTATAGATTATAATCCAAAAGATAAGATTATCCCTGATATATTGGTTCCTAGGCACCAATCTAAGGCATCACCTCTTCCTTTTAATTATGCACCTCTAACAGTTATAAGGATAGTGTAAGTTTATCCACCTGTTATTCATCAAATAGGTTCATGAATCCTATCAAATGAAAACAAAGTCAGAGAAAGGAAGTAATAAATTTGAGATGGAACTATCACTAATCAAATTCATGTTGTCTCTTGTAAAACTCAAGTTTGGGTGAGACCCGAGTCATAGTGGTGTTGACCTCACTTTTGGTTGAGGTCTAGAAAACTTCTTTAGTAGCCTACGTCTAGCCATAGGACTTTTCTATTAACTAGTCTTAGAAAATTAGAAGAGGTACCCCACCATTAGAAATTCAAAACTCTTCT